>CM046311.1:21133019-21595519 GCA_025267735.1 Mactra quadrangularis | reverse complement strand
TTATGGAAAAAACACACGATAACACACAATAAAAAGAGCTCCGTACTACTTTACTCCCTGGTATTGCGCTTTAATATCACTATGGTTCACAAGCCGCTTTATTAAATGAATTAACTCGTTTATAAACGTTTTTTGTATGAAAGTTATATATATATTTTCATTAGCTTTGGTACAAATACCTTTTAGTTCGTGACGTTGATGGTGACATTGTGAGATGTCGATGGGCTTCTGGGAGTACAGAATGTGGCAGTGTGTGTCGAGAACAGAACAATTTGTTGCCTGCTGCACAACTTAATCAGGTTTTTCTTCATTAACAATATGTTGATAAAAAATAAACCGGATTTTTCTAGTCATTAATTGCATAGGTAGTAAAGCATGATAAATAAAAAATGTTTACAAAATTTTGGTGAATCAATCAGCAACAGTGTACAGAAACAGTACCGAAAAATATTTACTAACAGCGAAAATACAGAAATTTAAGTAAGTGTATGTCTATTGTCATGGCGCACGATAAAACGACACTGATAACATCGTTGATGTTGCGTGTGTCCAAATCGTCTATGAATCACTGAAAGTCAATACGCTCTTCTCAAAAAATGCTTCCTCGTGCTCGATTCTACGCTGATTGCGGTGTACCCATTACCGATATACGTCTGCGTGCCATTCTCTATCATACAGCCTAGTAGTTTCACGGGTTGCCATGGAGAGCTCTTGTAATGACTCGAAGCGCCGCCCTTTCAACACACATTCAACATTTAGATTTACGTGTTTATAGATTGTTTTATACTGCGTCAGGCATCAACTAATAATGTTTACTTTTATTAAATTGGTGTTTTTGTTATTCAGCGGTGCTTTAGCACCAACCAAAGTTAACAACCAGTAGTTCAAGCTATCCCCATTGACTCTTATGAAAAACATCCCAGACACTCCGCATATAATGACTGCCAAACTTAATTTAGATATTTCCGGTTGAAATGTTATCCTTATTATTGCATGCAACTAATTTCAATAGTTTAAATTTTTATCCGACAATAGAGCACATATTGTTTTTTTTTAATTTCAGAGTGACTGCACCATTACATATGAAGCAACAGATAATATTGGACTTTATCCACTTGCAGTTCAAGTGGAGGATTTTGCTAATTCTTCCAGCTCAGTACCTCTAAGCAGCATCCCTTTACAGTTTATTGTCAACATTTATAACATAACAAGTTCTTCTTCATGTGCCACAGAACTGCGTTTTGTTACACCTACACCAGCATCAGGAGACTGTTTTGTTCTTAATGTCGGTGAAGACTTTACAGTCAATATAACAGTAACAGGAACATCAAGGTACTCGTCGTCGAATGTATGATAAATAAATGTTCGCATTTATTTCCAGAGCCAGTGTATTTGGTTTTTTATAACAAAAGTTTACGTGCGATATAAAATTTTGATAGACACAATATTGCATTGGCATATAAGCCTCCTCAAAGCAGAATCAAGTCTTCACCTAACCTGTCTTGCTTTGGTTTTACTCAACCATGAAAAACAGTTTAATTTCTATCTTAACTATACTGCGATGTTGAAAAACGTCGGGTGCTCTCAATAATAATCAATTACAATCTTCATGCTTTTGATAAGGCATTACATATGCGTATATTTAATTTACAAATTTACCAATTTTTACTATGCCATTCCCTGCCCTTTATTATAAATTTATTACATACATAAATTTTGTGGCGTTGATAGTCATAACATTTATAACTTAAAGAAACGTAGTGACATGTTCATCAAATATTCCTATAGTGGCTGATATTATATACAACTTAACAGTTTTCGCTTCAATGTAAGCTCAAATATCTGCTTTACAATACCGAGAATTTATATTAGCGGCGTATCATAATGCAAATGATTATTAGAGTTCATTAACATTTATTGGCAGTTGGAATAAAAGGTAAAAATTAATATGCTGAACATTCTTAAGTCTATATCTTTTACACAGCATATTCATCAGTCGACAACTTGCCTTAATTCCTCAAAGACATAGATAAATATTTGCCTAGCAAGGAACTATAGTATGACAAGCTTTGGTCTGGAAAAGGTATTTGATAGTTTGCATTATCTGAGTTGTCGCTTTAGCTCATTTTCTCATTTCTTTGCAGTTTAAATTCATTAGTCACAACTTCAGCTCTTGGAATGCAACGTTCTGCTGTTATATCATGGCAAAAGGGCGTATCATATTACATGTCCGTCACAGTTCATTGGACACCAACTACCATTGATGATGAACAAGACCATGGTTTATGTTTTTATGCAAGGGATATAAATGGGTAGGGTAAATTTACAATCTTGAATTTAGTATACTGTTATTTGTATGTTCAACTTGTCAAATAGTATTCTATACTTTTAAATTTACCTTGAGCATGCAGTATACACCAGGTCGATAGCTTTTACAATTGCATAATATTGTACACATTGCACAACGTCAACAACGACATGACGTATAATTAGTTAATATAAGTTACATTTGTGATGTAGAGGAACACGATGTGCTTGGTATGCGCGATCGAACTTTGTCAGGTTTAATTTGCAGCAAGAGTACCACTACTTTTCTAGAGCCAAAAATGGAACTGTAATCACTTCAAACGGGAAATAACGAAGTTGCCATTGGTCAGCTATTAAAAGCTGCTTAAATTACTTCTCTTGAAGAAAATCGATTCTAATAACCAAATGACTAGAAATTAGCTTTAAAATTAGTGAAAGGGCTTAAGCACTGAACAGATTTGGTAAAACTTATTTACTTTACACTGGGTATGAGCCGTCTGCCGAATATAACAGTATTTTAGTTTTTACATTTTATGGTAATTGTATAAATATTATTGAGAACCTATTACATTTTCGTATTTTCAGACGTTACAGTGAAACAATATGTATAACCCTTTCTGTTGGAGGTATGGCTGCTTACCTATCAATAACAACACCCTTGCTTTGTTTAGAACATGTATCTTATTTCTTAACATGGAATTGATTTATCAACTAAATTGGAAGTTATTGTTCAAGCTTTCCAGTATTGTACAAATACGCTTTTAAACCTTTCATGTATATTTGTACATACATTGTCAATTTATTGTATAGATACATTTAACAACCCTCTAATGTATGCATCAAACATTTCATAGGTCAACATTTTCTTGGACTATATTTTTAATATCATTGATCAAGTCAATGTGGTCTGACGGCAAATATATGGATTTCCCTCAGAAAAATCGAGCTCTATACCCATGTTAAATTACAATATGATATTTTGTAGTTTCTCCACCAATTCCTACTAGAGTTGAAAGGATTAGTACCACAAATGCATGGAATATAGAGTTTAATAGACAGGTAGGATGTAATCAAATAGGTTTAATGTTTTTACATATTAACAAACATAACATCACACTTAGGTTATCTGACAGAAGGACAGAGAGTATTCTGATATAACATTTGTTTTACAATATTCTTGGAAAGAGGCTCTTTGATCGTCATTGCAATCACAACGTCTGGGAATTGCAAATTAAGAGGTTTCAACAAGTTTTTTTGTATCTTTAACAATTGCTTCAGATACTGAAACATGTATTTTGTTAATTTGTCAAATTGTTAACATTAAATCTTATTTCAGTCGGCTAATTGTTGTTGAAGAATAAACTAAATATATTTAAGAGTGGAATACTTTTACTAATTATGCTTTCTCATTATTAACATTTTCTTGTAAGCATTAACCATTTTACTATGATGTCCTTTTTAGTGCTTTAAATTACGGTTGACTTTTCAGTTTTCGTTGCCTGCGAATTATGTTAATTTGACAGTTGTTAAAACACAGACTGGTGAACCGGCTTTTTATCTGAATACTAGTAACACTACGTATGTTTCATTTTACCCAACTGACAAACGTATTCAAGTGATTTTAGATTTTGATTTTGAGCCACCTCAATATCATGTAATTATACCTGAAGGTAGGTAGAAGTTATTACCGTTTTAACGCTAAATACTGACCTATGTCAAAAACAAAACAAAAAAACATTCAGATTGATGGATAGGTCAAAATATTCCTCTGCTTAATAGTATTCTGCGTAGCGATTTTCTTCAGGTTTTTTTAAATAAAATTGTTGAATCAACTAGTTAGCTCATATCAATGGACATGATTTTAATTTTGTAGTATCATACCATTCATTTTCATTAACAGTAAGTTTACTGCATCGGTTTTGATGAATTTTGTAATTTGATTGAATATAGAAGAAGTTTATTTAAACAAAAAGATAACAAAAAGTCAGTCAAACATTTTTGGTTGGAATTGTATTTGCAACTGATATTTGATCATGGCAATAAAATTGATACTCGTTTACATAGTATTTCAGAATTGTTAGAGCATAACTATGTGAGCTTTGTCCACCAATCTAATGTCTAATCAAATTTTCACCATTGGTAAAGCGTTAGATAATTTCCAACTACCTTGATATATCTAAACTATCTAACCACAAAGTCTGCATTTTTTTAAAGTTTATATCTTTGGTTGCTTTTGAAGGTATAGTCAGACGTGAAGGAAATTGTGCAATTTTATCACCGGAAGTGACCAGTTCTTCATTTTGGACTTTTGAAATTGGTAAGTTTTTAGTGTAGAGAATCAATACCAGTTTGCAATCCTTATTATATGATTTTGCATCTTTTGAAAAAATAAGCCATTTCCGCATTTATCTTACTTTGTGAGCATAAATAAGCATATATAGTATAACAATCTCAAATACGTTCTCAGCTACTTTAGACGTCCGTACGAAAATCTTATACATTTAACATAAAAGGTAGATTTTTAGACATTTTATTCATCAATTGTAAATTGTACGATACAGTTTGATAGCATGATAGTTTTCGTTGAATTGCATAAGCTCAGCATTGTTTTTTTAATTATTTTTTATTACATTTAAGACGTATATTTTTCCTAAGTGTCTTTAAAAACAGCATTTTATTCAATTGAAACAATACAAATAAATAGGAGTCGACTTAATGTTAGTAATAAATGTGTTGTATATCATACTAAAGAAAAACTGTGAGTAGTACAATTCTCACAGTAAAGCACTTTTAAAAATTAATTTATTGAATAAAAAGATAAATGGTAACGTATATAGGTTTTACTTTTTTTTCAGATTGTTACCTTGGATTTTTCAGGACAATAAATGATAATTGTTTAGGTAAGTAGGTTTGTGTTAATTTCACTAATTGATATGTCGTATATATACACAAGTAGGAGCAGTAGTCTAGTGGTATGACGTGCGCTAAGGAATCGAGAGGTCCTGAAACACTGCTAATTTCCTTAAGAGAAATAAATGTCTACACTATAACTCAAACAAAAATCAAAGCACTGGAGTGCTGAAGGAACGATGTCCTGAACTTATTTTTTGATTAAAGAATATATTATTATGTATATTATCTATAAAATAATGTATTAAATATCAATTATCAGAATTTAACAAAAGGATAGCACTAGACTTCTCAAGTGTTTTGCTCATGGCAATGTTTATCTTACTTTATCAAACAAAATAAACCAGTCAAAGAATTAATTTTCATCGACACATTTTAGGGTCATGTACAGTAGCGATCTCACCAAACCAAAGATTGTTCTGGACTATTTTCTTTAACCAAAAGGAGCTGACAACTTCACATTTTTGGTTATCAATGGGGTTTTTTAACGAGATCGTTGATATTTTCGTTAAAATTTTAAAGATTTGGTGTGAAATGACAAGCTGAATTTTTTCACAAAAATCGACTTTCTAACAATTCATTTAAGGTTTCCCCCAAGTACTACGCTCTTTTGCATCGAGCTACATTCCCATTTTTGTTCACGAATTTTAAGTCAAATTAACGTTTTGCACTTGCAATTTGATCACGATAAAAATTACTCAAAGAATCGTCTATTTCCTATAAATATTTGTATAAAGTTCCATACACACTTACACATATTCATTCCAAATCATAATCAAACTCTATAACTTAAAATCGCTCAAGTAAACTTTAAATGTGACACTTTGAAGACGACAACGTCGTATCGCCGTATATTAAACATCCGGTAAGTGTATTAGTCATATCCAAGGTATACAGACGATACGTCCCCAAGATTATTCGCCCCCTTGACGATCCGTCCCCGTACGGTACCGTAACTCTAACCACTGCTTAATATAATACGATCATTTAAAATTGTTTATTACTATCGAATGATGTAATTATGTTACGCATATAACAGGCATTGACAAAAACATCGTAGGCTCTTTTTACTCCAACAAGTAATTATTGCAGTTGTCACGGGTTGAGTTGTCTACGGGTTGAGTTGTGCTATCTCCATTGCAAGATTTATATGTCCTGAGAGTAACCTCCCTTTTCCTGAAGAGTTTCAAGAACGACAACACAAGTCAGCGTTGTATTACATTTAAATGAGATGTTAATGAGTTTCACGCTTGAACTACGCCTCTTTGTCTATGTTGAAAATTGTTGAAGCGTGAAAAGAGTCATCTTATACTTTCTTGTTACCATTGGAACGATGCTAAATTAGCATCGTTCCAACAACAAACATAATGTTGCCTGACAAGACAGATAATATTTATTGGTGTCATGTACATGCTGAATTAAATTTGACAAAAGTTTCAAAATGCAGTTGGCTTCATTGCATACATAAAAATGAAATTTATAATAAAGACATATATATGTGTATACATGTGTAAAGTAGTCGATATACAGAAAAAGCATTGACAACTTTAATCTCGTCATGAAATAAATAGTACCGTTTCAAAATGCGCCAGACTCTCCCAGTTAAAACCAAAAATCAGCTATTATTTTTTGCCCTTTACTCTAGAAAATAGTGTCCATTTGATTTGTCAAATATCTGTCGCGAAATGTTGGACCTCATTCTTGGTACGAACTCAGACTAAAAATATTGCAAAATAAATTATAAGACATATTTTTGAAAATCATTATTAATACTCCATTGAACTCACAAACGAGATAATTGATACAAAGTCCTATTGAGTTGATATAAAATCTGAAAAAACATATGTCTTTTGTATGGGATCAAAGATCTCAAAAACAAAATGAACGAGAACATTGTTAACTGATTAGATGATATGACAAAACAATGAACTGATACATAAATTCAGTTGATTTCAGTACGTATTAATGGTCTAGATGTCTCATAACTCGCTGTGCGACACTACAGCTATACTTTGCCTAATATTCACTGAAAAAAACCAAATTAAAATGAGTGGAAAATGCATTAAAAAAACAAAAACAAAATGAAACTTTAACGTGTCTACTTCAAAAAATCGTCTGGCAGAATGACCAAAACCAGTTTTCTATACACAAAACCATATACCCTGAAACACTGACCATCACTGTAGTGTATATGCAACGCGTAGACAAATATTTAACGCTATATTCGAAACGCGTTAAAATAATATTACCTGCGGTAGCTTCATTCCACAAAGGTGTAAATGGGCACCTGTAGTGGTCATGCACCGTGTGTTGTGGTTGCAATCTGGGTCGTATGTTATCAGTTGGTGTTTGACTCGATGATCGGGTAAGTTTATGTAAAGAGTCGACTGAATAGTGATACTAAAAGTAAACATCTAACAACCTGGCTTTAGCTTGCTTTAACTTTATTGTTGAAGACTGTTTCTTTAGTACATAAATAATACTGATGGAAGATATAAGTTAGACAACGAGTCAAAGAAGTTAGATTTTATAAAACCGATCAAAAACTTCTGATCTTAACTTAAAACTATTTGATTTAAAAGATAGTTGTTTTTCAATATAACTGTAGCTGATGCAAATGGTTAAAACTTGCATTTGGATAACGCAAAATTGCACATCCAACCTAAAGTATGACCAATTTTATAGTTATTATTACATCAAAATTACTCCTCAATTTCAACTCCAGGCACGGTAAGAATGTTAAATGAACGCCATGGTATGACTGAAATAATTGTTGAAATATTAGATACCATTCCATTACATGTAAAATGCCGCTTGCGTTCCCTAAATGTGTAAATTTTTAATACGTGTTCAAAAATACCGGTTGTGTGCACGAGATCGGTATTAATTAAGTTCAATGATGGATTCGTGTCCATGTCGACAGGTTTCAGGATATGACTGCATAGCATTTAATGTCTGCGAAATTCAGTCGCGAGAATTAACTTTGCAATGTAAAATAAATGCTACAACATGGCTGAAATAATTGTTGAAAGAAACAAATAGACTCAAAGCACAAAGAGTTTGTGATGCAGATGAAGAAACTCGTCTTATACGGATATTCACATTTAAGTATTATTTATTACAAACATTTTCTTAAAACTTAACATCGAGGTTTTTTGGGGGGGTTATAGGATTTAACGCCGTGTCAACACATTTAAGGTCATTTTAAGGCGCCTAGCGCACCTAATCTAGCTTTCCTGGACCCTTGTCTTTAACCAGAACTCACCACCCTTCTACAAGACCGGAAACTTCTCCATATTTCTTATGAAATGAGGAAAATTGACATGGTTGTCAACTTTTCATGGAAGGGTATAACCTCCCCGGGTGGGATTCAAAGCGTACTCCCTTCGGAACACGAGATTCTGTATCCCAGCGCGTTACCAACAGCGCCACCGACCCGGGTAATATTATTAGGTGAGATAAGTTTAAGACGTCAGTTGTTTCAATTTGTATTCAAGTCAAATATAGGATTATATTTAAAAGTACTTTTTTCAGAATGCGAGGAATTCCAGTATGGTTTTAATTGTTCATCTGATTGCACATGTGAGAGAACCAATTCTGTTTCGTGTAATAAAATCAACGGAACATGTGAATGCCATAAGGTACTATTTGATATTTTTCTTTTTTTTAATTTAAATCAATTTGCCTGACACTTTTGAAAAAAATTAAAAGTTTACTAATATATCTAACCTGCATACATCACAGACTTTGAGCAGTTCAATTTTCCTTTTGAGTTTATTGAAAAATTGATTTTGAAAAAGAACCGTGAATTCCTACATGCATAGTTAAATATTGTTTTGAGAATGTTTTTATATAATCTGTATTGACTTTTATAATAAATTTATACTTTAATCTTATTTGATGAATGTATAATCTAGGGTTGGACCGGTGATAACTGCACTGTCAATGTCGACGAATGTGAAATTAGTGATATATGCTCAAACAAATCAAATTCTTATTGTGTCGACGTAATGGGTACCTATGATTGTCAGTGCCATGTTGGATATGTTACCGTAGGTGATGAGTGTTTCGGTGAGTGGTATTAATTGATTGAGTTTATTGTTAATTAGCATTTACATCTCGTGACTTATCTTATGCCAATCTATATATAGCTACATATCAGTTGGCATACACTAAGTTTTTTTTTTGTAAAATCAACTTTGTCTTGAAAACACACTGAGACTTTTTATACAATAAAGATTTTTATCATTTGTTTAATAAAGTAATGACAATGTATTAACTTTAAAATGCGTGTTGTATATTTCATTACTTATAGATTTGAAAATGATACGATTTGCACATTGAATGCTTCTTCTTTGTACTTATAACTAAAAAAAGGTACTTTAAGTATCAGTTGTTATATTTGCTAATATAAATCAAAATATTAAATGCGATTAAATTGAACAACTTTTGTTTCAGAATGCCAAGAATTCCAGTATGGTTTCGAATGTTCCTCTGGTTGCACGTGTGATAGAACTAATTCTGCTTCGTGTAATAAAATCAACGGATCATGTGAATGTTTTTGGGTAGTATTTGATATTTGTCTCTTTAGAATTGATTTAATTTTCATAATAGTTTTAAATAAAATGAAAGATTTACTCACACATCTTACCTGCTTACATCACAGACATGGAGCAGAAATTTTTATTTTTGTTAAATGGAAAAATTTATTTAAAATAAGAATTGTCAATAATTCCTACATGTGTGGGTAAATATTGTATTACTATTTTATCTGTACTGACTCATATATATTTGTATTCGATAAATGTATAATTTAGGGTTGGACCGGTGATAACTGCACTGTCAATATCGACGAATGTGAAATTAGTGATATATGCTCAAACAAATCAAATTCTTATTGTGTCGACGTAATGGGTACCTACGATTGTCAGTGCAATGTTGGATATGTTTCCGTAGGCGATGAATGTTTCGGTGAGTGATATTACTATAAAGGCCATTGTTAATTAGCATTTAAATCTCGTAATTTATCTTATGCCAATCTATATAGCTACATTTCAGTCGGCATACACTTAGTATTCTTTGTAAAATCTACTTTGTCTTAAAAACAAACAGAGACTATTAATTCAATAAAGATTTTTATCATTTGTTTATCAAAGTAATGACAATTAATTAACTTTAAAACGTATGTTGCATATTTCATTACTTATAGATTTGAAAACGTTACGTTTTACACATTGAATGCTTCAGCTTTGTACTTATAACTTAGAAAAAGGTACTTTAAGTGTCAGTTGTTATATTGCTCATATTAATAAAAATATTGAATGAGATTTAATTGAAACACTTTTGTTTCAGAATGCGAAGAATTCCAGTATGGTTTCAATTGTTCATCTGATTGCACGTGTGATAGAACCAATTCTGTTTCGTGTAATAAAATCAACGGAACATGTGAATGCCATAAGGTATTATATGATATTTTTCTTATTCAAATTAATTCAATTTGCCTGACACTTTTGAATAAAATTAAAAGTTTACTAATATATCTTACCTCATATCATCACAGGCTTTGAGCAGTTTAATTTTCCTTTTGGGTCTATTGTAAAATTAATTTGATTAAAGAACCGTCAATTCCAACATGCATAGTTTAATATTGTATTAAGAATGTTTCTATTTAATCTGCATTGATTTATATAATGAAATTATACTATAATCTTATTTGATAAATGTATAATTCAGGGTTGGACCGGTGATAACTGCACTGTCAATATCGACGAATGTGAAATTAGTGATATATGCTCAAACAAATCAAATTCTTATTGTGTCGACATAATGGGTACCTATGATTGTCAGTGCAATGTTGGATATGTTTCCGTAGGCGATGAATGTTTCGGTGAGTGGTATTACTTGATTGAGTCTATTGTTAATTAGCATTTAAATCTCGTGACTTATCTTATGCCAATCTATATATAGCTACATTTCAGTTGGCATACACTTTGTATTCTTTGTAAAATCTACTTTGTCTTAAAAACACACTGAGACTTTTTATACAATAAAGATTTTTATCATTTGTTTATCAAAGTAATGACATTATATTAACTTTTGAACGTGTGTTGCATATTTCATTACTTATAGATTTGGAAACGTTACGTTTTACACATTGAATGCTTCAGCTTTGTACTTATAACTTAGAAAAAGGGACTTTAAGGGTGAATTGTTATATTGCTCATATAAATAAAAATATTGAATGAAATTTAATTGAAACACTTTTGTCTCAGAATGCGAAGAATTTCAGTATGGTTTCGAGTGTTCATCTGATTGCACGTGTGATAGAACCAATTCTGTTTCGTGTGATAAAATCAACGGAACATGTGAATGCCATAAGGTATTATTTGATATTTGTCTTTTTCAAATTTAATTCAATTTGCCTGACACTTTTGAATAAAATTAAAAGTTTACTTATATATCTTACCAGCATTCATGACAGGTTTTGAGCAGTTTAATTTTCCTTTTTGGTTAATTGTAAAATTAATTTGATTAAAGAACCGTCAATTCCAACATGCATGTATTAATATTGTATTAAGAATGTTTCTATTTAACCTGTATTAATTTATACGCTCGTATAATACATTTATACTATAATCTTATTTGATAAATGTATAATTCAGGGTTGGACCGGTGAAAACTGCACTGTCAATATCGACGAATGTGAAATTAGTGATATATGCTCAAACAAATCAAATTCTTATTGTGTCGACGTAATGGGTACCTATGATTGTCAGTGCAACGTTGGATATGGTTCCGTAGTCGATGAGTGTTTCGGTGAGTGGTATAACTTGACTGAGTTTATTGTTAATTAGCATTTATATCTCGTGACTTATTTTATGCCAATCTATATGTAGCTACATTTCAGTTGGCATACACAAAATATTCTTTGTAAAATCTACTTGGTCTTAAAAAAACAGTGATAATTTATACAATACAGATTTTTATCATTTGTTTTTCAAAGTAATGACAATTTATTAACTTTACAAAGTGTGTCGCATATTTCATTACTTATATATTTTAAAACGTTACGTTTTACACATTGAATGTTTCAGATTTGAACTTATAACTGAGAAAAAGGTACTTTAAGGGTGAATTGTTATATTGCTCATATAAATAAAATTATCAAGATTTAATTAAAACCTTGTGTTTCAGAATGCGAAGAATTCCAGTATGGTTTGAATTGTTCATCTGATTGCACGTGTGATAGAACAAATTCTGTTTCGTGTGATAAAATCAACGGAACATGTGAATGCCATAAGGTATTATTTGGTGTTTGCATTTTTTTCAAATTTAATTCAATTGGCCAGACACTTTTGAATCAAATAGAAAGTCATCACAGGTTTTGAGCAGTTGAATTTCCCTTTTGGTTAATTGTAAAATTGATTTGATTAAAGAACCGTCAATTCCTACATGCAAAGTTAAATATTGTATTAAGAATGTTTTTATTTCATTTGAATTGACTTCTATAATAAGATTGTATCATATTGTTATTCGATCACTTTATAATTCAGGGTTGGACCGGTGATAACTGCACTGCCAATATCGACGAATGTGAAATAAGTGATATATGCTCAAACAAATCAAATTCTTACTGTCTCGACGTAATGGGTACCTATGATTGTCATTGCCATGTTGGATATGTTACCGTAGGCGATGAATGTTTCGGTGAGTGGTATTATTTGATTGAGTCTATTGTTAATAAGCATTTAAATCTCGTGACTTATCTTATGCCAATCTATATATAGCTACATTTTAGTTGGCATACCATTTATATCATTTTTAAAATCAACTTTGTCTCCAATACAGAGACAGTTTTTTACAATAATGATTTTTATCATTTGTTCATCAAAATATACCAAGATTTAAAGCGTGTGTTACATAACTCGCTAATATAAGATATTCTTCTATTTCAGTTAACTATGGTTTGATGATATATCTGAGTGCTTTCCTATCACTAGCTATAATACTAGTTGTACTGCTGGTGTTATGTTGTTTATTACTCCGTAAACAAATGACGAGGAAGAAATTATTGAAAAAAGAAATAATGTAAGACGAGTTTGTTTTGAATAACTATAACCCTTTCTTTTTTTGCTGTTAGACATTCTTTATAATTTTACTTGTATGGGTACTATGAGTTGGTTAGATTATTTGCCTTTTATCATATTGCGAAGTAACATAGGCAAAAGTTTATTGCATTTAATCAAAAAGAAATAATTATATTTATACTTAAAAAGGCATTAAAAGTTGGGAAATTTCAGTTTGTTTTAAATTCTGTTTCGTGAAACATGTTCAGTCGACTTCAAAGACTTTTTCGATAACCAGTAATTAAGATCACCTTCAAGAAGGCGACTTTCAGAATAGACATTGCAATTTGGTTGAAATAAGTAATAAGAAGAAGAATCTTTTGTTTTTGACTCATAACAGTTCCTCTGGTGAGATTCGACCCATTGACCTCTCGATCTTTTAGCATCTGCTGCCCATTGACTACTGCTCCTACGCTATCAATGAGATTGTAAAACGTCATTTTCTACATTTGGGACGCTAGTTTAAAGTTCAACTCGGTCCGGCTTTGATTCTTTTTGCTATTCTACTGTGGTGTTATTCCTTATAACGATTTAAAAATTATGCGATAATGTATTTGCATTACATTGTAGTTCTTTTTTGTTATCTAGTATTGGTGTATGAACTTCTATCAACTTCTATTTATGACAGCGTTATAATGTCGTATAAAAAATGCAAAGTTAAACGACACTTTATACTTTTAACTGTAATAAATTCAGAACGTCAGACTCATAGTTTCATTTTTAAAAGAGCTATGTGATATTTTCTTTGTAGGACAAAGCAAAAACTTACTCTTCCCGGAGTTCCTGAAAATGTTTCAAGACTGATATACGGTTTGTTGTTAACGTGTTTGTAATATTTTAGCATCTAAAGCATCTAGCATTGATATTTGGATTAGAATCTATTCGTGAATATCCTTTAAAAGTTATTTCGGCTGAGTATGTTTTAGCTTGAAGTTTACACTGAGTATGACCATTTTATCAAGTTATGTATGGCAGTCCGCTTAAGCATTTTCGGACACTTCTCCTCTACCAGTACTCGCTTACTATTCCAAGAGGATCCGAAAATTGGATTTTTAAAGTGCAAAAATGATATTATTTATCGAATCGATAAGGAAGATTCAGCATACTGCAACAAAGATACGAAACCGCGACTTCTGGATGCTCTAACACCTCGTCACATGCGTGGCTAGGTATTATTCAATAAATGTAATGACAATGACAAAAGTTTATAGATATAATAGCCACCGGCCCATTACAATATATTACCATTAATGATAACATGTAACGTATAGTTTTAAAATTTACAATTGTGTCTTTATGTATTTATCAGTATACCCATTGTATTAATTTGGCATTTAATTAGCTGTTTCTGAATGTAGTATGTTCATCAGAAATATGATACCTTTGTTTGATTTACTTTTTGTATTAGCAGATGGCAGAAAGTGGAAAGCTGTGACAGATCTTGATGATGTTCAAACTACGACAACATTCGTTGTATGTATTTTTTTAAATTTGACAGTTTTATTTTCAATAACTACGTGTAATTTAAATCATCTTAATTAGAACATTGCCTATAAAAGTCCTTTCACTCATTTTATTAAGATTTATTTCAGAAGTGGCCTTATAAATGATTATCACGTTCATCGTTATTTGAATATAAATGTACCATCTTATACGAAACAATATTGTTCCTGTCAAAGTATTATTGATAAATTCTAACATATTGTTAAACAGTTTGTTTTCAATAACTGCAAATTATCAAGTTTTATTAGAATGTTGATTTGACTAATAACATTATCTAAGTTATGTGCAACTAATGTTAGTGAGAAACTAGAATATTTCGTTTAAATAGTGACATCATTTATTGCATTGTATTGTCACTATTTTGTTCTAAAAAATCAGCTCATGAGTTATCTGCCTTTCTAGGTTATGCCATATTAGGATACCTGACGGCGTTAACTATCGGTAGTTGTAGCAAATTTACCATGACTCTTTTGAACAAATTCGAGCCTGTCCGATTCAAAATACTGCAAATTAAAACGCGGATTTCTTTATCAAAATCGAAGTCCGCGAGAGTGAGCACCCGCAGTGTGATTATATTTCTAAAAATAAACTGTAGCTGACTATTAATCTATTATCGGCTTTCGGAAAAAGTTATCACACGATTTACCACATACCTCTGAAAAAACTCGCACACCGTTTACGTTTTTACAACACCGCAGCGTTGTGATCACATTTGTTATATTTTTGTAGCACGTCTCGATCAGTAATGTGAGTACTTTGATTATGTGCATATTTGTGTCTCATTTTATCCAAATAGCTTTGTCTTCCAGGATAATAAACACTCTGGCTATAGTGTTGATAACAAGACACATAAGACATCAAAATCTAAACTACAACAGCGATATGATGTTCTTGCTACAAATAAGGTAACATATTTTCATATTTAATTGAAATGGATGTTCCATAAATGACACTTGTATTATGTACTAGAAAATGTATACTCAATCGCGTCTAGTTTATCTTACTTGAGATATCATGAATACACGGAAATGTGCCTAAATACAATACATGCTTACAGTATTTATACTAGTATATATTTTTTACTGTTTTACTAGCTTGTGTTATGTATTTTTTTTCATTGGATAAATTTTATTTATCCCCAACTGGTACATCATTCTTTGATGTGTAATATGTATGAGTTTTGTATTCCAACAATGTATAAACGTGTAATCAATCTATAACATAACCAAATCCTTGTTCCTGATATTAACGTGTATTGCATGTACATAAACACCGTGCATGGACTAACTCTCTGCACAGTAAAGGAGTTTGTCTCAGTCCCAACTAGAGCATGCGTCAAATAAAACGTGCCTGGATAATGTCAATTTGATGCACATACATATTACTTAATACACATTGACCAGGGATTATGTAATACAGCCAGACAAGCATGTCACTGGTTGAAGTCATACATATTTGTTTGTACCAAATGACGAGTGATTTTATTAAACACTACTTATGTGTGTATATTGTATGTTTTACAAGTTTCAGATACCAAGACCAATGGTGAAAGACGATGATCAACGTCGTGATTACATGGAACCAGGAGATGGTTACAATCATCGAGGTCACAGAGAGCAGAGACACGGTGGATTTCGACGTTCTTATAGTGACCCAACGCATGCGGAACACATTCGTGTTCACATAGAGCAAGGTCAACATGATTATCGCCGTTGAACCGTCTGCGCTACAACGCGACATTCAGACTTATGAGTTTGTACTTTCTTTCATTGTATCCCGAGTTTTTTTCCCTTTGATCTATCTCCTTTCCCCATGTGTTATTTAGTTTGCGATACATTGTGATTGGTACTTGCTTAACAGTCAAAAGTTCCGAGTTTCTAGGCCTGTCCCTGGAACAGTGAGAAGCAAAACTGATATTCTGTTGAAATGACACATTAAGCACATAACATACATTTCGTTTTATCATGTATAATTATTTTTAGTTGTTTTAAATTTGTATTTATTGTTGGATAAATTATGTAATACCAGTTTGTGATTTATTGGCAACAAAATTGTTTCTCTAATATGAATGCTAGCAACATATTTTACCTGTTCGATAAACAACAGAAATATGTTACTTATTAGGATTACTGTGATATTACAATGAGAATATTTCATGACATTTGAAACCAAACACATTGTTGTGTAGTTTTTGTTGTGGTTTTCTTGGGATTAACGCTCTTAGCAACACATTGTACAAGTCATATCATGGCGTGCTATCCATTTATTAATCGTAACTGGCAATGCTGAATCTCTGGGTTTAGCCGTCAACCAATTATTATGCACATACTTTTGTAATGCTGTTTACCTAAAAACATGCGTGCTTTGGACTTTTCCTTGGGGTATCAGACTCTTTACTGACTGGTACATCTTTCCCATCAAATTAAGTTATTTAATTGAACATTCTAGATGAAGTACAAAGGTAAGGAATGTGAATAAACCATTTATGCTAATTGTGATACTTTCTTCGACAACATTCTGTAGTTTCTATTGCATTATACTATAGATATTTAGACTTGTCAATTTCATGATACAATAAACTTCTACATGTCTTTTTTCAGGGATTGGTATTAACTCAACGGCTTGGCAGTGTTTCGTTTCCATTTTAATTTGCAATTAACATTAGTTGATTTCTTCTGATGTATGTATATAAACATATTTCCTCAAATATTTGATAATGATTAAGCCTCAACATATCAGATTCCATACATCTTGTAATGTATGAGAACAACTTTACTCATTGTGTTACACTTACGTTGGAAAGGAGAAACATGTAGAAATCCATTACAATTATCAAAAGACTTTATGTGCACTTTTATTGATTGACTTTCTGTATTGCTTTCTATTTCAAGAACAAGAAACTATTTTGTAAACGTTTCATGTAATACACTCATTTTCAATAAGCGGGTGCAAGTGGTGTCGCCGGTCTATTCTCTTTGTCTCTTACGATATAAATCTTGGTAAATCAACTTAAAATATGCTATAGCAGTAGACCTTCAACTGCATGGTTTATAAAAAGTACTATCTCATCAAATTCGCAAAAATTTCAATGAATAAAGTTGATTTTTGACATGTTCGTTACTGTCGCCCATCAATACGCTGTTTCTTTTAACAGGTGTAGAAATTAAACGAAGCAATTTAGTTCAATTTTGTTGATGTTATTTTGTAACTGAAAGCTTATAGTCATAAGCCAAATGTATTTTCCAACAACTTTCGATTGTTAATTGACTTTCAACCTCATTAAAAGTCTGGTTTTTAGCGATCAAATTTTCAGGAAATGTTCGTTACTAAGTTTTTACATGGCAGCATTTCAAAGAATAACACATCAAATTGTATTGGTTTGGTTATTTTCATAGACGTTAGTTTTATAATATTACACAATGCTTCAATTTTTGTTAAGAATTTAAGTATTTTAGACAATATACAAGTTTGAAGTTATTACTCACCCTAAATTGACTTTGAATTGACATGTTCGTTACCTTAAGTTTCTATAAAACCATACTATTAGAAAGACATTAACTTACCTTGAAATGAGTAATGCTGCATATTATCTCAAAAGAACGTGTTAACTTTATATTCTTTTGAAATTACGGAAAGATAATCAAGTATAAGCTCCTAATTTGAAGTGTTTGTTACTGACATGTTCGTGACTGAAATTTACACACTACGTGTTTTTGGCGGTTTACGTTCAGTTTTTAAATCCCTTTGTACATGAATTCATTTAACTTGACGATATTAATCCCGATAAAGCTTACAGAGAAGGTCAACTGTCTCTTTATAGAAATTAAAAGGAGATCTCGCAATACAGCAGTAAGGTTATTTTCTTTATTCCACAAATTTGCTTAAATTGTTTTTCTCATATTTTGTTTTGCTAAATCAATTGACATTGGAGTGAACTTTGAATATATAGTATGTTTTATTGGATGCATAGTAAAGGTTCAAAATATAAGCCATGACTAAAGTATGACATGTTCGTTACGACAATGTAACGAACATGTCAGCAGCATTAACGATTCACTGTACCAGTCTAACATAAAAATAAGTTGTTTCTTCAATTTAAGTATATAATTCGTTCCTTACTTTCACTTTTTACCAATATCTAAAGTTAGCTTAAGCATGGTTTCTTTTGAAATCGTATCTATTAAACGACACCTTCAATTTGTTTTATATTCTTGTAAGCCCAACCGATTAAATTGTCTCATCCTGTCTTTAGTCAGTCTCAGAAAAATGTATCGGAGTGTATAACTAGAAGGGAAATAATTACATGTCTTAGCAGAGTACAAATCCTATTCATTGCAGTACTCTATTTGCAATGATACACCAATGAATGATTAGTAACGAACATGTCAAGATAAGTAACGAACATTTCGTATTATTTTTTTCTTTTCTTGTGAAATCAAGGGCAGGAATTAAGAAATATAAATCGTCGATAGTTTAAACGAAACAAAAGCTATGCGAACCTATATATAGAAGGATTGAGAAAACAAATTTCATACTTTTGGTAACGAACATTTCATCGAAATTTTGGAAGCATTTTTGAAAAAAATCATGGGAAAAATCCCATATAAGAGTAATTCTTCAATTACACACTATCTTTTTAAGGTTCCAGTGTATCATTTGAATGGAATTATGAACATGGAATATCCAGACATAAAATTATGATTTATTATACTCATACCGATTACAATTTTCTTTGAACCAGATTGTACCGAGTTTGATCTAGCATATGGCAATTGAATATTATTAGTCAGTACGAATATCTTTCTTAATTATCTGGAGATTGGCACTTTGTTTATATAAGGGAAAATTCTTAAATGTGTAATATACCCACTATTTATGGTAAGCGACCATTGGAAGTTAGCATAACGAACATTTCATGGCAAAATTTGTACCCCTGACAGTCGTACTTCAAATAAGCATATGACAATAATTACTGATGTCATGATCAAAATATTTCAGAAAGTTGTAGTTTACATGTTATATTTTTCGATTAAAATGCTAAATAAAGAATTCTAGAACAGTGATTTTCCTGTCTTTCATACCTCCAAAATGCACCCGCTTATTGAAAATGAATGAATATTCTTATTGTCTGTTTTTGAGGGTTAGAGTCTGTGCTTGCGTGTATGTTTGTGTGTGGATTGTATGGTGTGTGTATGCATAGGTGTTTTTGTATCATATTCATTGTATGTTATGTTCTGTAATGCTTATAAATTATGTAATGTATATAGATGAATGTCTTACGATGACGTGCTTTCGTAATCTAATTAATGCGGAATATGGCTATCTATATTATGTTCGTCTCAGACATACTTATTGTACAAGGACACAATAAGTCCATGTGTTTTTATTATGATATCAGTGTTATAATATATCTAATGTTACATCGAGTACAACACCCAGCTAGCTTCTGTCCTCTCTATAACTATAAAAGATAGTACTACAACACCAAGAAAATGAATACCACTATAATTAATACAGGTAGCTAATGCAGTTGTATGGTCAAAAGTATAATAATACATTTTCAAAATGTATACTGCTGGTATAGAGTTATACACTGCTGGGTGTCACAGACCCGATTGTCCTATCTGCCTGACTAACTACACTAACCACTCTATCAACCTTAACAATTGATATGTTAACATACATTATCATAGCCACAGATAAAAGTGTTTTATTAAATTGTATTCAAAAGTGAGTTGTCCATATCCCGCTGATTTAAATACTCACTTCAGTACTACTTTTCTCACAATCGATAAAAATAGATATCTGTATTCATGTACGGGTATTATTGAACAAAATGTGCAAGTATTTAAATCTGTGGAGTTATTACCTACGCCACTAACAATGGAATTTAACAAACCTTAAAGCGTTTACAAGACCACAAAAGGGAGACAATTAATGATGTACTGACAGTATTTGTTATAAGTAGGTATTCTTCTTTAAAATGTTTTGTCCTTTAATTAGTCTATTAGCAAAATAGTATGATATTTATAGTATAAATTAACTTTGTCTCAAATGAAAGGCTTCGTGATTGACCTTACATGCACCGTATTACATTCAGACCATTAGGATTTTGTAGCCGAGGTGCAAATATGTAGTCGTCGAAGTGCCATTGTGACGACTCGAACAATAGTCCAGACCACTCGCAATGCGACTGGACACTTCTTTAAATAACTATGACATTGTAGAACAACATTATTCAAGTGGCCCTTAATTTACTTTTACATGTTATATGTTTATGTTTATCGTTTAATAATAAAAATCCATCGACACTCACAATACTCGTGGCTTATTCCTTGTTTTTCATGTATTTTTATAACATAAGTGAAGTCACATACTAGGTTTATGGTGTGATAATCGTTTGATTGCAGATTATGGTAATTTGGAAAAAAGTCAAATATTGTTTGTTTGTTTGTTTGTTTGTTTGTTTAGTTTAATGCCGTAGCAACACATTGCATAGGTCATATAAACCATAGACTTGTTGTATACATTCATGAACCATATACTTATTGTATACATTCATGAACAATAGACTTGCTGTATACATTCATGAACCATAGACTTGCTGTTTACATTTATAAACCATAGACTTGTTGTAAACATTCATGAACCATAGACTTGCTGTTTCCATTTATAAACCATAGGCTTGTTGTATACATTCATGAACCATAGACTTGCTGTATACATTCATGAACCATAGACTTGCTGTATGCATGCATGAACAATGGACTAGTTGTATACATTAATGACCTATGGGCTTGTTGTTAACATTTATGAACCATAGAATTGCTGACAATTATTCGTCAAGAATTTAACAAAACCTTGTGAAACCCGAAGACGAAAATTTTGTGAAAGAAAGATAAGACATTTTGAAAGAGCAGTAAGGCTAAAAATTGTACTGGCAGCATAACATGGAAGGAAATTAGGCTGTCTATTTAATGTTAGTTAATCCTACTTTCCCACAGATACAGACGAAAACGTTATAAGTTTCCCAACTGGCAGAAAGAGACTCAGTGGTGTAGAAATTTATTTACTTATAGAATAGTTCATGTTATTAAAGAAACCGATTGATTTCACGTTATGATTTATTATTAACAATTATAAATCCAAAATGGCGGCTAAAATGATCTGATAATTCAGTATATGATATACGAGTACAAACATGGACGAAAACAAACACATTTGGGTTTAAGTTTCAATGTTTGTTAGTTTGATTTTTTATAATCGTTATAAACTCTCAAGTTTGTAAAACTAGTTAATCCCACCTGATCATCTATTAGCAAAGCTACTCAAGATTCAAGGTGGAGTCAAAGATTACGGTTACGATGCAAATTTAACCAGTTCTATTTTTTAGCAATAATGTATTGTAAATAATGAAGTGTTTTCATAATGGCCTAGTACTTAGCTGAAAACAGTCAAATTAGCCTTCGCCTGTGGCCTCGGGCTATAATGTCTTTCTTCAGCCAAATACAGGCCGTTATGAAAACACTTAATTCAACATTGTATCAGATAGGGTCCCAATAAAAAAAACGCTCAGATTGCAACATTCAAAATGGCGGCATTTTTGTGGAAGAAAAAAAACACGGTCTTCATAAGAAAACTCGGAAGCAATCAAAATACCTTTATCTTATAAAAGTCGAGGTTTAAATAAAATGAAAATTTGATAAATAATTCGTGGGTTGCCCGCAAGATATTCGCTCTTCAACGCAATGTACTTATTACAATCTTGCTGGCAACCATCGAATTGTGACTGACTGACATGTAACATTATATTTTGGACGAAGGTCAGTTGATCCCATTGTTATAGTGTCACTCCTACAAAATGAGTATCAGCACACAGATGTCGTCAGATATTTTTGGTACTCATGTGGTACAAATTGCAGCAAAAGTGATCATTTGTTGTACAATCTTGTTGTCTGTGCTTTTCGTACCAAGTCTTAAAGGTTTATGCGATTAAACGTTGTATGTAATGTTACCGAAAAAATGAAGAATCACCGTACCTTGCAATGCATCGTTTTATAATGTTTGGAGTGGAACATATTAAGATATTACATACGAGATCGACAAGTTGTCTCAGCGTACCATTCTTCTTTTGGGGAGTCTTTGCAGTATGTTCTTACCAGATATTTCTAAATTTTCTACTTGGCCATGTTTTGTAAATAATGAATCCCTCAAAACCACCATCTTGCACAGGGTAACACTATTTGCTAAATCATGAACTAGGCACTGGGTTCAAATAACATCTACGCCACGTAATTTCTCTCTATCCTTATAAATAAAACTAATTTCTACAACAAACTTTTGATGAAAATGTGCTCTTGTTATTTCTCCATTTTTTTTTATCAATGGCCAGAGTCATTCACAATGAAATAAAGAACATTCATGATTCAGTTGTCATATCTGATGTCAAGATCGGACTTGAAATGATCCTATTGCAATTCTTCTTACTTACTATCAAAATGTGTTATAATGTCAACAGAATTATTTCTTTCAATTGCTTTGGCATAAATATACTCTTAAAAGATAATACAACATACACACAATACTTACAAAATCTAAGTTTTTTTTTCATTTTTATATCCCCCCTTTAAATACAAATTGATTATTATTGAAGTGGCAAACATATTGGGAAAGTGGTAACTTTTCTAAAGTTATCACAACATATGTTGCTCAATGAATTAGATATTATCAGAATAGTGTCTCTAAATTGCCATCTTAGAAACAGAGTCAACTGACAAGCTAACAAGTATCAACGATTTAAGATTCGCAAGACCAAGAGATATAAAAACCTAAACATAATGCTGTATACCCATTAGTTAGGATTTATATCTTTCTATGTGAATTGAAATTAATTTTGAAGCTCTAATAATTCATTTTGACATCCATCTTGAATTCTTGAAGTTATCCAAGAATACCAATATGGCATCAATCGGTTTCATAAACAAAAAGGATAAACTACGAAATAAAATGCATTGAAATTATTTGGTGTACCCCAGTCTATGACTTAGCTCATTGTGGTTGATCTATACCCGACAGCTAGTTATTTACGCCATTCTAGCCTCCATCTTGGATTTTGGAAATTGCCCAATGATGCCAGTGTGTCATGAACCAGTTTTATGAGCTAAACTAAAGAGTAATTCCAACAAAAATGCATTAAAACATTTTTTAAATGCCTCTATGTACGATTCTGCTCATTGTGGTTGATATGCCCGCCATTTTATCCGCCATCTTGGATTGGATAATTAACGAGGGGTACCAAAATTGCATAAAATAAAATTGCATATAATGTTAGACTTATTCTATCTATTCAAAAGATCAGACTGTGATAAAGATGGAATTACTATACATTAATCAGCTTTCATCCGCCATTTTGTCTGCCATCTTGAATTTTGGAGTTGCCCAAGAGTGCCGAAGTGGCATCATCCAGTTTCGTAAACTACAATGTCTTAGATTCAAGAAAATGCAAAAACATTTTCTACATCGTTCCATTCATGTTTCAGTCCATTTTTTAGTTTATATACCGGACTAATATATACCCGACAGTTAGTTATTTACGCCATTCTAGCCGCCATTTTGGATTTTGGAATATTCCCAATGATGCCAGTTGGCAGCAACCAGTTTTATAAACAAAACTCAAGAGTTATTACTTCAAAAATGCATTAAAACTTTATTTAAATGCCTCTGTGTACGATTCTTCTCATTGGGGTTGATATTCCTGACAAATGTAGCTTTTATCCGCCATTTTGTCCGCCATCTTAGATTGGATAAATAACGAGGGGTACCAAAATTGCATAAAATAAAATTGCATATAATGTTAGACTTATTCTATCTATTTAAAAGATCAGACTGTGATAAAGATGGAATTACTATACATTAATCAGCTATTATCCGCCATTTTGTCCGCCATCTTGAATTTTGGGAGTTGCCCAAGGATGCCAAAGTGGCATCATCCAGTTTCGTAAACTACAATGTCTTAGCTTCAAGAAAATGCAAAAACATTTTCTACATCGTTCCATTCATGTTTCAGTCCATTTTGTAGTTTATATACCGGACTAATATATACCCGACAGTTAGTTATTTACGCCATTCTAGCCGCCATTTTGGATTTTGGAATATTCCCAATGATGCCAGTTGGCAGCAACCAGTTTTATAAACAAAACTCAAGAGTTATTACTTCAAAAATGCATTAAAACTTTATTTAAATGCCTCTATGTACGATTCTTCTCATTGGGGTTGATATTCCTGACAAATGTAGCTTTTATCCGCCATTTTGTCCGCCATCTTGGATTGGATAATTAACGAGGGGTACCAAAATTGCATAAAATAAAATTGCATATAATGTTAGACTTATTCTATCTATTTAAATGATCAGACTGTGATAAAGATAGATTTACTATGCATTAATCAGCTTTCATCCGCCATTTTGTCCGCCATCTTGAATTTTGGGAGTTGCCCAGGAGTGTCGAAGTGGCATCATCCAGTTTCGTAAACTACAATGTCTTAGCTGCAAGAAAATGCAAAAACATTTTCTACATCGTTCCATTCATGTTTCAGTCGATTTTCGTAGTTTATATACCGGACTATGAAACTAACAACATGGAACAATACGAGAAAGAAATCTAGTTGGTATGTAGCTTTTTTTGTCTTTTGATTGTCTCATTACATGTTTGTCAGCAGTCACTATTTGTCTTTTATATTTTGACAGCCATTCGTACTCGGGACATTTCGCCCCTCTCCACTACTTGGGAAGGACCCCAGGTATTCTAAAATCTTTTGGCCTTACCCATTTATATACTGTCAGTTTATAAATTTGGGTTATAATTTTGACTTTTGTACTATTATACTAATTTATTTCAGCACAATTGTAAAACAAATTCTTACAACTTAGAAAAATCACGTTTGAGCCCAATTCCTGGTCCCAAGTACTGAGCCAATGGGATAAAGTTTTTTGCTTAAGGAAACCAGGAGATATGTTTTAGATAAGATTCTTACCAACCTGACTTGCCAGTGATTGCATTTACCAGTCCGACATTGTTACCACGTGGCCATGCCCACTTGATAAGACATTCTGGTACAGAGTGATTTTTTCACTAATTTTGATTTTTCTTATACATATTTTTGTATTTTTATGTACACCATTGTTGTTTTTCCTTAGAACTGTGTATTTTGCGTAAAGTTTGAACCCGACCTGACCTTTATGCAAGAATACATTATTACATTGAATACGAATGTAGTATTAATGCTCGTTTACACCGTGGCCGTGAGGATTATGTGTTGAAATTGATCTAATACATAAACATACTTCTTCAATTTTACAATTGCTGCCAAAGTGTACAATAGGCGTAGTACTGATTTTCGTCGGGATATTTGTAGATAATTATCAGATGCAATTGTGAAAGGTCAGATCGCGGTCAATTTTACGCACTATATTAACACTAGTCTATGAGAATGATTCTCATATGGTAAATAATTTATCTTCTTACAGGTACAAGGCACAGTGTTGGTATGCAGTGGATAAAAATATTATGTGAATTCCTTGGAATTAAAATAACAAAGAATAAAGAATGTCTTGGTAATGTAGGAACAAAAGAATTGAGACATATTCACATTGATTGCATTTACCTGTCTAGATTTTATTTCAACTCACAAATGTAAAAATGAGACTCGCATTTTTTTAATCAAAATCTTAACAAAATACATAGTTAAAATTCATATTTGCAATACAAAAACAACATAGTACTATATTTATCTATTGATAGAACAAGGTCGTTACTGTGGGATAGACAAAGAGTACCAAACATGTCTTTCAGATGAATCTTTAATTGATACTTTCGATCTTTCTGGCCGTTTCTAAGCTGGTTTGAGCCTCATAAGGTTAGACATATATTTTTAGTCAATTTCAACTTGTGAAAATTTGCGAGTTAAAGTAAGTTACTCGCAATTTTCAAAATCAACTCGCAGTATGCGAGTATGCAAGCTTAAATTCGTGCCCTGGGTTTATACATAATTATTTCTTCCTCAATATTTTTGGGCAAAAGCTCTCAAAGCCTGTTCCATTGTGAAAAATACAAGGTAGTCTTGAAAAAAATAATCTTGCATGGTTAACTGGTGAAAGTTGCAAGCTTCAAATCATTGTTCACTATTTCTGTAAGGGGGTTATGGGTTTGAGTCTAAATACCAACCCTTGTTTTTGTATCAGGAAGTAGACATTTGATTTGTTAGTCTATAGCGCACCATCTTTAATCTTGTGTAAAAGAAACCAAAACCATTTAGAAACAGTAAAGTTCCACTCTAAAAACTACCTTGTTTATTGAAAAATCATGCTATACTTTAACAATTTTTAAGTCCTGAATGCTTGATTTTGAGAATAAAAATGTCCCTATAATACGACCAATCTTCTATTAAACAATCGATTTTGGTAGTTCTAGTTCAGTGGAACTGTACAACAACAACAACAACAACAAACTTTATTGCTATAAGGCCTCCGGCCCATGCAAAACATATATACATATACATTTAAATTAATGAGTGGTATACTATCATGGCAAAGTTATGAAATCATGCAAAACATTTTATTTGATACATATATGTAAGTTATATAAATTGTAAATCACAGTAAAGTTTGATAAGATAAATAATATTGATAGTATTTAACAAAGTACATGTTTAATAAATACATTTATTAAATAGTGAATTAAGTATTGTTCAAATTACTGTCTGGTATCTAAAGTACTGTCTAATTTTCGTTTATTAAAAGCATGGAAAATATACGTTGCAACAGATTTAACAACAGTTTCATTATCAGTTCTCATAAGATTATTAAATTTTTGAACAGTAGGTGATTGGTAGTAGTAATCAGGTAAGTATAATATCCTTAAATTAATGTAATTGCTACAACATAATAAAAAGTGGAACTCATCTTCTATTGTATTATTTGAACAAAATTTACAAAATCTGGATTCCCTAGGAATTTTAGTATGTCGACCTTTTTCAATTTCTAGTTCATGAGTTCCTAATCTAAAGTTTACATAGGCATATCTAAATTTTCTTATATTTAAATGATCTAAATATGGTTCGTAAGATGGTGATATTTTTATAGCTGTATAATTTGAAAGTTTAACATTTGAGTGTACTTGGTCATTCCAACTTTGAATGTATGTATCTTTTAATCTTTGCAGTAAAAGTTTTGTAAATAAATTTTCGGAAACAATTGATTGGTCATACCAAATATTACCAAAACCATGAGATTGTAAAAATATACGAACCGATGATACCCAGTTATTATGACCATTATTATCATCGTTTAACATCATGTTATAACATTTTTTAACCAGATGCCAACTTGGCATACTTAAAATTTTTATCCAGAATTTTATACAACGAATGTTTGAATTTATATACATTGGATATCTTCCACAATCCCCCAAGACTCCAGCATTAGGTACATTTTTCTTGGCGCACATAAATCTCTTACATGCGTAATATTGAACCCTTTCTAATTCTTCAAATTTGTTCAATCCCCAAATTTCCGACCCATATAAAAGCTGTGGACATATTTTCATATCAAATATTTTGAAAAACACTGTTTTATGCAATTGACCATATTTATATAATGATTTAAGAATTGAAACTAGTACCCTTTTACCTTTTAAGCAAAGCTCATGAACCATGTTATTGAGAGACAATTGTTGTGTTAGTAGAAGACCAACATAACAAAATGAGTTTACACAATTAAGTTTAGTACCTTTATAAAACCATTTCTCATGTTTAGATGAGGAACCTCCATTTTTAAAAACCATAACTTTAGTTTTATCTTCATTGACTTTGAGTTTATTTGCATCACAAAAATCTGACAAGATATTTAACTCTTTTTGTAAACCTGATACACTATCGGATACTAAAGCTATGTCATCTGCAAACATTAGAGATAAGATCTCAATTATATCAGGATGTAACTGTATCCCATGAATTTTACTTTTATCTAATGTATGTTGGAGCTCATCTATGAAAAATAAGAACAAAATTGGGCTTGCTGGGCAACTGTATCTTATTTCATTTGTCAAGTATAAAGTGTTGTTTCTCCTTTTCAGAATATAAAAAGAATGAGAATTGGTATAGATAGACCGGCATCAATTGACATGGTTGGACATTATGTATTAAAGAAATTTAAATCTAATGAAATAGACCTTATAAATAAAGCTATTAATGAAGGAATTTTAAAACTAGCTAAAGATATTGTCTCAAAGAAACAACTTTCACCATCTGAAATATTAAGTGTGAACGATACTTTAGAATGTGATTGATTGTAAGTTCATAATGACATTTTAAATTTGATTTAAGTTTTAATTGGATTTTAATTGACTTTGGGATGAAAAATAAAGAAGTTTTAGAACATAGTACATGTATAGAGAGCAGCTTTAAGCAATGGAAGGCCAAATAGCACTGTCAGTCATGGGGTTTGATAGTGTGTGTAAACACCAAGTTATTCAAGGTACGGAAGGGATATCAGAAAGTAAAATTTCCCTAACATTACTGATGATAGACCAGATTATATAAACTTCAGATGCTCAAACTGCATTGTATGTGTGTTAACCTGTATATTGATTAATGAACTACTTTAATCATGGAAGTAATTGTCCCTTAATCGCGCGCGCATGGTTTAATATAATTTTCCGCAATCAATTGAAATGAGGATTTGCTACAATATGGTACTAAACATGATGAAACCCCATGTAAAAATGCATTACCTCAAACATAAAGATACCAATTAGTCTAAGGATTTTTGTCTTGGTAAGCTTGTGAAATGTCTAAATGTTCATGTTGAATCTTCATTAATTCAGGTGTATTTGTTTCAAGTGTTTTTGGTGAAGGGAAGGTTTTGAATTTCAAATCAAGAAAGGAAAACTCTTGAAGACACATTTGAATTATTTTATGAAACAAGTTTCTTATGATTGCAGTGAAATCACTCTCTAGTCCACTTCATGGTTTCTCAAAACTTAGTTTTAAAGGTTTCTGCTCAAGGAAACAATGATTTACTTTGAATATGTTAGTTTTCTAATCTAACAAAACAGATACTTGTAACTAAGTTAAAGTTAATAAACAAAATTTGAATGTGATAATATATTCTATTACTTATACATTTATTAAAATAAAGCTATGAAATCTAGTAATTCATGTAAACACTCTTTAATTCATATTCTGGGCCCCAGCACTCTCAGCTTGTACAGTGAAGAATCAAGTGCCATGCTTCAGGAAACAACTCTGAAGCTTAATTTTCATATACATCATTTTCCTGTTTGAAAACATGATACTACAACACCAGGCTCTAAACTTGGTTTCCTTCTCAAAGGATTTGTCTGTAAATATGGGATCATCTTTGAAACACCTTGTCTATTTGAAAGTTGTGTTCCATTACACTTCAGTGGTACCATGTTTCGTTTTATGTTTACAGTTTTATGCTAGTAACGAAGTATTGAGATTGAGAACAAACTAATATGTTAACATGGAATATATTCTCCAGTTATATTACCTTGGACTCTTATTGCAGTTCTATAGTGCCATGTATATACATGTGGCAGTGGTATGATACGGCGCTTGTACTACCTTGCCTTCAAGCTAGCTTTTATGGCGACGTGGTAGAGTGTCCACTTACGACTCGAGAGGTCGGTTCGAATCCTAGTTCGGACCATGGATTTTTATCGGGTTACATTTGGCGCCCAATGTAAATAACCCAGTAGGAATTGCGTGATTGCACCCTTAGTTAGTCCCATAGACAATCGAGCTCCAAGAATTCGAGGACAAATTCTGTTAAGGAGGGGTGTGTATAGCAGATGTATAGTACGGCACTTGAACTACCTTGCCTTCAAGCTAGCTTTTATGGCGACGTGGTAGAGTGTCCGCTTACGGCTCGAAAGGTCGTAGGCTCGAATCCTAGTTTGGACCATGGATTTTTATCGGGTTACGTACATGTTACACAGTTTTATCACTCCTTTTAGCAGCCCACCAGGTTCTGTTGGTAGCACGCAAGTTTACTGATCAAGGGTCGTGGGTTTGATTCTCGAGAGTAAAATACTTTCATTGAGCTTTGTCATGAAATTATTTATTCAGCCAATATCCCCCCTACCAGATTCTTTTTCATGTTGGACAGCTGTTAGTCACTGACAGAAGTATGTGCCTAGTAGTTTGTTATTAGCTATATCCAGAGATTAGCCTTTCCAGGAACAAAGAGTAGGTTGACTAACCTCCATTATAATTATGACCTATACAATGTGTTCCTCGACGTGAAAGCCAACAAAAAACGAAGGTAAAATAATGGAACAAAAAACCTAACTGTTCATAAATTTTACATTACATATTACCACAAATAAAACATGATTATATTTATAATATCTTAAACATTAGATAACACATATAAGTTCTCTGGTTTCTGCTATGAAAGTCTATCCTATGATGATGGGTACTCCCTTATCTGGGCTGGAAAAGAAAATATATCTTCAACTTAGATTTTGTTTCTTAATACTACTTAGTTTTAGATTTAGATGTAGTAAGATGTTGAAAAATCATGAAATTAACATTCTTGGCAAATGTATTTTAGTAATATGTGGTAATTATGTTGTAAGTTACATTTAACCCGACCGCCCATTTCTAAGTATTCATAATAGTTAATGAATGGATTAGTCTATACTTGGACAAACATAGTTGCATATATTTGGACACAAGGAATCACTTGTGTTAAATAAATTAGCCGCATGTTTCAGGGCCTTGTTATAGAAGCCTCAGCATAATTGTTGATGTTAGGTTGCATTTAGTAGAGATACATGTATAGAATAATGCATTCTTTATACTAATATTTTAAAAGTTAAAGTTAACACGTGGTTTAAATTCTGTTTCCATATACATGTACATGTTCAGACGACTTTACAATCTTGTGTGATAACCTCTGATCATTGAAATCACCTTAAGGCAGGCGATCCCTTACAGTACCCATTTACACCTGGGTAGGGTAGACCAATTGTAGGTTAATTTTTTGCTCAAGAAAATTAGCAATGCCTCTAGTGGGGGTCGAACCAAGGACCTCTAGATCCCTAAGCACACATCCTACCATTAGACTACTGCTGTATAAATTGGAAACACACACGTGTAAAGTACAGATCTCATTTAACATAGAACAAAGTTAACAAAACTAGATTCGCACTCCTAGGCAATGCATTAGTATACTGACCTCTCACATATAAAATGCATTTCATTCAAACAGTTCATGACACGCCATTTTCCAGTGTCATATCCTAATCCCACACAATAATGATTATATCCTGTGGAGTTTGGTTGACCTACATCCCAGCCAGTATATCCAGTGTCTGACAGTTTTCTTTTGCTATCCATCCATTCCCATAAGTTTTCACGTTGTCCATCGCTTAATCCAATCCAAAAATTACCTGAAACCACGTCAAGCACATAGTGTTATCCTTTTATACACTGACAACACAACCAATTATTTAAATAAGGGTTTTTGCAAAACCTATAAAAGGGAGTTTGAGATGTGATGCGCAGCAAATAAGTGCACACTTTCCTGCTTAGCCTTGAGTAGGTATCATTTAAATCTGGCAAATATGAAAATAATTACAGCCTTTTCAAACTCTGAGCGAGGCTGATTTTTAAAGCTAAAAGCTAAAGGTTACAGCAAGGGTTTTTTGAAGTCTACTATTAGTATCACTATTCAGTTGACTCATCAAGTCACACACGAACTGTTGACTCACAGCGCAGATTGCAGCCACATCATATAGTGCATGACCCTTACAGGTACCCACTTACACCTGGGTGAATTGAAGCAATCGCATGTAAATTTTTTGCTCAAGGAAATTAGCAGTGACCCTAGTTGGATTCGAACCAAGGACCTCTCGATCTCTAAGCGCGCGTTCAACCACTGAACATTTTACAGTTTTCTTCTTGAAACAGTTGCACTTGAGATGTCTTGCCACTGTTTTGAAGAACTTGTTTCTAGTTACACTATTATTTGACAAGCAAATGTCCACTTGGCATAAAGAATTGATAAATAACATAGTTCTACAACATGTATTAGTCTTTAAATAGAGAATATGTGTTAACTAGGATGCAAAATCAATTTTATGTTTCACCTTGTAAGCTCAGAAAACATATTTTCAAGAGTGGCGTAGTGATTGAGCATGTTTGACGTAGTGAAGAACCTAAATTTTCATGCTGTTGGCTGGGTTTAATGCTGTAGCAACACGAACTTTCAAGTAGCAAAGTTTGTGAGGGTCATATTTGTACGGATTGAAAATGAATTTATCTATTGGTAAGAACATAACCATGTATTTGTACTTACGACCAAATAATAAAGCAATTCTAGACAGATAGTCCATCTTAATTTGATCATAAACCTCTACTAATCGACCACCCATGATATTACACATGTACTGGAAATATAAAATGGACCAAATGAATCTTGTGGTATTTCCTTATAGAATGTTTTATCAAAATCGGATTATTGATTGAATAAAATAGACAAAAGACAATAAGAATCATTCAGGGCATTAATTTAGTACTAAGACATTAAAGGTTCCATTTTTTTCTAAAATCACAAGAAACCAAACTTTGCAAAAGGCAATACTCCATGATAAGGTAAGATGGGCAATATTTCATGATAAAGTAAGATGGGCAATAATTCATGATAAAGTAAGATGGGCAATATTTCATGATAAAGTTAAATGGGCAATATTTCATGATAAAGTAAGATGGGCAATATTTCATGATAAAGTAAGATTAGCGATAATCCATGATAAAGCAATATGGCCAATATTCCATGATAAAGTAAGACGGGCAATAATCCAATTAAAATTAAGATGGGTGATAATCCATGATATAGCAAGATGGGCAAAAATCCATTAAAAGGAAGATGGGCAAAATATCTATAATGAAGTAAGATGGGCATGGATTTATGTTAAAAAATGATGGGCAAAATCCATGATAAAACAAGATAAGCAATAATCTTTGATTAAGCAAGATGGACAGTAATCCATGATAAATCTAAGATTAGCAGTAATCCATGTTTAAGTTAGATTAGCTATAATCCATGGTCAAGTAAGATGGGCAATAATCCATGGTATAGAAAAATTGGGCAATAATTCATGTTTGTTTGTTTGCTTGTTTTGTTGGGTTTAACGCAGCAGCAACATATTGTATAGGTCATATAACGGCGGTCAGTCTACCTACTCACTCCTCATGGAAAGGCTAAATCTCTGGATTTAGCTGTTAACCATTTGCTAAGCGCATAACTAGGTCAGTGACAACAACTGCTCTACATAATTAAAAATCATTGGTAGTAGGGAGAATGGCCATAGAAAAAATTTCATGACCAAGCTCCATAAAAGTATGCCCCGCCCGGGAATCGAACCCACGAACCCCTTGATCAGTAGACTTGCGTGCTACCAACTGAGCTAGCCGGGCGGCTGCAATAATTCATGATAAAGCAAGATTGCCAATAATCCTTGAGAAAGCAAGATGAGCAATAGCCAAAAATCCTTGAAAACGTAAGATGAGCAAAAATCTAAGATTTGCAGTATTCTATAATAAAGTAAGATTGGCAATCATCCATAATAAGGCAATATTAGCAATAATCCTTGATAAAGCAAGATGGGCAATAATACATAATAAAGTAAGATAGGCTATAATCCATGATTTAGCAAGATGAGCAATAATCCTTGATAAAGCAAGATGGGCAATATTCCATTATGAAGAAAGGTTTGCAATAACCCATGATAAAACAAGATGAGCACTACTGCTTGATAAAGTAAGATGGGCAATTAATCATTATGAAGTAAGATGGGCAACAATAAATGATGGAGAAAAATGGGCAATAATCCATGATTAAGTAAGGTGGGTAGTTATCCAAGATAAAGTGAAATGGGCAAACTCTATGTTAAAGTAAGATGGGCAATAATTCATAAAAATGTAAGATTTGCAATAACCAATGATAAAGCAAGATGGACAAAAATCCATGATAAAGCAAGATAGACAAAAATCCATGATAAAGTAAGATGGACAATATTCCATGATAAAGAAAGATTGGCAAAAATCCATGATTAGTAAGATGGGCAATAATCCATGCTAAAGTAAGATGGGCAATAATCGATTATTTGTTGGTTTTTTTTTTAGTTTTTTTTTTAATTTCATTAGATTTAACGACGTGTCAACACAATTTTAGGTCATTTTACGGCGTCCAGCGCACCTAACCCAGCTTTCCTGGACCATTGTCTATAACCAGTACTCACCTACCCTTCCACAAGGCCGGAAACTTCTCCATATTTTCATGAAAGGGTAAAACCACCCCATGTTGGATTCGAATCCGCACCGCCTGAGGCACGAGATTCCAAATCCCGGCGCGCTACCAATTGCGCTATCGACCCGGGTTTATTATTTAGTAAGATGGGCAATAATTCATGATAAAGTAAGATTGGCAATAGTCCATGATTTAGTAAGACGAGCAATAATCCATGATAAAGTAAGATTTGCAATAATCCATGATAAATGAAGATGGGCAATAGCCCATGATAAAAAAGATGGGCAAATTCCAGGGTAAAACAAGAAAGGCAGTTATCCATGATTAAGTTAGATTGGCAATAATCCATGATAAAGAAAGATGGGCAATAATCAAACAAGGAAATAGATGGGCAGTAATCATCGATTTAGTACGATGGGCAATAATCCATGATAAAGTAAGGTGGGCAATATAACTCTTCAGGAAGATTGGTAGATAGATGTCAATAGCATGATGACCAGGGGTAATACTAAAAGCTGTAAAGTCAGTGAACGTGCATAAGCATGAAATTAGTCGTTAAAATACTATTACTGTATAGAAATGATAAGTATGATAATAAAAACTTTGATAATTCAAGTTCCATTGTCTAAATCTTGCTTTCATAGTTCTCGGCAAAAAGTTAAAACAGAAAAAGAATTGAAAATTGCTAACTAGTACAATTGAAGTAATTTTATGTTTGAAACTCGACTTTGGAATTAATATGGCTATGAAATGAAAGGTAAACTGTGTTCTGACAAAAACAAGATAGATAAACTGTTAGTAACATAACATCCTTACCATTGCTCCTGTCATTTGTTCTTTGTCGTGACTGAAGTGATAACATGCACCATTATGATTTACCCAACCATTGATACACTCACATCCTGAAACAACAATGTTTTCAAATCTAATTTTATGTTTAAGGCGTGGTAATCATACAGCTGAATTTTGTTAAGTCAACGACAAAATGTGTTTTTGTTATAGTTTGTTTAGGACAGTATGAGACAACATTTACATAGAATAGCGTATAGATTCATCTCAGCTGCCCTGCTAGCTCAGTTGGTAGCATACAAGTCAACTGAACAAGGATCCAAAGGATTGATACCCGGAGGGATACTTTCATGGAGCTTTGTCAAGCAATAGTTCTATGGCCATTCTGCCCCCTACCACTGATTCTACATCACGTACGGCAGTTGTCATTCACTGACTGAATTATGCCCCTAGTTAATGATTAACAGCTAAATCCAGAAATTTAGCCTTTTCAAGAGGCTTGACTGACCCCCTGATATGACCTATGTAATTTGTTGTCATGTCATTCAACCCAGCCACAAAAATAAATTGGCCTCAAGTTATCCCTAAGAGCTATTGCTATCACATATTTTCAGAAATGAGAACATGAGTTCAATTTTGTTGTACAAACATCAGAAATTCAGAACATCAAGGAAACTATTTTATCATACATTACATGTGACCTGAATCACATGGATTTTGTAACAGTAACATTTAGTGACTCAAACAAGGTCATCAGATATAATAGGCATTTCAAAACGATTCCTGCTCTAACAGTAAAGAAGATACGTGTGCTTGACTTTATCAATCGTTAATCAAGATAAATAGTAGGTCCACAGTCATACAGTGGAACATCAGTCAAGGACATGCAGAAAATATAAACTTCTACATTTAAGAAGTAAAATTGCTTTACATGGTAAATGGATACCAAACAGAAATAAGAAAAGTTAATAGACTTACCTATACTTGGAAGCCACAACAAAGCAATGAGCCCTATTAATTTCATTGCAGCACCATTGGTTTAAAGCTATTTATTTGATTTTATATTCAAAACATATATAAATATCCTTATCTTTCAGATTGTCCTTGTTTAACCCCTATACATGTTATTTTTTTATAAAAGAGTCACTTTTCTCAACAACAGTTTCATTATCCATGGTTTAAAATTTGGAATATCCGTGAGTGGCCAAAGTCCATTGGTTAAATGGCACCTTTTCTAACATTTGATAAACATTTGACTCTCCATTAAGATTTTGTACAGTTCACACAGATAATGTCTGCTCTAATCTTGTATGCACTTTTATCTTATTTATGTAAATACTGACATCATTTCGTTGTTAAGTAATAATAGTCAAATTTTGCCCATGTCTTAAATAGTCTGTGTTTATAGTCGTATATTTTAAACAACACCTGGACTTGAAACCAACTTGATCCATGATTAAAGCATTAATTAATGCAAAATGATTCTCAGGGGCAAAATATTTTTCTTTTTTTAAGATACATAACAAAACAATATTTTTCTTATGAAGACATTACTATGACTTTGAAGAGCTTATAGTAATAAGCCATTCGTAGGCTTAGCTGTCTAAACCAACTTTTGACCTATATTCTAACCAATACAATTCTCTCTACCATACCTATTTGTCCAATGAAATTCCAGTAGAGAAATAGATATAAGATATGGTACCATTGGTTACTTGTGATGGATTGGTGTTGAAAAATAAGCTAGAACTGGTTTAAAAGAGACCAGTGGTGCTTTTCACTGGTCACCTCATCCGTATACCTGTGCTTCATTTCACAAAAATTCTTACAAAAAAATCTTCGTAAGTCAAAAGCAAGAAACATTAATAATATGCTCTTTTTTGCTTATCAATTCCAAATATTATAGAATTGTGTAGAATTGTGTATATCTTTTGAATATCATATCATAGGTATGTGTATTATCCATGTGACTTTAAACTGCTAATTATATGAAATTGACTTACAATAACTTTTTTCATAAGAGTTTTTGTGAAAAGAGCACAGGTGAGGTGACCATGCAGTGCTGACAATAGCCATAAAATCCGATCATTAATAAAAGATAACTCAATATTTTCTCATGACAGGTACATTTACACCTGAACGAGGTGAATCACTTATTTATTTCTTGCTCAAAAAATATATGCTATGATCTTCATGCAGCTTAAATCCAGAACCTGTCAATTTAAAAAAAAACTAGAACTCGATGAGTCAGAGCTTTATATACCAAATGATTTCTCCAAGTCACTGTGACCTTGACCTTTGACCCAATAGAGATCATCAATGGGCAGTGCCAGCTAAGACACCAATTATGGTGACCCTAAGCATAATAGATTCAAGTTGTTGAACAGAAAAGGATTTTAAGCCCCAAGTCACTGTGGCCTTGACCTTCGATCATTCTCGTTCCCAGGGTCTAGTATTGAGAATCCTACTAGACTCTGGGAATGAGAAAGCCTTCGATCTACTGACCCCAAATCCAAAAGGGATCATCTATGGGTCATGGCCATTCATGATACAAATAAAGATTACCTAGTTGAAGTAAATTTGAATTAATGAGTGGACAAGACTGCTAATGCTGGATGGTCTGACTAATGTGTACCCTAACGTTACACAGATTAGGATCAAGCACAAGATAATACAAAATGGAAAATAAATGGGGCAAAGTAGGAGTAAAGAAAACAGTAAATGTCAAATATGCATTAAAATATATTTTATTTTATTTACAGATTTATTACATGTAACATTTCTGCTTACTAATAACATATGGTTAATCCAATGATGAGAATCACTGCATGCGATATGAAGAGTAAGTACAATGCAGAATTATGGGTAGTACAGTTTTATTGCTGGTTCTACAACCAATAAGTGATAACCTACAGTCTGTAAGTAATAACATACTTCAACAAGTGATAACCAACTGTCAATAAGTGATAACCTACTGGCAATAAGAGATAACATAGTATCAATAAGTGATAACCTATTGTCAATAAGTGATAACCTATTGCCAATAAGTGATAACCAATTGCCAATAAGTGATAACCAATTGTCAATAAGTGATAACCTACTGTCAATAAGTGATGACCTACTGTCAAGAAGTGATAACCTACTGTCAAGAAGTGATTACCTTTTGTCAATAGGTGATTACAACCTTATTTTTTACAAACAAGCTCAATTTTGACAGTGATTTCAAATCAATCTTTATCCTAAGTTGATATCCTTAAAATCTCAAAAATATGTCATTATGACAGTTATAAAAATTAGGGTTGAATTGAGCTCAAAATTTCTTCTTATAAGGGAGATAACTCACTCTGAAATTAATAATTTTAGCAAGAGTTTTGTCCCTTATTTCAATAGACAAAAACGTTACAACGACATAATATTATGTAGATATGTACAATGATAACAAAACATAAAATCACAGTCTACTTAGTTTAAAATATATTTGTGATAAAAGTTTATTGAAGGCTCAATGTGGATGCAAAAAATTAATGTTTTTTTGTGAAGCTGTCAGTTTCTATTGCATTCGGAACACCCTCGACCTTTCATGAATGAATAATCTCGGAAGGATTTGTGGGGGTCTTCAGTGGATTTTGGTGATTTTACTACCTACACGAGGCGAAGCACGTAACGGTTACACAAAATAGTTCTTGTAGTATACACACAGATCTTTGTCTAAACATATTTATTTGTTTTAAATTGAACAAAATATTGTTCATCGGTATCATTGAAATGAGTAATTTCAAATTTACGGACTAAAAACGAAACTTCAGTCATCGCCTAAACGATCGTGTACTTGTTTACATAGTTTCAAAATGGCGCCTAAATATGTCCGAGGTTATTCGTAGCGAATGGCCGAGGATGTTCCGAATGTTTCTATTGATTAGTTACACAGCTAGGTCATCTTTACTCATAACCCTGAAGCTCAGAACTAGTGAAAGTCAGCTAATGAAAATATAGAAATTTATATTAGCTAGTGGATAAATCTGCATTCATTGTATAACATAATAAATTGAGCTTGTGCCTGCAAAAGTTTAAGGCGATGGTTCAAAATGATCTCAACATGGTGTTTTTATAACATTTACTGCATTAGCATGGTTTTTCTTTGCTAATATTAAGTTAGTCATACTGATTGAATCAAAGCAAGTAATTATTTCCATACGATAAAATGTTTTCAACAATTTTGTAAAACTGTAAAGTGTACCTGGAACATTAATCATAGAGACAGATAAATTTCAAATTTAGTCTATGTTTTGTACAAATTATACTTAATACAATCAGTCACATACAACAGTATAGTTTTTAATGTAGAAATATTAACCAATAATGAGCTAACCCTGAGCTTGTCAAAACATCTAAATGACAATCACAAGTATAGTGCATACAAAAAACAAACCACTGTTTATATAAACCATGTAGTGAACTAATCCACGGCAGGGGATGCTCAAAATGGCAATAAAATATTTGATTTTAATATGTTTTATGAGTGTCTTGTTTGTGAAATGGTAAAGCCACCTACCAAGGGGCAGTGGTTTATCTGACACACTACTTTTGTTAAAATGAACTACACAACTATTATTTTCAATACTGTCAACCTCTGGAATGAAATGGATCATTTTAATGTTTTCACAAACACGTACGGCTATCTTAATTACATGTATTTGTTTAATGAAAATAAGAAGTAGCTACAAATACAAGGTATAGCTTCTACACATTGACCTGAAACTTTTAGCTATCTTAGACATAATTATTATTACATGGGGTTTCCCCATGTTTAGTAGTGGACTGTGGCAAATTCTCATCAAAATTTTGTCGCGGACAATTACATTCGGTTGTGCGTGCGCAATAAAAGGGATAATAACCACTGCAATTAATGTAGTCTGCATTACCCATTAACAAGCAGACGATAAGAAGTACATGTATATCTTATCTGGTTTATGTAAGGTAAAGGTCCCTTGTATCACTTCCGTTTGTTGAATACAGCCATATATTCCATCAAAAACCCCATGTCTGACAGCATTGTTAGCGCTTTGATTACTACACTGTGGCTATCACACTCTTAACGTAATTAATATTACATTGCATTCTTTGCAGGGTTTGACTCTTAACTGTTTTACCAGCGATCCTGAAGGAATCCCAAGTCAGTAATTCAGTAATCCTCCTTAGCATAAGGGATTCCTCCAATACAAGAAAAAATATACACAGGTTTGCAGTCACAAATTGTGATAAATAATTCAAGGAATCTCAAAGTGCAATTTTTCACTAAATTCAGGGATCCTAACGAAATCCCCAGCTAAAATCACAGGGGTTCCTCCAAAGTTATTGGGATCCTCGGAATCCCGGGACACTGTTAGCAGTGAACCCTGATTCTTTGCCTCAGGTCAATATGAAAAAAGATGTAAATGCTATTTAAATGGTATACTTAACCTCAGCCTCTCAGGTCTATACAAATAGGCTATAGGTATAATTAGAATAATATTATTAGCCCCAGGTCAATATGAATAAGCTTAAATATAATAAATTGTAGAAATATGAGACCAGATAATTAAATGGTAAACATTTCATTTTCTGAGACATAACACAGAGTACCAGGTGTAAGTGAAATCCACAATACCTATATGTTAAAACACAAATATTCAAGTCAATGGCAGAAGATTGGGTGGGAAGACATTAAGGCTGTCACGATACACCAGGAGCGTATCATAATATATTGCAATGCTCTAGAACCGTACTATGATATATTGCTTTGCAAACCACGGCTGCATAATACTTCTTAAAGAACTTATTCAGCTGTTCAGTATTAAAGTATGTTATAGGATTTTGTAAGAAAATTGCCTGTAGCAGAATGGACTGAAAAATAATGGGCATTTTTTAGTTAACATTCCGAATGGACCCAAATTCTTTGAACTTAAGCTTTCTTTGAATGAACCATGGAAAACTGACGTTTCGCTATTTCCATTTGGCGAAGGGAAGATTTTTTCAATGAAAATAAAAAAAATGTCGCTAAATACTGGTACATTAAATTCGTACTGTGGTACATATTGCCACAGCTGCATATTGCAATATACCCGTATACTGGTATATCGTGACAGCCCTAGTAGACATGCTGAGACAGTTATTGTAACAAGTTTTTTACAAAGGTAAATATAGTTTCAAAAAACAATAGTTCCATAATCAGATAAGTTTTATCAAATATGAAGAATTCACTCAAGTCTTTGAAACCATGAGTATTGTAAAAAAAAAACCCAGACACAATGGACAAATGTGAAAACTTGATTATTTTGATTGGTATTCAATATTAAATTGAGACATTATTATTATTGAAATAAATAGTATCAAACTTTTAAAAAGACCTCAAGCTTACGAATAAATCCAATTGTAACAAAAATCAATTAAAAACAGTTTAAGACATTCCTATAGAAAACAGCAAAAAAAAAAGGCAATAATGGAAAGTAAATCTGTATTTATTTATCTAACAAAGACATCACCTTTATACCAACAAAAGCATATGACTATTACCTTTTATGTTTATAAGCACTGATTAAAACCAAACTAAAAGCACAAAAGCATATGAAAGAAAAACTGTTAAAACCATTATGCTTGGTGTTAGCAGGGATTTTATATTACAGGGCTTTGTAACGAAGTGCTATTTTGAATATTCACCGTTGTCACTGTCTATAACTGGCTGAAGCAGGCTGTACTAACTATTCCAAATTTTAAAAACTTGATTTATGTTTTGTACATGTTTTTCATGCAACTTGAGAATGTTTCTGACGTAATAGACAAATATTTGTGGCAATTATGATCGAAAATATGACTCTAGGGCTGATAATGGCAAATCGGCGGACAAATGCATAATCTTGTGAAACAGTCTGTAAGCCTTATTCACCTCAAAATCATGTAGAAACACATTTTTCCTAACCTTTATATTAATTTGAATGGTACTGTTACAAAATTTTATGTGAATATATTTATTTAAACTAGTAATACTTGTTATCAGTATAAGTTGAAATAATAGCCATGACAGTGAAATTTTATATAAATCTATGCGGTTACAAATCCCTGTTATATGAAATCCCTGGTGTTAGTAATGGGACTAAAAATATTCCCAGAGTTAGTAGATCTTTCTTTACAAATACAGAATTAAGACAACACAAACGAAATGAGATGTTATGTATACTGCATTGCTAGATTGAAACATTATAAATATAGCAATTATATTGTATATATATTATATCAAATTTTGAAATTGCAGGCTTAGCACAAAATGCTTCTACCTCACTCTTTTTTACATTGAGTAACAACCGTTTTGTGCTAAGTCTGTAAAATGTAAACCAATGAATACATGTATCACTTCATCTGAAGTTTTAACTGAACTTAACATTTACAGTTCTTATTGTGAAAGTTCAAAATAAGAGGTACTTCATGATTATAAATGTACATTTTGTTTATTAAAAGAGACTAATGTATTTCAGAGCCAAAATTTTCATAAAGAAGGAACCAACTTGAATCTCAAAAAAAACAAAAAACAAGCCACTTTAAAGTGTAATGATAAAGAAAACATTCCCCGAAATACTAAGGGTTATATTTCTAATTTACATTCAAGAAATTGGCAAGAAATATTTAATTAACATCATATTTATGATATATAATAAGGCACACAAGTAATGTCCTATAAACTTTCTAACGGTAAGAGTTCTTAGAGATATCTTGTCATAATACATTTTTAATGACCTTTTACAAACAAACTGGGGTAAATTACCACACACTTGTGTAAACATTCGATTTGTATTTATTTTTTTACCAATACTTAAGAAATTAGATCTTTCAAAACATTTACATGTTTAGCGATTACCAATGTATAAATTATCATTACTTTTCTTTCAAATGTTCAAATCTATCATAATTATAATAATGTGTGAATACATTTGAAACTTAATTAAATTGCATTAATGAAAAACCAACCTTTTCGGATGGCACTATATCTGTATTTACTTATTCATGTTGTTGCATGTCTCTTTTTGGTTAAGCATAAAATCATTAAATGATATACATATTTTACCATAAAAATATTGATGAAGACTTTCTAACAGATAAATTGTAATATTGCTGATGATAAATGCTCATTATTTTTACAATGGAAGACAGACTATAAAAAATTCTCTAAGTATGAGTGTGTTATAGACTTCATACATGACTATTTCATGGCAAAATCAAAATGTAATACATTCTTAAGGGACATTTCAACATAAATACAGAAAGAATTATCTCACAAATTTCAACTTGCCTCAATAGATAAAATTTCTTACACAATAAAATTAATTCTAGACAATGACCAAGACAAGCTGAATATTACAAAACTTAAATATTGTAATGATACAAATTGGAATGACATTTATTGATCAAATACTATTCAATTTTATTCAACTGTCAGTGGCACATACATTAACTCCACTGATTTAAATATTCACTACAGTATTTCTGTATACATCAATAAAAACTGTAATGTGGAAACCACATTAAAGCCTGATTTTTATCAAGATCTGACCATAAGTGACAGAGATAACCAACATATTAAAAACTTTAACACAAAAATCACAAAGGGAAATAATTAATAATAAAGCCAGGTAGAGATGTGGTTCCTTTCTAATTCTGTTCATCACATGGTTTGTTATCATTATTTGAAGTTTCATAAAGATCTGACTATAAATGGCAGAAATATATGCTAAATTGAAAACTTTAACGCAATTGTTAACGACACCATCGTCCGCACGACCGCCCGCACGACTGCCCGCCCACCCGTGTTTCGCCAAACTTTTAGCCAAGTTTTTTCGTTGAAAAATCCGGCTAAAAATATAATGATGTAAATCAGCAGAGTTATTGTATGTACCACTGACAGTTGAATAAAATTGAATGATACATCACATTTATAATACAATATTACAAGTACAAATAATTTTGTATTTATATAAATTATATAACAAAAATATATCCATCCTAAGATGGGTGAAATATAATATGATTTCCTATTAATACACAATTATTATTCATAATATCAAAGTGAACATTCATTCTTATTATGTTATCATACATTTGTGTATACACTGGTTAAAGTTCAAATATCCCAAATTTCAAGTTTTTAGAACCTTTTACATAAAAAATGGACCCTACATGAACTCCCCCAAAATACTAAACTAATCTATAAACTTATACTAAGTAATTTGACTATTTGCTTATTCATTTATGACAAAAAATTTAACTTAATACTCAGCTCAAATAACTTTTACCTATGTGTTAACTTGAATACCTTAAACCTTTCAAACATGCTATAAAAATCATTCAAGACAAAAGCAAAATATCAAACCTAAGTCAATTCAATTAATTAAAATTATTCATAAAAATGACCAAAACAATGAAATCATTTAAAAGATATTTGTGTATTCAATAACACAATGAATAAACTACATATTTTCTGATATTATATCCTAAAGCATACTTCTAATTGGCAACTTTTGTTTTTTATGTTCATACAACAAATTCTATAGAAAAGTAATCATTTGTGTGGGTAATGAGTAAGCTAATAGAGATGAAATGAAAATAAAAATAAAATTAATGCTGAAGTTTGAACAAATAAAATGAAAACAATCTTTTTCCAATTTGGTGATGGCATAAATATCTATTGTACCAGCAACTGATGTTCATGGTCCATATTCGCTTACACAATGTTATATGACAAAAACATTAAATACAATTATACATGTATTTCAATTAATGTGAGTGATTGTTCTAAAACATAGAAAAGGGCAAGAGGAAGAAATAGGGACAGGGTGTATCAGTATGATAAAAGATCCTTAGATTTGTTTTTGCATGCAGATAAAGAAAAATATTTTAGCAGCATCTGTTTGAAATAGAAATAGAGAACCAATATGGCTGAGTGAGACAAATCTGTCAACAGAGCAGATTTTGCAAAACTGCTGAAAACCTTGCCTGACATTAGGTCAGACAAACTTTCAGTTCTTGTCTGACCAAAATAAATTTTGTCTGATCATCTTTTTTCAAATATATGAATACTCTTGTCGTTTAATTTTAACTAAAGACACATTATTCAGCAAATAAACAAATGAAATCTGCCAGACATAAGGTCTGGTATTCTGAACAAAAGCATATGCTGACCTGGTTATTCCCTAATGTGTTTGACAGTCAGGCAACTTTCACAAAGCCTGCAGAGGTATCTCTGTCCACATAATCCTGTTTTTGAAAAAAAATTAGTGTGGTGAGAAAAAAGGGAGCTGGGTGGTAGAACCCTAGCATTCTGTTTTAGAACAATCCCACATAATCATTTACAAAAATATTGCTCAGCAATCAAAATGAATTAATATATTATCATATAAAATTATACATGCATGTATGATTATTTATATCTATAACATAATGGTATTTTAGAAGACTAATTGTAATTTTCATCATCAATAAGTATTAATTAGTCATACAAATAATATTGTACAAGGCAAACAGTATGAACATAGTCTGTATGTAGTGTTTAATACAACCCTTATCTGGTTAATAGCTAGCTTAAAATTTGCCTGTTTTTACCATGAGGCGGGAGAGCTATTTCATGATATTTTCATTCCTTCACAACTAGAGAAAAATTCAGAATGTTTCCTAGGAAAGTGTACTTCAGAAAAAGGCATTTGATCCCAAAACCTGAAACCATGTTACATGTACCTGTTACCATGAAAACACAGAGGCGAAGCAAAATTATTTTGATGGGACATTTCTTCCCCCTCCCCTCTTAGTAGTATTCACTTAATGTCCCAGCTTCATGCAAGTAGTAGGAGTACTTCATAGAGTATGCAAGTTTGATTGAATTTTGTTTTAACGGAAAATTTGAACATTTATTGGCTTAAACATTTTTTTTTCAAATAAAGCAATACACACAAACTAACCATCTCACAACAGCCATACAACCAGTCTTAACCTAAACAAAGTTACATAACTTTAACAATAATTATCGTAAAATTCATAAAACTCTGGTAAAAATATCATTTCTAACTTTGAACGGTGATCTCGTGAGTCAAGGTTAGTGGCAATGTTCATTGATATCAACAACAATCGCTTTCCGCCATCCAAACATGAAGTATCCGACGCCAGCTCCTAGGACAACACTAATACATAACCAAGCATTATACGTCATAAATACCAACATAAGACAGTAGCTTATAAATACTTGTATCATATGTAACATGGTCTGGGTAAAATGTCCACAACTCATCATGTGTATACTGAAATAGAAGAATAATAATAACCATTAAGTATTTTTAATTTCTAAATAATTTTTCTTAATTTTGTGAAAAAAGTTTCTGTTACCTTCTAATTCAGTTAAGCATGTGGTATGTTATCATTGTACGAAATTTAATAAAGATCTGACAATAAATGGCAGAAATTCATGGTAAACAAAAAAATTTAACACAATTGTTATTGACACCAGATGCCCCAAAACTGCCTGCCCACTCGCCCGCACGCCGGGGTTTTGCCAAACTATAAGCCGAATTTTTTCGTTGAAAAAAATCCAGCAAACAAAATGACTTTAAAGGTTGTAGGTAAAATTGGTTTGTAATTTCTTATTATAATGTTACACTGGAAGTGTGGTATCCTGAGAATAGGTCAGTAGAGTCTTACATAGTTTACCTTGCACCCATGGGACAATCTTGTATGTTGCACCCATGGGACATTCTATGTACAAAGAACTATATGCACATAAAATGATTGATATAAAGACCCCTGACACTGAGATACTGTATATACAGTAAAACTCTTTCTTCATACATTATAATAAAAACATTTTGTAAGTCAAAGTAACAATATATAAATATCTATATCCGTAAGTCAAATATTTTCATTTTTAAATAGACAACTGAACAAAATGGAAACCTATATGACTATTGTATATTTATATATTTCAACTGTAAAAATAAATGAGGATCAATTCTATCTACCAGGTATATGGCATTCAGTCTACGTTTAGCAGTAACAGTTTTATAGCCAAGTTTAGCAAATAATCTAAACCTGAAAATACTTTATGAAAATTTTAATTGAAGAAACTTGAGATTTAATCTTTTAGCATTATACAAAATATAAATTATGGTATACACCTAGAATAGAATGATTTACAAAGCTTCACAACAATTTGTTAGAAAACTTAATCTATTTTGTGTTAAAATCACAATAAACCAGGCTAAGTGAACAAGTTAACATTTTGAATGAAAATCGGTGAATTTTGAAACTACTGTGCAATAACTGCACATCATTTAAATACTACAGCAGTGTTAGATTTCCTGAGTACATTCTGTGTCTGTGAAAAGAAAGATCACTTGCAGCTAAGAATTTAGAAATTTTATTAGAAGACAATGGTAAGAACAATCATGAATTAATATACACAATTATCAAAGGACTTAATCATTTATAAACAAAAGGGTATAACGAAACAAAAATCACAAGTCTCATACAGGCACAATAAAAACTGCCATAGTGACCCATTGAATTCAACAATTCCCTGTCTTATGTGACCATATTTAAAACTGCCCAACATAAATGCCTATATTTAGCGACACACTGTCTGACGCGACTAGTGACCTTATTTGATCAGTCCAATATTGATTAATTGATACATATTTCATCATTTTTGTGTAAAACAAATTTATTTTTAATATTGAAATTGATAAAAAATGTCCATTATCAAACCAAAGACAACCTATAAAACAATTGATTTAAATCAAATTGAGTAAAAAAACTTATCAAGTGTCCAAGTATTTTTATTTTAACTAATACTCTTCAAGGGCACAAAATTAAAAGTTGATCAAAACTCAGGAGTATTATGCCATATAATATCATGTTTTTAACCGTTTAATAACCCAACTCAGTGGGCGTTTCACTTATTAGGCTGAAATATGCACTGTTGGTGACACGCTATTATTTTTACTTGAACCTGAATTTAAAGACCCACTGTCATATGTGACCATGTTTGGATGGTCCACCAGAGTCACATATGACAGGTTTTACTGTACATGAAATAGTAACTGTGACCATAAATGAAGAATTGAATTATTAATTGATCTAAAAATTATGAATGTCAAACTACAATAATATGATACATGTCTTCACATAATGAGAACACACATGTTGTAACAATTTATAGCTAGCCTAACCTCACTTAAAAATAGAGTCTGGTTACTACATTGTACATACATGGAAGTTATTATGTTGCTACAATAGTAAATAGTGTTAAAATCTTGACTATCTATATAATGTATATGTTTATAACCAAACCACCAGAACAAAGGGAGGTAATATATTGTGGGTTTAACAAGCTTATTATACTACTGACATATTAAAGATCTAAGAATAATTAAATCAATTATAAAAACAACATTAAACTGAACAAAGATTTCATTAGATAAAATATTTTCATTAATAATGTACCAGTAACGACTTGGTGTCAAAAATGACAAAAAAAGTTAAGATATCAACTTAAATGTGTCATAACACCTAATTAAACCAAAAGATTTTAAAGATCCCTAAAGATTTACTTTCTAACCCAAAGTCACAAAATGACATTGTGACAAGCTATTTCTAGTACACAACAGTGTAATAATTGTCAAAGTTATGTAAGCCACATAAAATGTAACCAGGTGCAAGGTACTGTAAAATTACTGATCAAAATGATCAAGTCATTAAGCAATATATTTTCTAATACGACATCGCTAACCACCTATCAATTTTGTTTTAATTATTTATTTATGTAACTTCACCTAACAAGAGAATGTTAGTTGTCAGAACGACAACATTGAAACAAGATAAATACATTAAAATAGACATTAAAATGTATTCGTACATCAACAATAAATGTTCAAATAAAGTAGTTTGGCTTAAAAAAAGTAGTACCATAGTTCAGAGGTCATAAAAACTTGTATCAATACAACAATTATTACTGCATTCAAAGTTCAAATAAAATAGTTCTGCTCCAATAAAAATATAATCTAATTTCATGCTAGGATGAATCAGGTCAAATTTCTGTGAAGTTAAATATATAACGACAGTCAACTCTTTTTGCTAGAAGTCCGCATGGAAGATTGGATTTATCCAAATGTGTAGCCTCGTTAAATAAAGTCTTTATAATTATTACTTTCATTATCATTATTATTATTATCATTATAACTATCATTATTATCATTTCCATATTAATGGTATTCATAACTAGAGTCATAGTAAAACTCGATCAGTTTGATTAAAAATTTGTTGACTCACGGTTCATACAGATTTTGAATACCAAAATTCCATGACTTTTCCATGATTTTTCCATGATTTCTCTCAGTTTTCCTTGATACAACAGAAACACTTAACACAAGTACAATTAAATTTTTGAAATGGTGTAGTAGTGAAACTCTCATTTTCGTACCCAAGAGTGCAATTCTTACCCAAAATTTAAAGTTGTGATTTATGTTTGATTTCATTTTTTTCCATTCATTTTTATAGGTTGAAATAAAATAGGCATAGAATAGTTTTTCCATGGCACATTAAACATTTTGCATGATGTTTTCTAAGTTTCCATGACTTTTCCATGATATTTTCCTTAAAATCAAAATTCCATGATTTTTCCAGTTTGTATGCGCCCAGTGATTTCAGGGCAGCTCTATTATTTTCGTTGTTGAAAAGATTGATATTAAAATGAAATAAATGTTAGGCAATATCAGAAAAGATAACAGATTTTAATCATCATTCACCTTAGCATGGGGCATGGCCAATTTTAACCCATGGAGCATAATTTGAACAATCATTGTAGAGTACCTTGAGGTGACGCTACGTGCCAATTATTGATGTGCAACACAAAGCGCACAACGCATGATAGCCAAAGAATGACCATTAAAGCTCAACTTAAGCACTTACTGCTCAGGTGAGCTAAAATATGTCATTTTACTAATTGAAATGTATAACATTAATTAATAATTAAATGATACACAGAAACATAGGTACATGGGACAACTCAAATCTGATTATATACATGAACATGTAATGATAAAACATTTAATGCACTTCTGAATACATTCTAATGTATAGAAACAGAAAAATTACATAATTATTCTAAAGAAGTCACAAAGAAAAGGTTGATGAAGTAGGCTCATTTGTAAGTCAATAATAAATTACATTTATAATGAATTTTCCATTACAAAAGAAAATCCAACAATAGTATTTGTGAATTTGCCTCAATGAGTACAATTAGAGCATTAACGATCATTAAATTGGTTTAACATTTTTAATATACAGAGCCATCCAAAATTACCTTTACACTTTTGAAAAAGCTGGTTTTTCATTAACGCAATTAAATCTTAATTTTAAATGTATTAATGCATTGGCAAAGTTAAAATAGACGGTAACATTTGAAAGAAGAGTAATGATACTTTATACAACCATAATTGTAATATACGTACATGTATCGGAATATATGTTTTCAATCTATCAAGTAATGGTAAAAAATTAGATACTAATCATACATTTACAAAAGTGTAAAGGTAACTATAGATGGCCATGTACATGTTCTCTTTAGCAACCAATTGTCCCTGAAATATATTAGTATAGATTGTCCTGCTAATTTAGACTAACTATTCTACACATGCCACCAGCAACCAATGGTAGGAGGGTATAAATATCCAGGATAAAAGCTAAGAACAATGTATAGTCTGTTTGTATAAACCTGCCCTAGTGAATACATTACACAGTGATTGATTACAACAATTTTGGCAACTTCTTTGCCCTTTCTGTTAAAACTTTGCTATTTTTGCACATCAAAGCATGACACAGATTTTGACCCAGATTCTGACAGTTGTGACCAGTGGTGCCTGTGCCAATCGTCAAATGAAAAAATAAAAAATAGTCTTTTTTGGAACATTTCATGACCTGCCAAATGACACATTCTTTTAAGAGGATATACTGCCATCTCAAGAGTAGTACCATCTCAGTCACTGTTCAGTACAATTGTCATTGAAAATAGGCAATAAATAAGTGAAACATTTAAATGCTTATAGAGATCTTATCATAGACAATAATGACATGTTCTATAATCAGTTGAATCAACTATTGTGTAAAATATTCTAATAAGCAGGTTCATTAGCAACCATTGTTCAATTCTAATTCAACCATCAGGGGCACATACACTGCCCTAAAGAAATTCCTTCATAGTACAATCTATCAAATTGCTACAAATTCCAAGTTCAAGCTTGCACAATTATTTAATCAAAATTTATTTTATTCATTATTTATTCATATAATCTAAATTTCAATTTGTGCATTTTATTTTTTGAGTAGCAGCAAAAGTTATTTTCCAGCCTCCAAAACTAAGGTCAATGTATCTCGATGAACCAGTATCAAGTTTGAGATATTTATTAATACATGTATATAAAAAAAAGTGTACTAATTTCGAAAAAGCATAATTCAAAACAATAACCCACTCTTACAAATTTTGAAACTCCAGGCAGTAAAATGTAAACTGTGAATGTGTGAAAGAATTTTTGGAGCGCAGTGTATATTAACTCTGCTGATTTCAACATTTCTATCAATCACAAGTACAAAAATACTGTAGTGAGTATTCAAATCAGCAAAGTTAATGTTCCCGTCACTGACAGTTGAATAAAATTGAACAATATGTTTAAACTACACATAAAGCTATCAGCCTATCAGGACAAGTACAACTAGAACAGATTATATCAAGGCCAAAACACCATATTTGGAAAAGGGGGCGTAGCCCTTTTTGGGGGAGGGGAATAGCATAGTTTTCACTTATTTGGAGAAAATGGACCCAATTCATTACTGGTAAAATAGGAATAAATGTTTTAATTTAAAAGTGTTACAAAATCAATTAGATATTAAATCATGTAAATTATTTTGTAAAAGTAACAACATAGAATGTGTTGAGAAGAAATCTTGAATATTTTTCCCTTTCTATGTGAACTATGGTTCAACATTTGGAGTACCAAACTGGGGAAAAAGTGTTAGTTTTGCTTCTGGAAGCAGCCAGTATTGAGTTTCCCCTGGGAAGAGTGTTTTGGCCCTGAATATCACTGTTTTAATTATAGCTCTTTATTAAGCAATTATATAATCAACACAATCACCAGCTTGTAGTGGTTTTGTTAGGTTTCTTATTGTTTGATTTCATCCCTCCAGTCTGTGGATCACTAAATATAAATAACAACAATATTAGTAATGATTTAAAAATATCCCAACTTTAATTTCATCCAATCAAAAGCTCAACATGCCCAAAGCCTTTAATTTCAACTAATTACATGCTCAACATGCCCATAGCTTCAGCTCGTATCAAAATAAGAATTAAATAAGTACATTAACATGAATTAAAAATCAAATAAATCCTCTATAGGATTGATGTTATAGATTCAGGCATGCAATACCTACAGTAGGTATTATCTTAGTATAAAGGGGCATAATTCACTCAAAATGCATTATAGGGTTATGTAACTTGGTTTCAAATGATAACCCCTTACTTAGACATGATTGTGCAAAATTTTTAAATGAATCCTTCAGTTGCTACGAAGATAAAATGTTGTTACAGACACACAATAGAGTAGGATACACCCAATGTAGACCAAATAGATGGTCAAAAAACTTATCAAGTTAAATTAATATTTTGAAAGTAAAAAAGAAGAATCAACCAGTTCATTAACTGTTGTTAATTAAACAAGAGCTCCGCTGGGCGGGGCATTATACGCCCGTGTGCAGTCCATGCTGTGTTCTATCTCATATAAAGTCCCTGTGACCTTGACCAATGACCCCGGGATCTCAGAATAGGTCCCATTCTTAACAGGAGGGCTATCCAAAGCAAAGATTTTGAGAACCTAGGTACAGCCATGGTTGATTTATCACCGACACAAAGTTTTCCCAAACAAACTTCCAGTGACCTTGACCCTGGGGCCTCAGAACCAAAAGTTCTCGCCCTTGACCCAAAGAGTATTTATACATTAAATTTGGTGATATTAGGTAAAGTTGGTTGTTGGACAAGGTTTTTCCTCATGATTTTTCTTTTGACTTTAACCTTTAACACAGGGACCTAAAACCAAAGGGGCATATGCTAGACATTAAGGCTACCCTTAAATAAGATTTGGAAAACCTACAATGTAGGTACAATTATTATTGAGTTACTGTCCGGAAAATGTTTCAATATGAATTAAGTCCCTGTGACCTTGACTTTTGTCCCTGGGGTTTCCAAATCAAAAGAGAACATCAAATACCAAAGAGCTATCAACACATTACATCTTGACAAATGGGCTGATCCACATAAAATTTGGTTAACCTAGGTACAATCATTGTTTAGTTATTGTCCGGACAAGGATTGTCCATATGATGCCCCTGTGACCTAGATCTTTGACCCAGTTTTGACCCAAAACCACTTGGGAACATCCTTAACACATGGGCTACCCTCACATAAAATTTGGTAAACTAAATTCATTTTACTTGATATTTACATTAAATATAGCATTATTTCCATGGTTTGCCATTTTGACTTTATTAACATATTGATTGAACATTTGAAGTCACTGCTTGGTAATTTGATATCTTCTGGAGGATGGTTTAAACTTGACCCAGGGGCCCCAAAATCAATAGGGAACATCCTTGACACGTGGGCTACTCTCACATGAAATTTGGTGAACTTAAGTGCAGTCATTGTTGATTTACTACACGGACAATGTTTTTCAAATGATGCCCCTGTGACCTTGACCTTTGACCCAGGGGCCCTTAAACCAATAGGACATAACCATGACACATGGGCTACTCTCACAAAAAATTTAGTGAACCTAGGTACAATGGTTGTTCAGTTATTGTCTGGACAAGGTTTTTCCATATGATGCCTCTGTGACCTTGACCTTTGGGTCTGGGGCCCCAAAACCTATTGGGAACATCCTTCACACAAGGGCTACATTCACATAAAATTTTATGAACCTAGGTACAGTCCTTGTTGAGTTATTGTCCAAACAAGGATTTTCAATATGATGCCCCTGTGACCTTGACCTTTGACCCAGGAGCCCCAAAACCAATAGGGCATAACCTTTACCCAAGGGCTACCCTCATATAAAATTTGGAGAACCTAGGTACATTGGTGGTTCAGTTATTGTCTGGACAAGTGTTTCATTGTTTGCCGTTTTGACTTTATAAACATATTGATAGAACATTTGAAGTCACAGCTTGGTAATTTGATATCTTCTGGTTTAAGATTTAAACTTAACCCTGTTTTCCCAAAACTGATAATTTAAGGTACATCCTTGACACATGGGCTACTCTCACATGAAATTTGGTGAACTTTGGTACAATCATTGTTGAGTAATTATCCGGACAATGTTTTTAATATGATTCCCCTGTGACCTTGACCTTTGACCAAGGCGCCCCAAAACCAATAGGGCATAACCTTGACACATGGGCTACTTTCACATAAAATTTAGTGAACCTAGGTACATTGGTTATTCAGTTATTGTCTGGACAAGGTTTTTCCATATGATGCCTCTGTGACCTTGACCTTTGGGTCTGGGGCCCAAAAACCTATTGGGAACATCCTTGACAAAAGGGCTACCTTCACATAAAATTTTGTGAACCTAGGTACAGTAGTTGATGAGTTATTGTCCAAACAAGGATTTTCAATATGATGCCCCTGTGACCATGACCTTTGACCCAGGAGCCCCAAAACCAATAGGGCATAACCTTTACCCAAGGGCTACCCTCACATAAAATTTGGAGAACCTAGGTACATTGGTGGTTCAGTTATTGTCTGGACAAGTGTTTCATTGTTTGCCGTTTTGACTTTATAAACATATTGATAGAACATTTGAAGTCACAGCTTGGTTATTTGATATCTTCTGGTTTAAGATTTAAACTTAACCCTGTTTTCCCAAAACTGATAAGGTATATCCTTGACACATGGGCTACTCTCACATGAAATTTGGTGAACTTTGGTACAATCATTGTTGAGTAATTATCCGGACAATGTTTTTCAATATGATGCCCCTGTGACCTTGACCTTTGACCCAGGTGCCCCAAAACCAATAGGGCATAACCTTGACACATGGGCTACTTTCACATAAAATTTAGTGAACCTAGGTACATTGGTTGTTCAGTTATTGTCTGGATAAGGTTTTTCCATATGATGCCTCTGTGACCTTGACCTTTGGGTCTGGGGCCCAAAAACCTAATAGGAACATCCTTGACACAAGGGCTACCTTCACATCAAATTTTGTGAACCTAGGTATAGTAGTTGATGAGTTATTGTCCAAACAAGGATTTTCAATATGATGCCCCTGTGACCTTGACCTGTGACCCAGGAGCCCCAAAACCAATAGGGCATAACCTTTACCCAAGGGCTACCCTCACATAAAATTTGGAGAACCTAGGTACATTGGTGGTTCAGTTATTGTCTGGACAAGTGTTTCATTGTTTGCCGTTTTGACTTTATAAACATATTGATAGAACATTTGAAGTCACAGCTTGGTAATTTGATATCTCCTGGTTTAAGATTTAAACTTAACCCTGTTTTCCCAAAACTGATAAGGTACATCCTTGACACATGGGCTACTCTCACATGAAATTTGGTTAACCTAGGTACAGTCATTGTTGAGTTATTACCCGGACAATGTTTTTCAATATCATGCCACTGTGACCTTGAACTTTGACCCAGGGGCCCCAAAATCAATAGGGCATATTCTTGACACATGGGGTACTCTTACATAAATTTTGGTGAACCTAGGTACATTGGTCTTTCAGTTATTGTCTGGACAAAGTTTTTCCATATAATGCCCCTGTGACCTTGACCTTTGAACCTGGGGCCCCATAAACCTATAGTGCACATCTTTGACACATGGGCTACTCTTACATAAAATTTGGTGAACCTAGGTACAGGCGTTGTTGAGTTATGGTCCGGACAAGGTTTTTCAATTTGATGTCCCAGTGACCTTGACCTTTGACCCAGGGGCCCCAAAACCCATTGGGAACATCCTTGACACATGGGCTTCTCTCACATAAAATTTGGTGAACCTAGGTAGATTGGTTGTTAAGTTATTGTCAGGACAAGTTTTTTCCCCATATGATGCCACTGTGACCTTGACCTTTCATGCAGGGGCCCCAAAACCAATAGGGAACATCTTTGACACATGGGCTACTCTTACATTAAATTTGGTGAACTTAGGTACATTGGTGGTTCAGTTATTGTCCGGACAAGTTTTACCTATTTTAAGTCCCAGTGACCTTGACCTTTAACCCTGGGGTCTCAAAATCAATAGGGAACCTTCTTTACCCAAGGGCTATCCACACATAAAATTTTAGGAACCTAGGTATATCCTTTCTTGAGTTATCATCCGGACAAGCAATTGTCCACGGACGGACAGACGGCCAGACGGCCAGACGGCCAGACGGACAACATCATAACATAATACGACCGTTTTTTCAAAACGGGCGTATAAAAAATGTAAGTAAAAATCAAAGAGACATTATTATCAACCTTTTCATAACATGACAAAACTTTTAATTATTGTTAGTTTAAATACACAAATACATGTTACATGTTAAGAACCAAACAGAATTTTTGTGAAATCATGAATCCAATAAGTGACAATTTTTTTCTGCCAAGTTAATTCCTTTGTTCAGCTATGACATGAGCTATGTTTTTGTAAAAAACTATTTTTTATGTCGTTTTACAAAAAGGTGTAAGCAAACATGTCGGTGACAACAAATTTTGAGAAATTAATTTTCTACATGTACTGATTTTTGTTACATTTCTGACACATAAACATACATATTACACATATAGATAGAATGGAAGATCAGACTGGAGTACAATAATATAAATTTTAAAATTTCAAACAGAATTGTTAAATATCAACTACTGAGACGTGTTATAAAATCAAACTTGTTAGTATGGTATAGGGATGCACAAAAGGTTTATTCACCTGAACTTATTTCCATTCTCCAAACTTCTGTATAACAAAAGTTTACAAACAATAAATTAACAACAAGCATGCTGATATACAATATAAATATAGTCTGACACAATTCAATTTGCCCTTATTACAAACAAGATTAATTGACATAAACAGGGCTCCACACTAAATGTTGTCGGATTGCCATATACTTGGGTTAAGGCAACTTGTTACTGCTAGTAAAACATTTGGTATCTGCAGGTGAAACATATAACTGGTTGGACAACCTAGATTAAAATAAGACTGTCAAGCCCTGCGTGTTGTGCTTTTTAAGAAGCCGTTTTAAGAAAAAAGCAATTCCAGAAGGAAGCAGTGTTCAAAACACTAATATACTTCTTTGGACCACAACAAGTTGATCATGTGTTTTTTTTCTGGAAAAAAATGGGGTGAGCGAGTGAAGAAATATATGATCAACTTGTCGAGGCCTTGAATTATAATTGAAAGAGTTTCTTTTTTACAGTCTTTCGGTCTTAGGATGGGATACGTCAATGCTTAAAAGACAAGAAGAATTACCAGTATGCCAGATTATATTATAAACAAAAGCATGCAAATATTTAAAGCAAGCAAAATAAAAACCCTCTAAAATAAAACTAAACTTCTGTAAGGCCCCAATGCTTTTTAGTTTGGAAGCATGCTAATCTCTAAGTCCATTCCTGAGCCATGAAGAGATTTTCTTAAGTCAACAATCTTTGCATAAGAAAAATTCATAAAATGAATGTGTATTTTCAACATAATGAAAATGGTAACCAATTTAATCAAAGTGCTGAAAGCACTGAATAAATGATTTATTGAAAGTTTGCTCTTACTGTAATTAAGTGAGAGGAACCAAGACTAAGAGTAGATTTTCAAAAAGTAACATAGAACTCTTAAAATTGTTCAAAAAAGGCACAAGATTTTCACATAAAAACTATACCAGAAAGAAACTAAAAACCATCAAGAAGTCATACATGTAGGGAAATGAAAAAAATAAATAATTTATTTAATCAAGTAACTAAGTATTAAATAAATGTATTCATGAAGTCAAAATCCTATCCAAGAAATAATATTACTTTCAATATCCCTGACCTCAGAATATGCCTGCAAATTTATCCAAGGCTTTATGTGTATATCAGAATGGGTATTTAAATTTGATTCTTACAAATATTTTTCATCAATCATTTTCAAATTAATGATTCACAATTCTACAATTATTAATAAATAATGACAACAAAAAATAAGTCTAAATTATTTAATACTTTTACTCCCTAAATATTGGCTTTAAATCAACTTATACCAGGCAAAATCCCTTTGGAGTGATTAAGTAAATTTGATACATTTTCATACTACGGCACAGCTTGTTTATATTAAAAGTATATAAACTTCATGTAGCTAATAAAAGCATTAGAATCTTATAGCTTATAATAAATACATTAATTACAAAATGTTTAATCAGCTATATTTATGTGTGTAGTGTGCTAATTAAGTATGAAATGGGAAAAATAAATGAATGAAATGAAACCGTAATGTACTTCTTTCATCACACATACTTAACCAGTGAGATTTAAATTCATTTCAGTCTCCTAACAATAAGTCAATGTATTGTACAAAATATTAGACTTTTGTAATAAACCGAGACTAAACTCAATTTAACCCAAGAGACGCCATACAAGATCAATTCCACATTAAACTTTGCCATACATGACTGAAACCTAATTGAAATATTTTTTATCAATACAGATGAAAACCTAGTGATAGTTCCTTAATTATTACAACAATACATGTTGCAATCAGTGTGATAAAAATATACCCTGAGCCATTTCTAAATAAATAATTCAGAGAACATTTCATCAGAAATAATTGAAGACCATGTTTTATTTACTTTACTATACTATTCACACTTCAGTCTCATTGCACATGAAAAGGAAGACCCCTATACAGGGTATCCCTTGCAGTCCTGAGTTTTTTACTTGAAATTTTGAATGAAGACCAACAAAATTGTTAATTGCACAAGTCCAACTAACAGTGGTTACTATTCTAAATATCAATTAAAATCCTACTTAGGAGATTAAAGACCAATTAGAATCCTACTTAGGAGATTAAAGACCAATTAGAATCCTTCTTAGGAGACTAAATACCAATTAGAATCCTTCTTAGCAGACTAAATACCAATTAGAATCCTTCTTAGGAGACTAAATACCAATTAGAATCCTTCTTAGGAGACTAAATACCAATTAGAATCCTTCTTAGGAAACTAAATACCAATTAGAATCCTTCTTAGGAGACTAAATACCAATTAGAATCCTTCTTAGGAGACTAAATACCAATTAGAATCCTTCTTAGCAGACTAAATACCAATTAGAATCCTTCTTAGCAGACTAAATACCAATTAGAATCCTTCTTAGCAGACTAAATACCAATTAGAATCCTTCATAGCAGACTAAATACCAATTAGAATCCTTCTTAGCAGATAAAAATCTTTCCAGAGAAAATGTCACTTGCTTCCAGTCTGTAAGTCTGAAAACAAAAAAATTAAGATAAAACCATGATGTACCTACCCCACATTTTTATTGCTGACAACCATGGTATCTTGTGACGAGGAACCATTAGATACAGCATATCTGTTAGCTGTAATCATTGATTTCTGTAGTAACATCTCACGTAACACTTTTAAACCTTCATATATCACAGCTAAAGCAAACACTGCAATACATGCACCAACCATACCTGGAAAAATACATAATGATATAGAGAATATTGAGATTAGTTTGAGATTTTAATTTAAAAGATATTTTTCAATTTTGGTTAAGTCAGTTTTTGACCTTGAATTTGACCATTGTTAATAACCTTAAATAAAATCCAACCAACAATTATTTTCTTACTTTTCATGTACAAAAGCTTTTTTAAAAGTTTCAAAGGCTAAGTTTAAAATGATAAAACTGTAATACAAGGTTATTAGAATAAGCGAGGGTGAAATGGAAGCCATTTTGGAAACTTTTTCTTGATACTTTCCCTAAAATTCAAATTCCATGATTTTTCCATTTTGTACAAACCTTGAATCATGTATTGATATTGAAATGTAAACATGTTGAAACAAGAGAGAGAGCTTACAGTACAAGTTACTATACAAGCAATTATTATCATAATTTACTTACTACCAACATCTGAAGTCCTCAATGTTTCAAACAATATATATTCACATTTACCAGAGTGGAAAAACATCTACAATTGAAGGAAAATATATACATATAGTATAAAATCAAAACTGAAACAAAACTTGAAGTATTATGCATTATTATTATCATTTCTTACTTAGTCTGTATTAACATTTTAACACTAGTATTTTAATTCTACAAAAATATCAAGAATTTCAAAAAGATTTCAGAACCAGTGTCTCCCATCTTAGATAAACCCCTGACCAGAAAGTTTCAAATTATACTTTATTTCAAAGGAGTCCAATATAGTAAGAAATTATCTAAATATAAATGCATTCAAAGACATGGGTAACAGAGTTGAATGAGTGATATGCTCATAACATAGTTGTCATTTGTTTAAAAGCAAAAGGCTAATAAGCTCAACTGAAGAGTTTCAATGATTTGAAAACAACACAAAATACCATATCATACCATAATGCTTCTTGCACACTACACTAAGAGGCATTGCGATGAGCATTGATACCAAATTGCAAAGAAAATAAAACAATGTGACAGACAACAAAGACTGACACAGAAGCAATGAACATCTATATAATTAATAGTGTTTCCAACACAGACAAAACAGTAACCAATGAACATGCAAATAAAACATATTGATAAGTAAAAGTTCAAATTAAATTTTTTTTATAAGGCCACATTTTGTTTTTCAGGTCAGAAGAATTCCTAAACGCCAGGTCCACTTGTGTATACTTTCACTCATGATTCAAACATTATACAACATCATCTTACCAACATGTGACCCTGACAAGTCCTGTCAGTATCATTCATATCCATCCCTCCAAGTCCACCATGGCTGTGACCTGTATCTCCACCATGGTTCATACCACCATGAGACATATCCATACTAGTTGTTGATGGCGTAGTACTCTGAAAATATAAACAATATAATGGTGAGTTATCTCCCTTGATATTCTCCAGGACTTACTTATCTCCCTTGATATTCTCTGGGACTTAGTTACCTCCCTGGATTATTCCCAGACTTACAGTAAAATTCAACTAATGCCAACTCGCTACTTCAGCATGTAGCAAGCAAGTCTATTCATCTCGGAGTTGCGTGTCCTATATCCTGGGTGTCACATACTTTTGTTGAGATTGGTCATGAAATAATTTCTTGGACCATATTCCTCACACCACTTATTCTAAATCATGTAGGGCAGCTGCCAGTCACTGATGGAAGTATGCACCTAGTAGTAGTAACTTATTAACAGCTTAATTCAGAGATTTAGTCTTTCCATACACAGTGCAGTAGGTTGACTGACCACTGTGATATAATCTATTCAATGTATTGCTACAATCTTCGTAAACAGGTATCCTGCAGAACGTTGACGTACAGGATTTCTGAGATCTCAATGGAGCATCACGTCGAGATGAACTTTACGTTGCCCAATCAATGTGTAGCTTTCATTTAGACCACTATTAAAAGCATTTTGATTTCGTAATTTATATTTTTAGACTAAGGTTTGTGAGCCAATTTGAAAGCGGTATTATTCACAGGCTATGATTGGACGGCTCATTTCAAATGGCGTAGACAATGTAAATAAGTTACTTGACACACCAATGAAAAAAGGTCACTTGAACATGACCCTTGTTTAAAACGGCCAGATCTAAATTAGCGAGTAGGCGAGCGGACAATTTTAGATCGGGTTTTAATCAAATTGTGTATTGCTACAGCACTAAATCCCTCACAAAAATACCTCTGAATGTCAGTCATCAATCAGAATATACTAACAAAACATTACTAACACATAAATTTGATAGAAAAATAGAGTATATATTATCACTAGCCGACAAAAGGTCTGTATATATTATTTTTTCATATATTTTAACATAGCCAAAGGTTCAGAAATACAATACACACTTAATTTAATAAGTTCCAAGAAATTCGAAACAAAATGAGAGTTAGTGGCATCTTAACTCATAAACTAAACCCAAAAAAAGAAGATGGAGAGTTTGACACACACATATATATATATACAGACCTTTAAGCTGATTATATCATATTTAGCCATCGCCATATATATTAGTACAAGAACAATCAGGATGATAAAAATTCCCTGAATCTGTCGTATTGTTACCATGGCAACAAACAATTTGATTCATGTTTTATATCTTATCTGAAAATGTAAATTATTGGCCAATATAATGATAGAAGTTTTCAATTTTAGTGTTGTGTTAGGTTATTTACTATGCTAAATGTCAACTATTCATTCAGATTAATATGCCAACCACTCATTCTGGAAAACATAGACCCGCCCCTTTTACTTACAATATGTTACACTTTACAAGTAGACCTGCTCGTTCATCAACAATATGTGACCAGTCAACAAGATCCAGCCCCTTCATCAACAATTAGTGACCAATCAACAAGACCCAGCCCCTTCATCAACAATTAGTGACCAATCAACAAGACCCAGCCCCTTCATCAACAATTAGTGACCAATCAACAAGACCCAGCCCCTTCATCAACAATTAGTGACCAATCAACAAGACCCAGCCCTTTCATCAACAATTAGTGACCAATCAACAAGACCCAGCTCCTTCATCAACAATTAGTGACCAATCAACAAGACCCAGCTCCTTCATCAACAATTAGTGACCAATCAACAAGACCCAGCCCCTTCATCAACAATTAGTGACCAATCAACAAGACCCAGCCCCTTCATCAACAATTAGTGACCAATCAACAAGACCCAGCCCCTTCATCAACAATTAGTGACTAATCAACAAGACACAGCCCTTTGTCAAGAAGAGTTGCGGAAGGGGTGGATTTTGAAGTAATACTCGTATCTTAAATATTCTAAATTCTGCTTTTAATGTTTTAACATATTCTCATGGAATTCCACAAGAATGTACAATGAATAGAGTGGTTAACCTTCAAAAGAATGAAGAGCTGAGAGGGATACTTATTTTGGTTAGTTTTACAACATTTATTTAAATTAATGTAAAATAAAAATGATAATTATTCATACAAACATACAGTATTATGTTAAGATTTGAGATTGGTAATTCTCAATCATAAATGAAATTGATTTTACAACAAAAATTTGTGTAGCTTTCCACATTTATACGATTCATATTTTATTTTTCTTCTCACTTGATACAAAATGATTATAACCATTAATTATGAAGGAAATAAACACTTATTAGTACAAGTGACAATTTAAACAAACCATATAATCTATCTTAAGATGAAGTCCTCACTTACAAGTAACTCTTGGACTATCAACTCATTGAACAATTATCTCATAGTTTGACATAATAAAATTATATAATTATAGGCACAGCCTATTGATGGAAAAGATATGGAATTTAGTGGTGTAGTTAGTTGGTCGTAGATCCAATATATTTAAACAATTAAATCTCCATTACGCCAATGTCTGCTTCATTTCGCCAAAAATTCTCCATTGCGTGTTTTAGTCATATTGTCCCACAATGCAACAAGTGGTAAGCACAGGAACCAGAAGTGTTTTGAACATGCTAGTTTGAAAAAATGAGGTATGTTATCTCCCTTTTAGTTGATTTATAAACGGACCAAAAGGAGGTATATGTAACTAGAAAACTAAACATCGCCACTCAATTCAGTTTAGACAGAATACAGAAATTAATCTGCCATGATCTTAAAGTTTCTAAAACTTCAGAATTTTATGATTCATTGTTGTATAAATGCTGTTTTAAACAAACTATGTAGTAGAATAAATATTATTTTACTAGTCTGTCAATCAATTTGCACCGCCCCCCCCCCCCCCCCCGGCTTCAAGCTAGTGGATAAATACAATAACCGTTACATAATAATGTATAATAGACATTTCTTAATAGGAAGAATTGTCGGCTTTTTGTGGGATGGTACAGGAAGTAATAATAGAAAAAGGTCACAAAAAAACTTGTCAATTGAATAACTAAACAATATCATGGTAAACAGTGTACACTCTGAACAAACATTGCACAGTGATATAAAGTTAACATCAGGTTTTATTTGAATGACAAAGCAACCTTCCCAAATAGAAAATATATACATTTTTTTTAAATATTGTATATCAAATTGCATTAAAATGCACGTTTTAGTCCATCTCGTTTTTTCCCAGGCATATTTTGAGACTTTATTTTGGCAAAAAATCAAGTATTATTTGAAGTTGATAGATAAGTCTTTTTCATAGAATATTTTATGCACTTAATACTGGCACATTATGATCAAAATCAAACAAAGACATATTTTGACTATTGTGATTATTTTTTCAAACTACTGGTAATTTGAAATTAATGCATTTTCAATCTGATTAAAACCCAGTCAAAAATTTTTCACTCGCCTATTCGCTAATAAGATCTGGCTGTTTTCTTATGAGGTTACGTTCAGGTGACCTTCTCCTATTATGATATTCATGACAAAATCGTTATGTTCAATAACTTGTTTACATTGTCTATGTCACGCAATTTGAAATGAGCCGTCCAATTGCAGACTGTGAATAATACCGCTGTCAAATAATAGCTTGCAAGCCTTGGTCTAAAAATAGAAATTACGAAATCAAAATGCTATAAGTAGTGTTTCCTCTAGATGAAAGCTACACATTGATTGGTCGACATAATGGTTATCTCGACCTGACCCTCCATGCAAACCTTAGAGATCCTGTACTACAACGCTCTACAGGATATCTGTTTATGGAGATTGATGCATTTTTATTCTAGATTTTACATGGATGAAGAATTTATTACAGCCATCATCAACCTTAACCCAACAGCTTAAAGCCCTGAACTAGCACAAACTGATTCTGACTTGTGAAAATTACTGATTTCATATACTAGATATAGCCAGGCTGGTAAAAGACAATGAACAATGTACATTACTATAAAACATCAAAGTTCAGGACTCACTGCATTAAATTACAATATAAAATATATTGTATAATTCAACACTCAGCAATCCAAAGCCAGAGGAAGTAATCCTCAGCAAAACCAAATAAATATTTCATTAGCATAACAAAATTCCAGAAAAATTAACACTATGTACCTTAATGCAGAATCTTAAAATCCCAAATTAGAACCTAAATTCCTTTTAACTAAGGTGACAATACTTTTGAAATTCACTGTAGAAAGCCCAAGTTTAGCTTGAACAGTCACACCCGAGGTAACTCAGTAAGAAAGTTGCAATGATAAGAAATATTAGAGTTTAGGTTGGCCAGGTGTAAGTCTGAATATTTGAACAAGGGTATAAACAACTGTTCACTATCTCCTACAGAGGTACACAAACTTCACTTATAAAACCTAGAGGTCAAATAAAATCAGTATCGCTCAACATTGTCAGGATAACATCTACATTTGTCGAGCAAACAGTAAGAATTATAACAGTCATTGACCATAGGTTGCATGGAAACTAATCAGGAAGAAAAAAAATAAACATTTGTTCATAACGAAATTAAAATTTTATTCAATAATTGATGGTAAAGAATATTTACCATTTACCTATCTGCTATCAGCCCATGCTTATTTGTGTATACATGGCTTCTTCAAAATGGGTGTCGAAGGACTTGAAATATTTGTTTTTCAACTGGAGTAAGCAAATTTCATTTAAGAAAAGTTGCCATAAATATGATATTTTTTGTGTGCTCCTCTATTGCCAGAAACAATTTGGGTCATTGAGTTCACATAAAATGGCATGAATTCACAGGCAACAAAATAACAAATTTTCAGTCTCTGAAAAGTACTAACTACAACTTTAGACCTTATTTTGTAAAAATATAACTAAATGAAATGCACATTGACTTTTTTCTGAAAGAAAATTACCAAGAGAATAATTTGGATAAATTTACATAACTGTCAGACTTTTTGTTATCTTGAAATAGTATCTAATTAATTAATAATTGAAATGGTATCTTGAAATAGCTTGAAATAAAATTGGGTTAGAATGGGTTAAAATGGTCAAATGTTGATCATACATGCAGGCAAGAAACTACATCAACTAACGGGATTAAAAGTAGCCATTGAATCTACAAGAAGTACACCAAATATTTGGACAAGAAATTCAAAACAATAACTGTTCACACATTAAAAAAGATGTATCAGGTGAGCTAAAAACATTTTGAAAATCTTCAACATTTTTAATGATGAGCACACCCAGATTTGAAAATATGTTGTCTTGATACACTCCGTTTTTTGTTGAAGGCCTTACGTACACTTTTCCCTTCGAGACATCCGACAAAACTTTAAATAAATAGGAAGTTTGACTTTACACCGAGTTCCTCAGACTATTGTACGCATACATTAGTTGCTATTTTATATAAGTAAGGTATTTACAAGTAAACAGAAAGAAGTCAACAACTGGGGATATACTAATCAAGAGAGAATTAGCAAGCGAAGATTTTGGTAATCTTTTAAGGGCAAAACTAAATTTAAATGAATTTTATCATTTTACAGTAAACAGCTAGGGATATATACATCAACATAGAATGGCAAGCGAAGATTTTGGTAATCTTTTAAGGACCAAACTAAGTTAAAATGAATTCTATCATTTTTCAGTGACTGTACTGAGCTAAGGATATATACATCAACATAGAATGGCAAGCAAAGATGTTGGTAATCTTTTAAGGACCAAACTAAGTTAAAATGAATTCTATCATTTTTCAGTGACTGTACTGAGCTAGGGATATACCCATCTACAAAGAATAGCAAGCAAATTTTCTAGTAATCTTAAGCTTGTAAGGACTAAACTCAGTTTAAAGGATTTTACATCATTTGATCTTTTCTTCAGTTATTTCATAGCTTTACAGTCTGCCGACTCTGCTAGGGAGCTTTCTACTTGTTTGTTTGTTAGGTTTAACACCGTAGTAACACATTGTATAGGTCATATAATGGCTGTCAGTCAACCTACTCACTCTAGCTGGACGGCTTCTTTCAGGTATCAACCCCAAGGGGCATTTATTTTGTCACTGTCTGTTCCAAGGGGGAAACCCCTTAGCATTGTTTTTTTGTTTGTTTGAGGCTTTTCCTTACACATAAATCTCTTTGGTTTTTGGCTGTGTGCCACTAGGTAGGTCAGTGTTTTTTTCTGACTGTAGCTGATACTGATATGTTTGCTTTGATGATTTTATTGTAACTACTACAAATTATATACTATCAAATATAGCTCAAGCTGAAAACTTGTTCTTATTTGGTATGAACTCAACTACTCCTTATTCATAAAAAATTAACATTTTTACCAAATTTCTCTGTGTAAAGATATAGGCTACAGTGGCCCAGTAGACTGAATACAGGACATGATGACAATGGGTACGAAAGAAGTCAACAACTGAGAAAAAAAACTTCATTTTGTCAATGACTTCAATGCTACATGTATTTTAATCTACATTACTATTTTACAACTTTAATATTCTGGTTAAATATGCAGGTATATGTGATTTACAACATACAATAAGTAAACCAACCCCAAATAAAAAAATCATCATCTGGCAATAACAAAATACGTATTCTGAATATATAATTAGACAACAAGGCCAATGATTATAGCATTATTCCATTCCAGTAAGTGATATACCCTACATCTGATATTAATACCAAAAATATTTTATTATACAAAACTTTGTATTTAATATGAATAAATCTCCAGTAAAAATAGAAAAAAAATATTATAAATATTTATTTATAATATATGAAAATCATACTACATGCACAAACAAAATACCGTATATATTCAAATATATGCCATTCCGCTAATAAACTTTCATTAGAAGAAGAACAACTTACATTAAATAAAGCAAATTAAATAAAGACCTTATAAAATATTAAGCAACACAAGTATTTACAGAAAATTAATATATTCCAATTGAATTGAAAGTAAAAAACAAACTAAGGTACAGCTCAAATTGTCATTTAAGAGTAAATTTACTATAATCTTTTTATGGGTTAGCATCCCTCTCTTTTGGAAAATGTCATGTCCCGGGGTCTTTTCATAGAGGATACATGGTATCCTCATTGCCTCTTAAACTAAATACCGGTAAAATTTTATTTTAGCTCAATAATAAAACATGTCCAACAAACCAGATTAATAACTCTCTTCAACAGTCAGTACCAGGAGCATTGTAAATTGAGTGGTTTGTTTTAGTAATAGGTGCTTGTTATTGAGGGGTACACCCTAGATAGCTGCTTTGAAGTGGTGGCTGCTTTTGAGAAGTGACTGTCAGTGGTTTAAGGGTTGTCTGTTGTTGATTGGGATTGAATCTTGGCTGTTACTAAGGGTGTCTGGTGCTAAAAGGTGACTGATGTAAATGTTACAAGATAAAATCCAGGGTCCAAACTGAGATTCAAACCCACAACCTCTGAAGTTGTAAGCTCTACCTAAAGCTAGCTTGAAGGTAGTGAGTGTAAAAGTGCCATATTATACCTCAGCTACATAAATAAGTAGCTTTGTTGAGAGGTGGTTGATGAAAAGTGGTGACAATTGTTTAAAGGTGACTAGCTGTTATTTAAAATTAGCCATTATTAAGAGAAGTCTGTTGTTGGGGCGACTGTTCAATAATCACGGTGATTGCTATTGAGGGGCAACACATAAATAGAAGTTTTACTGTACATACAAACTATAATACCCAAGTATTATCAAAATGTTTAACTAGATTTAAACTGGACAAACAAATGACCAAATAAATTAAGTCCAAGATAATGATGTCATCTGAAGGTTTTTGATTAAAAAAGTGAGACAACTAGGTGACCATAATAACAGAAGAAAATTTAGTCAAATAGGTCATCTCTAGAATTTAGAACCAGCAAAGTAGGCCATGGTCACTATGTTTTGGTAGGACATAAATATTTAAAGAATTTAAATAGATAAATAGAAGTTTTGACCCTGATCATAAATGGCCGGTAGAACTTGGATATTGAGAAAATCTGTACATGTAAGATAAATTCCATCAAATAGATTATAGAATGACAGAACTGAATGTTTTGTGCATTGATTCTTCAGGACTTTGAAAAAATCAGACAGTAAGCTAAAATTTTTTGAATTTGTGAATCCTGAATCCTGGTGTAGAAACCAGCAAAGGGAAATAACTTCAATCTCATTGACACTAAAAAATTACATTTGAACATCCACAACATTTTTGCTACACTACATAATATTATGAAGTTTGTTTATCTACATCTTTTAGTTGAATTTTCCCTCACATCCAATAATCCTGACCCTATCGGCAAGCTCAGTTGGCAGCACACAAGTCTACTGATCAACAGTTTGTGGGTTGGATTCCCAAAAGTGGCATAAATTTAAACCCTAAGGCCATTCTCCCTCCTTCCATTAATTCTAAAATCATATAGGGTAGTTGTCAATCACTAACAGAAGTACTGTATGTGCCTAGTAACTGTTAACAACAAGACCATGTATATACATAGAAATGTATTCATTATAAGATCTTATTCTAAGATCGTGTGGGAGTATTTGTTTGTTTTGTTTTTGTTGGATTTAACACAGTATCAACACATTGTATAGGTCATATAACAGTGGTCAGTCAACCTACTTACTGTTCCTGGAAAGGCTAAATCTCTGGATTTAGCTGCTAACCTAATACTAAGCATATACTTTCATCAGTGACTGACAACTGCCCTACATAATTAAGAATCATTGGTAGGAGGAAGAATGGCTAAAGAAATAGTTTCATGACCAAGCTCCACGAAAGTAAGCCGCGCCCGGGAATCAAACCTGCGACCCCTCGATCAGTAGACTTTCGTACTACCAATTAAGCTATTTACTGTAGCCAATATGCAGAATAACATATTAGTATGCTAGTATAAAGCTAGTGAAAATTAAACTGAGAAAGAAACAAAAACACAACATATCTTTGCATTCATTAAATCAGTAAACAGTGTGGTTACTTGAAAACATGTAATCTATTAATTTATCTCACATCAATTTGCACAATATGCAAATTTGGCTATCAGTAGCGTATGAAAGGTAAATGTGAGTAAATACAGTATAAGACCACAACAAGTTGATCATATGTTCTACGGATTATATAAATCATGCTGCAAGTGTAATATTAATCACTGTACATTGCACTAACAGCTGATAGTCTTTGCAACAGTTGTGTAATTAATAACATTTTCTGGCAAAAAAATGGGGCGAGCGAGCTAAGAAAAAAGTCTTTATTCACTTGCTTTATATAGCAGTTTGACCAAATTTTTATGGGCGAGCGAGGAAATAAAAATATTCTTCTTGTAAAAACCATCAAAATTAAGGTGCGAGCGAATCCATAGAACATATGAAATGGGTTGCCCGAACAGATCATTTTAGTAGCAAGCACTATATCTTGCTTGTAGAATTTTGGTTGCCCAATAGAAAATATTGGTTGTCTGAACTAGAAAGTGGTTGTCCCAGGCAACTGGACATCCACTAATTTCCTAGACTGCCATTTGATTTCATAGCATATCAATGTACTCATTTAAATATTTAAATAAATCAATGGAGGATTCAGCTAGCAGACCTTTTTTTTCCTTATATAACAAGAGGCCGTTAACAGGCACCTTTCTCTCTTGAATTTTTTTTAAAATCATGCAGTTTTCCCCAAATTTGGAGTTTACCTTGGATTTTTTGTTCCCTTATCTATGAAATTGCCATAACATTTCCCCAATTATTCCATATAAAAAAGCCCCAGGCTCCTTCTCCAAAAACTGAAGAAGCCCTAGCTAGGAGCAGGTCCTTTTTGGAATATTTTATAAACTTGTAAAAAATCAAATTTCTAAGTTTGAAGTACAAGCCAACTTCTGAAAAAAACTTGCTGGACCTCCACAAAATATATTCATACTCCTTACACAAGACAGCAGCTATTAAGCTATTTACTGTAGCCAATATGCAGAATAACATATTAGTATGCTAGTATAAAGCTAGTGAAAATTAAACTGAGAAAGAAACAAAAACACAACATATCTTTGCATTCATTAAATCAGTAAACAGTGTGGTTACTTGAAAACATGTAATCTATTAATTTATCTCACATCAATTTGCACAATATGCAAATTTGGCTATCAGTAGCGTATGAAAGGTAAATGTGAGTAAATACAGTATAAGACCACAACAAGTTGATCATATGTTCTACGGATTATATAAATCATGCTGCAAGTGTAATATTAATCACTGTACATTGCACTAACAGCTGATAGTCTTTGCAACAGTTGTGTAATTAATAACATTTTCTGGCAAAAAAATGGGGCGAGCGAGCTAAGAAAAAAGTCTTTATTCACTTGCTTTATATAGCAGTTTGACCAAATTTTTATGGGCGAGCGAGGAAATAAAAATATTCTTCTTGTAGACACCATCAAAATTAAGGTGCGAGCGAATCCATAGAACATATGATCAATTTGTTGTGGCCTAAAGTTTATAATGTGAAAGGTCAAGCACAGGAAAGCAGTACAGACATTTATTTGTACTGTCTACAACTGGCCCTAAATGCATATACATGCACTAAAGTTTAGGTTTAAAACTGCTCTCAATTTGTAAAAAGTGTAGATGTTTAGAAATGATATCTTCATAATTTCATTAAGCAATAGGTTTGAATAAACTTGTTACAAAATCATACAGAAATTAACTGAGTGCCGGTTTAATACTTTTTGACCATTTCAGTCTACGAAATTAAGATATGAAATGGGTTGCCCGAACAGATCATTTTAGTAGCAAGCACTATATCTTGCTTGTAGAATTTTGGTTGCCCAATAGAAAATATTGGTTGTCTGAACTAGAAAGTGGTTGTCCCAGGCAACTGGACATCCACTAATTTCCTAGACTGCCATTTGATTTCATAGCATATCAATGTACTCATTTAAATATTTAAATAAATCAATGGAGGATTCAGCTAGCAGACCTTTTTTTTCCTTATATAACAAGAGGCCGTTAACAGGCACCTTTCTCTCTTGAATTTTTTTTAAAATCATGCAGTTTTCCCCAAATTTGGAGTTTACCTTGGATTTTTTGTTCCCTTATCTATGAAATTGCCATAACATTTCCCCAATTATTCCATATAAAAAAGCCCCAGGCTCCTTCTCCAAAAACTGAAGAAGCCCTAGCTAGGAGCAGGTCCTTTTTGGAATATTTTATAAACTTGTAAAAAATCAAATTTCTAAGTTTGAAGTACAAGCCAACTTCTGAAAAAAACTTGCTGGACCTCCACAAAATATATTCATACTCCTTACACAAGACAGCAGCACATTATATAAGGAAACTACACCTGTAAATGAAAAAAATATTTAAGCTTTACCATGTCCATCATTGAATGATTATGATGCATATGATTATGATCCATTGTGGTGTGTAGTTGATTGATCTATTGCACCTCTTTACAGTAAAGTTGATAAACTGAAAGTAGAAATACATAAATACATTAATATACAAGAAAATGTTTAAGGAATTTAGTTTTATTTCATGCCCCTTTTTAACAGCCCTTCCTTGCAAAATGATATTCATGAAATCATGAATATTTAAGCCATTTTAAAAAAGTTCATGAATAATACTAAAACAGTTCTTAATCTAAGTTCATGAACTTCAATTCATCAAAAGCTGTTTAATCCTTTTCATGAAATGTTCATGCAATGAAAAAGAACAGTTTGATTTGATAAGTTATGAAATGTTTATGAACTAAACTAGAACAGTTAATTTAAAACTGCTAATTGAATGTGAAATAGGTAACTACTGTACCAATTTGTATCATGACAGCAGCACATTATATAAGGCAACTACTTTACCAATTTGTATCATGACAGCAGCACATTATATAAGGCAACTACTTTACCAGTTTGTATCATGACAGCAGCACATTATATAAAGTAACTACTTCACCAGTTTGTATCATGACAGCAGCACATTATATAAAGTAACTACTTCACCAGTTTGTATCATGACAGCAGCACATTATATAAAGTAACTACTTCACCAGTTTGTATCATGACAGCAGCACATTATATAAAGTAACTACTTCACCAGTTTGTATCATGACAGCAGCACATTATATAAGGCAACTACTTTACCAGTTTGTATCATGACAGCAGCACATTATATAAAGTAACTACTTTACCAGTTTGTATCATGACAGCAGCACATTATATAAAGTAACTACTTTACCAGTTTGTATCATGACAGCAGCACATTATATAAAGTAACTACTTCACCAGTTTGTATCATGACAGCAGCACATTATATAAAGTAACTACTTTACCAGTTTGTATCATGACAGCAGCACATTATATAAAGTAACTACTTCACCAGTTTGTATCATGACAGCAGCACATTATATAAAGTAACTACTTTACCAGTTTGTATCATGACAGCAGCACATTATATAAAGTAACTACTTTACCAGTTTGTATCATGACAGCAGCACATTATATAAAGTAACTACTTTACCAATTTGTATCATAACAGCAGCACATTATATAAAGTAACTACTTCACCAATTTGTATCATGACAGCAGCACATTATATAAAGTAACTACTTTACCAGTTTGTATCATGACAGCAGCACATTATATAAAGTAACTACTTCACCAATTTGTATCATGACAGCAGCACATTATATAAAGTAACTACTTCACCAGTTTGTATCATGACAGCAGCACATTATATAAAGTAACTACTTCACCAATTTGTATCATGACAGCAGCACATTATATAAAGTAACTACTTTACCAGTTTGTATCATGACAGCAGCACATTATATAAAGTAACTACTTCACCAATTTGTATCATGACAGCAGCACATTATATAAAGTAACTACTTTACCAGTTTGTATCATGACAGCAGCACATTAATATAAAGTAACTACTAAGGTCGCAATTGACCTACTTACACACTTTTCAAAGGCACATCATACAAAGATTATAAATATAACACAAAAAATAATGACATTTTTGTAAGGTCATGCAAAGGACATACAATGAATATGTTGATTGAATAAATCAACTTTAAAAGATCTGAAATTCTAAGTCATAAAATCATTTTTTATGTAAGAAATCATAAAATTAAAGTAATAAATACCAACTTCACAAGATTTACCCGTCAGAGTGAATTTATTAAATCTCCTTAAATCATCAAATACGCATTTATACAATATCCCAAGTGAATCTAAGTGAAGATATATAAAAAATAAGTTATAAAAAACAAATGGAGTGAAATGAATACACTTAAGATTAAAAACATACGGTAATAAATACATACTTTCAACAAAAATAGCACCGAATTTAGTAAAACTATCCAATAAAGTAGGACGACAAAAACTTACATTAGGATTGGATTAACATACCATACATATATATAACCTTACAAAATTTTATAAAATATTACTTCAGGTAAAAACCTATAAAACAGAAATCTACAAGTAATAATACAATACTTGACAAAACCACCTGTGGCAACTATTACTAGAGACTATCTGATCTAATTGGGTGATAAATACATTCAATACAAAGGACATTATCAGATATATATACAATATCTCTAAAACAATCATTATTTCATTTCCTAAAGACAATTAAGACTGTATATATACCATGATCGATACATGTACTTGGACCCAAGGAGGAGACTACTTTACTTGTACGTACATACAGTTTGACAATATTATTAACATTTTATTAGTCAGACAACTTGGTGCACCTTGTTTGTTAGTTTGTCATAAATTTCTTAACTTGGGGTCCGTCCGCTACTATGGATTCATTTTGTCCCCAATCAGAATTTAACTTCTTTAACTAATTACTTAAAAGTTATAGCTCCGGTGTGACATTCTGTAGGAAGAACCTCCTTTCTCTGCTGATCTTCATTTATTTCCAATCAGTGTTGCCCTCATCATTTCATTACCAGTCTTGGCACAGTGGTCCAGAGGTAGGACGCGCGCTTAGGGATCGAGACGTCCTGGGTTTGAATCCCACCATGGACACTGCTAATTTCCTAGAGCAAAAAATCTACTTGCGATTGCTTCACTCCACCCAGGTGTAAATGGGTACCTGCGAGGGTGGTATAATTCCACTGTGCCAATTTGTCTGCTGCACTAATAAGCAGAGTTAAAAGACTCCCCAGAGAGATTGATAGATAGATACCAGTAGCCCAATGACCAGGGGTAATAGCTGAAAAGTCGGTGAACGTGCGTAAGCATGAAACTTAGACTATAAAATGCATTTACTTTTACTTTACAGTCTTGGGAGCACCTAAGACTGGAGTGTATTTGGTGTTCCACTATTTTTTCATTACTTATAAAGTAAAACGCTTTTGAACAAAATATTCAATATGAAAAGAGCACTGCACAAATTTGGAATATAATAATCATGATAATAATAATAATAACAATAATAATAATAATTAAATGATAACTATAATAATAATAAGAAGAATAAAGAGTCTGATGCACAGAAAGTGATGTCATACTTAAAATTTCACACTTGTAATTTAAATTATAGACGGACACACTTAGTGATGCCACATCATACTTACATGAAATTTAGCCTCAAATGTGGGCAGAAATAAGAACTTTTCACAATTGAAAATGTTGACAAAAAATCTACAAAAATCATGACCAAATTTAACAATTATTTATAGCAGATTGTTTAGAAGTAAAAAGTCTAAATGTAATGGCTACTATTCAATGTTTGTTTTCTGTCTGTTGACATCTCATCAATTACAACAAGAAGAAAGCTAGACAGAACAACTAAAATTTATGATGACAAAAAACCTCAATACAGGATTAACAATTTGTTAACAATACATAAGAAACATATGATTTGATTTTAATAAGACTGAAATTATAATTACCTTAACACTGTTCAGGTATTCTAGTAATGAGAACAAAAGATCAAAATTGTATATATTCCTTTTACAGTCAATAAGATTAACCAATGAAAAATAATTATATATTGGTAATCACCTCAAATCACCAAATATAGTATCATACAAGGTTTAGTCATTACGAGGGCTTAACTAAACAATATTTAAACTTCCTTTATTTTTAAATGGAATTATAATAATGTTTGATTCGGTCCTTGTATTTAAAAACACAATTAAAAGACAAAATATTTTTTAATTTACCTTGGTTAATGAAAAGATTTCGAACCAGGAAGACTTGACGTTACTTTATACAATGTGATTTGACACATCAATGATTTTAGTTTACACTGAGGTTAAGGTTTGAATGTATTGATTCTACAAATACTAAAATGAGATTCAAGTTTTTTTCCTGGAAGTACTGTGCGTAAAAATTGACCCCGATCTGACCTTTCACATTTGCGTCTAATAATTATCTACACATATCTCAACGAAAATCAGTACCACGCCTATTCTACACTTCAGCAGAGATTGTAAAATTATATATTGAAGTATGTTTGTGTGTTAAATTTAACTCATAATCCCCGCCGCCACGGTGTAAGCGAGCAATAATACTTCTTTCGTATTCAATGTAATGAATATTCTTGCATAAAGGTCAGTCGGGGTCAAACTTTATGCACAATACTAAAATATAACAGGATCATTTATTTATAAAACAACACCTCCAAATTAGTTTATCATGACTAAGTACCTGGTTATGGTTTTTGCCGCCAAAATGAGTTTTTCCTTTCAGCTGGCAAAAACTGAAGGAAAAAACTGAAAAACTGCAAATATGGCAAAAACTGGAAAAACAGCAAACATTGAAAAAAAATCATAACCATTTTTTAGCTCAATTGTGTGCTTGCATCACTTTTGGTCAATGTTTGCAAATATTATATAATTGTTCTTAATGTTAGCTAATTATAGTCTTGCACTGTAGATATCTTCATAAAATGTCACAATTTCAAAGTAGAGATTAGCTTCTTATTACAATTTTGAATGAATGAAATAAAAAAACCTGAGCTAACCAGGTGAAAGAGTTAGCTTTTTAATTAATAAGCAGTTTTATATTTACATGTCTCATGAATAATGGACACAAAAACAAGCAATAGCTACATGATTTCAAACATTTCAACTTAAACAACATAGTGTAATCATTAATGTATAGTCTAGACCAAGTATTGTCAACTGTGACCAAATAAAACATTTAAGATCTTAATTATAAGTTAATAGGATAATTTAACTGACCTAGATTTATTGTCCTATAAAGTTACAGAACATCACATGACTGCTAACAATTGAAAGTTAAGCTGGTAAATATTTTTATTTTACAATAATTATGGCAGTTTCAGGGCTTTTTTCAGTACTTGGGGAAGGGGCCTGGGACCTTTTTTTAATAGAACATTTGGGGAATTTTATTGCAATTTAACACTTCACTGGTTGTAACATGACATTGTGTGAAAAGTAGCCATTTTTTCACCACTTCGCGCTAGGGCTATTTCAAGATGCTCTAATTTCATCACTAATAAATAGTAATAATCATACAGATATGACACTTGGCCAAGTTATTCCCTGAGTAAATGTCTTTCAGAAAAACCAAGTTAAGCCCCGATCCCAGTTACCATGGCAATGCTGGGGCAGAGCAAAAAGGGCATAAATGCAATTTTCGCTCTTCTTCCACCCCAACTTTGCATTTCACACAGTAATATTTTCCAAAATTGAGGTCTAAAGTGCCAGGTCTTTTCAGAGACTGAAAACATGTTTCTTATCAGCATTTGGCACCATTTCGCTGCACTCAATGACCCTGATTTTTTCCTGGCGATGAGGGCACTGCGCCCCCTTCAAACTCCAGCAACAAAGGGGGGAAAATCCCCCTTCAGAACCTCCCCGAGACATCTTTTGATGGGGGAGGGGCACAAAAAAGCTCAATTTTTGGGGGACATCTTTCCTTTAGTGAAATTCACTAAATCCAGTAAAAAAACACCAATTTTAAGGGCTGTGGCCACCATTTTGAAGGAGTGGTCTAGACACGTAAAAATGCAGGATTGACCAGTTAAGGGTTAATAGATAGGGGAACAAAAAATGTCCAAATTTTGGGAAAACTGCATGATTTTAAATAAATTTCAAGAGGGAAGGCACCTGTTAACAGCCCCCTGTTATATAAGGGAAAAAGGTCTGAGTTTGAACTTTTAACAATTTTAACCCATTTTTTCCCCTAGTCAGATGGATATAGATAGGAGTACAAACCGCTAACTTTAAGACATACATACAATGTATATAAATGATTTTTTTTTAAGTTCTTATACCACCAGTGGTATTCTGTTTATCTAAGACATTTAAATTTACAATGCATAAGCCTAAGAGACTATCAAAAGTTTTATGAATATCTTTTTGTCTTTGATCCAACTATATTTCATTAAAAAAAATGTGACACTCTGAATTCCAGATAAAAGAGGGGTTAAAATCAATGCAAATATTTTATCAACACATATAGTTGTAAAAATATCTATGAAAAGCTCATCTTGTACCCTTGTGTATAATGCAGTTATAAACAATCCTGATAAATTGCATAACTGAACTAATGAATTCAACATTTAAATGATAAAAGCTCCATATTCTTTTTAATGTTGGATTCCCCAAGGAAAGATTGACCAGGGGAAATATACTGCTATACTGGTACTATGTACCAGTGCCAATATTGGTATCACTTCTAAGGATCAGGAATTCCATTTTACATTGGTACTTAGTACTTAAATAGGTATTTTAAACAGTAGAAAACAAAATCATCATAAAAATTACAATGTAATATTCCGTGAACTTTGTGATGAAAAGAGCAAACTTTGTTAAGAAGAGTTAACTACATTTGCCCACTGGCAAAAGTATTGTTTGAAATATTGCATCATTTCATTGGTACTACTCCGGTATTCAACCCTAGTTTTTGTGCAGGGGTGTATCTGCCATTAGTACTTTACGCACGTGTGTTACCTCAATTCCAGAAATCAAAAATCTGTAAGTGCCAAAAAAATTAAGAAATTGGATGCCCAACCCTGGTTAGGCATTATTTGACTTGACTGTGATAACTTTACTCCATGAAAATGTCATACCAAGTGAGTCATATATAAAGCAATACACAAATTAATCACTACATGTATGTCTCTTTGTGCACATTGAAACTTCTGAAACGAACAGTAATTGTCTCAATTTTCTGGGGAATGGCATGTCCCCAGACCCCCTAGCATTTGTGTGTAATCCCAAAAACGGCCTAGATACGCATCTGTTCTTGTGTGTTTAAAACTAGCCTATAATCATCAAATCATGCATTCACGGGAGTGCTACATGCTTTTACAGATTAAACACAGAATGCTTGGACAGACCAAGATTTTATTTTTGAGGGATTTTGTGGAATCACGATACCAAAATATCAAAAATTAATTTTTCCAAAGTTTTGTATTTAAATTTTTTAGATGTTAAAAAATTCAAGGGGCAAGGGACTAAGAATCTTAACCATTCAATGCTGATCCACCCATGTTCACTACAAGGATTCAGCATTGTTAGATTAACAACAGTATAGCTTGGTTTAAACCACAGCTGTGACGTCATTCCATTGTTTTCACAGTACCTTATATTCAATAATGTACAGGTAACCGTCCAATATTAAGATTACTCGTCCATTATCTGGCGTGTTTGGACAATATCTAACGTGTAAGTCTAATATTGGACAACACGCTAGATATTGTCCAAACACACCGGATAATGAACGTGTAACCTTAATAGTGAACGATTACCTTTTTGATGTACTTCAAGAAAAAAAGCAGACGAATGAGGGGAGATTTTTTTTCATTTATTGAACTAACGTTTGCAAATAAAATCAAAATTTGGAATTCTTCACTCATTTCTCTTCGAAATGAAGACATTAGTATTAACGGTGTAATTCCTGTTCACAATATGTCAACGTTGCGGTGTCGTTCTGAAAATTAAAAAAGAAATATATAAGTTTGGCATTATACTAAGACACAAACTAGATTTTAACACATATAACACATTCTCTGTCTAACACTGTTAGCCGTTTCTTGTCCTCAGTTCAACGAATTCAGTTCTGTCCTTCAATATAACAACGTGTGATAAAACAAAATAAAGCTTTTTTAGAAATAGTTGCAGAATGGAACATATCATTCGTCATCAGCTCAGAAAAAAATAATTTGAATAAAATGGACAGTGTTCAGAACACTAAATTATTCTTGCACTGGACAACAGAAACATGGTAGACATTGCTTTAGCACTCAGTGATGCCAAAATGACATTGACAAGTCGCAAGTTGTCAACGATACAAACTAACTTTCACAATATAAATATATGTACTAAGAACTTTAGGATATTTTAGGTGGTTCATGCTTTTTACCAATACTATGAAATTGTTTGCACCGCTTGCGCACGGACGGAAAACGAACAAATTTGAGTTCCGAATTAGGTCTTGCGCAACTGTCTCTCTCCATGATCAAATAATCATAGGTTTGAGCCTTGAATCGAACATAGATTGTTATGTGAACAGAAGGGCAGACATGTTGCTTACGAAAGATGCAATATTTACTTGGTGCACACAGGGCTCAGGTTCAGGTCTCAAAGTGGCTATTATTCATATAATATTATTTATATATAAACTTACTTATGACTTGTTCCTGCAATATTAGGCTCTCATCAAGTTTATTAGAAATCAGCCTTGTGTCAGGCTGTGGCTGATATCGCTTCTTGGACATGGCTGGAATCAGTTGATAATCCACATTTTCTATGCATTGCAACCATCGTAATGTATTTATATCCAAATGAAAGATTTCCGAATGATAAATAGTATATCCATGAAAACAAACACTGTAATTCCAATGATTATTTAGTTTTTGTCACATGTGTATAATATACCCGACTAAATGAAGAACAGAAACGAAATGAACAACCACTGTCATAAATACACATTAGTTTACATGTGAATGAATATGCACGAAAATCTCGTGAACAAACGATTCATTAATTTGTCAAACAAAAGGGGTACCATTTGGGAAACAATTAATTTTTTCTATATCTATTTAAATTCTATAAATTTATTACTATTTGTTGAAGTTGAAATGTATAACTCCTTAATCGGTATTTATGATACGTGCGTGTAAACTAAAATTCATTTTGTATCACAATAATAATAATCTGTAGGTAAGCTGTGATTTAAGTAAGATATACCCCTCGAGGTGCCCAATATGTTAGACATTGGATACGCTTCGGCGCTAACGCGCCTCAGCTATCCAATATCTAACATATTGGACACCTCTCGGGGTATATCCCTTACTTATAAAATTTTACTGAGAATGTATGTATGTACTTATAAAGCAAGTTTTTGTTTGTACCCAACTGGTATGGTTTGATCATCAGTAAACATGTGACTAATGATAACAAGTAAATCTACAATCCCTGTTTTTAACAGTGATCACTTGACATGTTCATAACATGAAAATTGCAGCGAACAGTATAAAATACAAAAAAAAACTAAATTTTAGCTAACTCATAAAACAAAATCATATTCATTTGACATAAAGTTCTTTTAGAGAATCAAAGACAGTTTCAATTTACAAGATGCACAAGTTACAACACCTAATGTTGACAATAAAACCAGGGGAACCATCAAATACAAATGAAATCAAATCCAGTACATTAATAATTTTTTATTTGATACAGGTATATTAATTACCAAAAAAATATATTTGCATTTAATCAGTATGCTATTAAGTAACTTTAGGCAATTGTAGGAGATGATACGAACTTACACTGCCTGATTAAAACGTGACAGTGTATATATATGTGTTATAATTTGTTGCCTAAAGAACTTTTAACATTTGATGTTCTACAAAGTAATTCAACTAATTCATATTCAAGGATAACCCTTCACAGATCGAGAATTTGAGACATGGCCAAGTATTTTCGCCTTTTAACAATAGGGCTTCTTCAATATGTTATTATTTCATTACCTGTTGACTGACAGAGATGCATTTTAGTCACATTGTATGAAAGACAATAGTGTTTAAAAAACAAAACATAGTAACCCCAATGCCTGTAATTCATTAAATTATAAAAAACACTCACTTCAATTCCAGTAGAGGTCATTTAGAAGGGGGATGTAGCTTGAGATGGGCCTTTTAGAGGAGTAAGAACTGCAAAATTGCACAATAGACTTAACCTTATTATAGCTGTGGTTTACTCTTATACTGGAATGAAATCAGAGTTTTATTCCAGAAGCAGCATGTCAAAACAAGCTGGCATCAAAACAACTCAACAGTCAACCCAAAGACGGTAATGTAACTCTACCCATGGCCTTATCTTCACTTTACTCCATGGTTCACTCAATAAATGAACAGAAGATTCCGATAATTCCTAGTATGATTATTGACTTTCGTTAAAGATTTGTCTTCGGCATAAACTTTCATTATCTTTATAAACACGAAAACATTAAGCTTGCAAAGACAGTCTAAAGTAACATTTTAAAGCCAATAATAATTCATCTATTTTAATTTTTCTTACTCTGGGTTTAACGCTGTGTCAACACATTTTAAGGTAATTTTACTGTGTCCAGCGCACCTAACCTAGCTTTCTTGGACCCTTGTCAATTATCAATAACCAGTACTCACCTACCCTACCACAAGGCTGGAAACTTCTCCATATACCTTAGTCCTACATATAAGACCCTCCGTAACTTATTTCACATTGGGACATTATTCTGTTACGTAGGGTCTTATCGACTTCCATATAGGTTGATGTAGCAAAACGCGCTCGAATTCCCTTGCGCGACAAAAGCGAGTACAATTCAAAATTTTCCTAAACTATTTTTTTATCCATTCCGAACACTAACAAACACATTTATCTAACATGTAATAACATAAGATATAAAATAGCTAACCTTATTTAGTTGAAATAATCCATTGTTTCCGTAACTCAAAAATCCAGACTTTCGTTCTGAATACTCATAGCACTAAAGTCCGGTTATGCTGTACCAATACCAGATGGTTCATGATAAACGCCATAGTAGACGTTCCGAATCCGGATTAAAAATTCAAAACATTTATACTAAACATTTTTTTCTGTCATCGTCGACACAAAATTACTTTCTAACCATTCAATTAACACAATAGTTACATTAAGCTATATTTTGTGTCGCCCGAAAATTTAAAATAATCGAATTTGTAATCCGCATTTGGTACGTCCAATTTGGCGTTTATCAGTAACAATGCGGAAATGGTACCGTGTGACTGGAATTTAGCATTGTGTATTAAAACGAAAGACAGGATTTTTGGACTTAACGGAAACAATGGAATATTTCTACTTGCTGAGGTGACCTATTGTAATTCTTATATAATAATGTGATTAATAATTATATATACTAGCGGTCTCATAGGGTTTGTTTAGAAAATTCTGTAATAATAACAAGTTACACTCGTTTAAATCGCGCACTAAAATCTGTGCGCATTTTGCTAAATCAACCTATATCATATGAGAGTCGATAAGACCCTACGTTAACAGAATACTGTCCTAATGTGAAATGAGTTATGGAGGGTCTTATATATAGGACTACATATACCTTGGAAGGTTAAAACCTCCCCAGGTGGGATTTGAACCCGTACCTCCCCCTCAGGACATGAGATGCCAAATCCTGTGTGCTACGAACTGTGCTACAGTACAGACCCGGGTTTATCGTATAAACACCTGTTTTCGAACCTAACCTGATCTCGAACCTTTCATAAAAAAGTTGTTTGCTATGTAATTGCGTATGACGTCATCAACTCGTGTGCACAAATGTGTGGTAAACAACAGACGCAACTACAGCTGTCAAATGAGAACAATGCGCAAAAAAACAGGTAATTAGAATGAATATTTTGTAATGTTGAATATTTTTATGTAAATCGCTATTACCTTTTTCCACCCTGTCAGTACTATCCATCAAATATTGTTTTAAAGTATGTTATAACAAAAAAGCAAATGGCAGGTAGCCATTCCTGTCTTCTGCTCATAAATTCTCGAGACAGTCATGTGACAGCTAAATAACCTCACAAATAGCCAAATATGGTAGAGGTTCGAAATTAGGTCATCTATTTTTAGCCGCCATGACAGTTTTCAGAAATTGGTCGTGTTTTTTCTGGAAGATTTGGATTTGTTTTAAATATAAAATATCAACAAATATATGATAGAAAAGTGGAATATAAGTTAAAATGTGATTTTAAAGTATTCTTCTAAAAATATTGTTGTATTGATTAAAAATGGCTGATTGAGTCCGTAGAGGTTCGAGAACCGGTGTGTCCACGCTAATCTTATCTATTTAAAGAATTTAACCACTTTAACCCAGTGGCTGTGGTACATGATCTTAGTAAACAATGACAGAAGTTAGTACACTAACATACAATGTCATATGATCACAGCAACTCTGAATCATACATTTGGGTTGATGCTTGTAAAAGGGATGATGACATTGTTTACTTTCAAGATAATATTAATAATCAGTTCGACACTGACAGTCGAGATATCTAATAAACAATTTCGATAAAACTCGCAACTAAATTTCAACTTACCGCTTTAACAAAAGTTGTTCGAGTGGTCTCAGAGTTGAATATTGTCTTCTTCCTTCAGCTAGACCGTGACAACCATAAAAAATATCTCAAGATGTTTTGATTCCAAAAATTAACTTCGTCAATAAACCGGAAGTTCGACAGTCAACATAAAATGATGACAATTGTTTTGTAACCGACACTGCAGTAACGCCCCCTTTTAGACTCCGCCTTATTTTCTCATCTTCTTGATTATATGGCCGCTATATCGTATTAAAATTTTGCCGTTTAATTAAAGAGCTATTGAAAAAGTTTGAATATAAATAAATTTAGAGTTAATACATTGACATTAGTCAACAAAAATCTGACGCATTATCATTTTAGCACTACTAAAAGAAATTATAAAAAAATATTATTATTATAAAGGGAACTAACCAAGTAAAAAAGCAGATGCAATGCATTATTGATAACAGACTTATTTCCCTTTTTTAGGAAGGTAAACTACCGGAAATAATGTTTTTTTGGGGGGGTCATGGACCCTTTTTTGTTGGGTTTACCTTATATTTTGTTGTTGTTGTTGGGTTTAACTTCATAGAAACACATTGTATAGGTCATACAACGGCGGTCAGTCAACCTACTGACTGTTCCTTAAAAAGCTAAATCTCTGGATTTAGCTGTTAACCAACTACTAAGGCTAAGCGCATACTTTCGTCAGTGACTGACAACCACTCTCATTGGTAGGAAGAAGAATGTCAGCAAAAATAATTCATGACCAAACTCCACGAAAGTATGTCCCATCTGGGAATCCAACCCACAACCCCTCGATCAGTGGACTTGTGTACTTCCAACTGAGCTAGTCTAAATGTTCCAATCTGTTAATACTAATAGAAAAGCTTTTAACATTTTTAACACAAACTTGTACATAAGCTGCAGTGGTGATACAATGATAAGCACACACAACTACAAATGCAGCATTCAGAATATAATACCCCAAGGTAAGTTAATCAAATAGGTCTATAGGTAATATAGAAAATTGTCCAAGAAATCATACAGGCTGGTTTGGTGAGTTACCTACCATAATCACATTAGACACACTGTAAGGTAGGCATATATGGAACGAAGACAAAATTTTTAAACTCAATCATGTTGCAACAAATTTGAGAGCTGCATTTATAGGCGGATCCAGTGGGGGGGGGGGTCTGGACCCCCCTTGAATTTCCAAAATGTACCTGTTCATTAGTGTTTTTCTATACTGTAAGTCATTTTTAAGTAGCATTAAGCAATTTTTTCTTGGTGCTTAACATAGATTTAATGGTTATGTAGTTTTTATTATCAATATGTTGCATTATTCTGCAAAATGTGTATAATGTGGTTGTGGTTTGAAAGTTTGGACCCAACCCCTGGAAAAAGTTCGGACCCCCCTAGAAAAAAATCCTGGATCTGCCCCTGGTATTGGAGTTGAGTCATCCAGTGATGTTGGTGTCCCTGATAACTTAGATGGAACAAGGACCTTATATTACATGTATTGGGTCCTTGATTCTTACCCACTGACTGTACTTTGAGTCTATTGATCATGCACTCAAAAAGTTAAATACATGTGGTTTGAAAAAAAAACATGAGCTCAAGTTCAAAGTTATGTCCACATAAGAAAAGGCTCTACTGCTGTCATGAGCCACCCAGCTAGCTCAGTTGATAGCATGCAAGTCTACTAATTAAGGGGTCGTGGATTCCCAGACAGGGCATACTTTTGTGGAGCTTGGTCATGAAATTATTTCTACTGCTTTCTCCCTCCTACCAATGATTTTTAATTATGTAGGGCAGTTATCAGTCACTAACGAAAGTATGCGCTTAGTAGTTGCTTAACAGCTAAATCCAGAGATTTAGCCTTTCCAGGAGGAGTGAGTAGGTTGACTGACCACGGATATATGTCCTATACAATGTGTTGCTACGGTGTTAAACCCACCAAAAAACCAAAAGAAACTACTGCTGTCACTAACACTAGTTACCCATCTAGTTCCCTAGTCAGGCCCCACTAAAATGATAACAACAACATAATATCTAGCATAGATCTACAATATTTTTATTAGCAAAAATCAATAAAAAAAGAAAATAAAGAAGAAATCCAAATACTTAATGTATACATAAAATCATTAAAGCACATAATATATTTTGATTAATTTAATAGAATATTAATCATTTCAGGCACATTTATATAATATCATAATATATCAGATCTTTGTAAGTATGATCAAGGACCCTATATATATATAGAATTGTGTATAGGAACAACTTGTCGTCTGCTGAAAAATGAAAATTTCTTACAATATGGAAATAGGGGTACTTAGAAGTTTTGTTAAGTATTTTTATGATCCATAGTATGATATGGCTTTAACAAAAATTATAAATTAAGACCTAAGTCACTGTATATGAGAATAATAATGACCATTACATGTATAAACAAGAGCTCTGCTGAGCAGGGCAGAATACGCTCGAAGATGGATCAACTCAAAACGAAAGTTACAAGAATTTGAGACAAGTAATGAAGGAGGAGTTGTCTGCATAAGGAATTAGTTTGAAGTATATAGAAAAGGGAAATATTTCAAAAGAAAATGACGAAATTTGAGTGATATCCCCTTTTTAAGTATATATAAAAGGGAAAAAATCAATAAGTAAATGAATAAATTTGAGTTACATCCCTTTTTATGCACAACTAGAAATCAATAATTATCATCAGTGAGAGTTTCAAGAAAATTGTGTTAAGTAATAAAGGTGAAGTAACAAGAAATCCCATACAAGTATAATATATAAAAGGGAAATAATCAAAAAGTAAATGATAAAATTTGAGTTATGTCCCCTTAATGCACAACTAGACATGAATATCTCTCATCAGAGAGAGTTTAAAGAAAATAGGTCAAGAAGTTAACGAGGAGTTGGGTGCACAAGATATTACAGACAGACAGAAGAACAGATTGATGGAAGACCAGCGCCATAATATAATACGACAGTTTTTCATTTGTTTTACTGGGTTTAATGCCATGTCAATAAATTTAGGTCATTTCATGGCGTCCAGCACACCTAACCTAGCTTTCCTGGACCCTTGTCTATAACCAGTACTCACCTACCCTTCCACAAGTCCTGAAACTTCTCCATATATCTTATCAATGGAGGAAAAATGGCATTACTGTCAAATTTTCATGGACTGGTATAACCTCCACAGGTGGGATTTGAACCCCTACCCCCTTCGGGACACGTGGTTCCAAATACTGGGTTGAATGACAGTTTTTCATACGGGCGTATAAAAAAGTATGGAGAGAAAGGTAGAGAAGACATTCTATGATCAGAGTAATATTGATTTATATTCCAAGTACATGTATGTATTCTAGTGTATTTTAAATATACATGTACATAAAAAACTGAATGTACGAATATCATACTGTTTTTCACATAATACATAGCACAGAATGTAGACATTGATTTTGATCTAATTACGTGTATTCAAATGTTACTATGACCATTAACAAATTTATAGGAAAATTCTACGAATTTTTCTAACAACCCTCATATGAATAATGAACAAAATTAACAGGAAAATAGGCAACCCAGACTTAAAAAAAACAATGCCTCTGCCATACCAATAATGTTCAATCTAGCTGAAATATCAAACGTTAACTTCAAGAGCCTACACAACAGCACAATAATGATTTCTTCTTCAAAGAAATGAAGCACATGGGTGATAATAATTTCAAAATTGTCAGCTAATAAACCTGAGTATAATATAATAAACAATACAAACAAAAATGCATATAAGTGAAATATTACTAAACAATGTTGAAATTGCTCCCAATGCATATTTGTTGATTATTGTACATGTATGTTATGCTTGGCTAACTCTTAAACCATGAGCTAACTTTATTATTTAAAGCGGACAAATATATACATTCATGTACTAAGATTTGTTCATTTTGGGAGTTTAAAAAAAAGTAAATCGAGGACAAGTTCAACATTGTTTACAAATATTAAGTACAATTGTAGTTTGGCGTATTACTGGCAATGACATTAAGTGATTGAAAGACAACAAGATATTTCTGAAAACATTTATAAAATAGAAATCCTTGTTGCATTTCTAGATAACTGGTGACCAGTAACATTGTCACCATTCTCGTACCCAGGTTATCAAGATTATTGATCTAACTTTAGATCGAGTATCTTGATAACCTCTGGGTACCAGAATGCATTGTTACAAGCATATTTAACATCATGTTTCAATGAGCTTGGTGATCAAAAACATTGGAAGTCATTACAGTAAAGTTTCACTATTAAGACCAGCAAAATCGATGGTCCTCATATCAAAATGGTCTTATTATAGAGACTCTTTTGTTCACAAATTAAATATTTGGGTTTTAACAATTGTCAAAATCACATACTTTTAAAATAACAAAAGTGGTCTTAATAGTGGAACTTTCTTGTATATCAGGGCCATTAAGAGAAGTCTGCTTAGTGTGATTGGAAGGCAAAAATACATTTATAGCATAGTTTAGAGTGAAAAATATGGTAAACATATACATATAATTAGGGCAAACATAATGTAGCTTATGATACATAACATTGAATTAAAAATGTACAATACTTAAGAAATAACTTACAGTTGTCTATATTTTGTTGTCTAATAAAATATAGGCACGAGTTGTGATGCGCGTATGATTAAATCACGAGTGCTTTAGCACGAGTGATTTAATAAGCGCATCAAACGAGTGCCTATATTTTATTAGACAACAAAATATAGACAACTGTAAGTTATTTTGATTCTAACATCGTAAAATACATCCGTAGAAAAGATATATTTATAGAACTATTTTTAACTGTCAGAAACGTCATGCTGTTGAAATCCACCCCAGTGCAAAGGCCAAAAAATAGCATTTATTTACACAATTCTCACGGATAGGTGTTTCTTATTCTGAACAAACAATATCAAAATCTTAATTATAGAATAGAAACCGAATTGTAAAAGTCAACCCTTATAAACTCGGGCGCCATTTTCGGCTTTGCGCATTTAACGTGGGGAGTAAAATTTCAACAGCCGACACGAGCTATATTTTGTTGAATAATAAAGCATAGATGACGTCACATTAAATAAAGAGTGAAAACGCACGTGCCTATGTTAGAATGGTATACAAGTATTAACTTAGAATTTTATGAGTAGCAGTAAATATTAAAATATTACGATATTAATTTGAATATGAGACAAACAGAGAGTGTTTGTCAAGGACTTAAAAAGTAGATCATATAAGTTTTCGTAACATGAGTTCACTAAGAATGTACATCAATAATGCTAATTAATATTATATAGAATAATGGTTAATACTTAAAACTAAAATTATTAAATATACTTTATATATAACTAAAATTTGTGTTTTTTTTCCTTTCTAAATACATACCAAAGGGATTTTCGACAATTACGTGTTGCTAAAAAGAATTTCATGATTTACATTATTCTTCCTACACTCATTGTTTAAGTAACATTGTTAAATCTTGTTGAAAAACCTCATTAACTTGAGTGCTAAGTACATGTAGAGTTAATTATAAGATACTAGGTATGAAATTGATATAATTGAGTATGTTTTTATACAAAAAAAACCATGTCCATAGACAATACAGTTAAAAAAGAGACCCAGCAGATAACAGCTTGGATCAAAACTGGTCAACACTGACAACAATATCACAGTAGGCACCAGGTTAATAATATAATAGTAAGCAGGTATGGCATTTTTTAGACAAATAGTTTAAGTAATAAAGTATGGTTTTAATTTCCTATTTAACATTTGTTCTAGGGCTGTGAATTGTCAAGCTAGTGGCAATCCGATCCGAACCACGATTCATGCGTAGCCATTCACGAATTGAACCACAAATCACTTGTTAATGGAGAAGCATACAAGAACTCATGTAAAAACAGAATTACATGTACTCTAAACATTTTAGTACCACACCTTTTATGGGAGTTTTTAGTGATAACATTTTTGTTTAAATGTGTTTCAATCGAAATTTTGACACACGATATTACAGTCCCTACATGAATTAAAGTTTTCGTAAGTAGTGTGGCTCGTTTTCAGCGGTAATTAAGCTGAAAATGTTCTTTCTTTTTTTTCCAAAAATAGATTGCCATCCAACGATTTCAGACGTGACGAATATTCGTACTCAATTTTCTGACTGAGATCGTGAATATCTGAGTACTCGGATACTCGCAGCAGCCCTAATTTGTTCAGTCGTACTATGTAGTCCTACTTACTGACCGTGACATGATTATTTCTCAAAACCAAAGCTTTTAATGTGTGCTTAGCACATATCTTTGTCAGTGGTTTATATATGACAGACTCGATAAAAGGTAGACTGGAGAATTGTCATAGAAAGTATTTCATTATCAAACTCAACAAATGTTCATAGGTCCGGCCCCATCCAGGAATACATGTTGAACCATGAATCGTGTATCACCTGTGTGACGATACCCCAGAGAGGGATACTGTGCAGTATTTGGAAGAAGAAGAACCCTGGAGTTGATGCTGGACATGTCACTGACTGCCAGGTAGGTGGGTCGATCTCCGTTAACAGATATCCTGTAGAGCATTGTCGTACAGGATCTCTACTATCTAAATGGAGGGTCACGTCGAGATGACCTTCATGTCGACTAATCAATGCGTAGCTTTCATCTAGACGAAACACTATTAATGTCATTTTGATTTCGTAATTTCTATTTTAACAGCGGTATTATTCACAGTCTGCGATTGGACGGCTCTTTCAAATTGCATGATGTAGACGATGTAAACAAGTTAAGTATCATAACAATTTCGTCGTAAATATTATGATGAGAAAAGATCGCCAGAACGTGACCCTCGTTTTGAAAAAGGTCAGATCTAAATTAGCGAGTATGCGAGCAGAAAATTTTAGATCGGGTTTCATCCAGATCGGTAGGTGGGTATTCATTAACATTTTTCAATTAATGTATAACCTTGCTTGTAACCCAAACTTACTGGCTCAATTTTATGTACTACCTATTTTATGTTCTACATAAACAATATAAATTCGACTGTATTTATAACATTTTGGACACTTATTAATTTATTGCTACCTGAACAAAATTATTCAATTAACTACAACAAAACAAAATGGAATGTATATTTATGGTCAAATAAGATAAAAATGTTGCTATACATCAATTGGTATACATATTACATAACAACTAAAACGTTAACAACAATGACTTCATCAAATTTATGACATCATAAAAACATGAGCTCTACAATTTATGACACAATCAATTAATGACATCATCAATTAATGTCATAATCTTATGAGGTCATTAATTTATGACATCACCAATTCTATGACATCATCAATTCTATGACATCATTAATTTATGCATTCTTATTTTCATTTGCAGCATTAGCTAATCTATATTGCATCTTAAGGTTCCTGGCTCGTACATGAGCATTTTCTATTTCTGCTGTATGATCAACAGGGAACCATCCTTTCTCACCATCTCTGAGTCTTTCACCTTCACACATACCTGAAAAACAATAATAAAATGAAATATTGCTAAAAATTTGAAAATACAATTTGACTCTGACTTGAAGGTGTGTGAATCACACGTTTGGAGTTCAGATGCTTAAAGTGCAGTTTAATGTCTGCTTCCATATACATGTTCAGTCACCTTTACAATCTTTAACCATAACCCCTGATCATTGAAATTACCTTCAGGCGGGAATTCTCCCACAGTACCCATTTACACCTGGGTGGAGTGGGTTCTTCAAACCCAGAATCACTTGATATCTACCACTAGACTGCTCCTACTTAGCAATATAGCCATTAATGTCTTAGGCAGGATGTAAGCTTTTTTGTTGACCAGAGTGAAGGATTCATTTTATATGCTAAAGCAACTGAAATCATGAGTTTCAGGATTTGTAAAATTTTGAACTTTCAACACAAGTACATTCGGATGAATATAGACTTCAAATTCATTTAATATATCTGAATTATATATTCATTATATTATATTCCTAATATAGGTCAAGAGGATTGAATGACAAGGCAATCAGTAAACTAGTCAAATAGATTTCCTAGTAGTATATGATCAGTCAAATCTTGTTTACCTAGATGATGTCACATTTCCTATCATGTAATCAATATGTCAGTAGAATAGAGATGACTGATTGCAGCAAGACATAGAACTAATAAATGATAAAATAATGAAGAGACAGTGGCAGAGCCAGCTGAGGAGAAGGGAATAGTTGGACGACCAGTAAATGTATGAAACTGTTACAAAATGGTGAGAGAGGGATTTAAATAGATGTATTTAGTGTTCACGGTTTCCATAAAAGTTTTTTTAATCAATTTGTAGTGTTTTATCCACTTCGGACTGTTGCTGTGGTCTGTCAGCAGGCAAACCTGGCAAAGACTGACATTGATAGCTTAAGTTTAGTCAATAAATGAAAATAATACACACATAGCACACAAATGATTAAAAATACAGTATAACATAAAATATAAATACTTTAAGTGCAATACATTTATTGTGCTAGGACATATTTTCATTATCAAGTATGTCACAAAAAAGGTAATGTGGATTTCCTTGGACATCATACTCCTTCATTGTATTTACTCTGCAGTATATCATGATTGATCTAGTCATCAACTGTCTACAGTAAAATGACTGCCTGCTTTATAAACCAATATCAATATAGTATACAAACCATCTTCTAGTTTCTTTAAAACATTAACTACATCAGATTCTTCTAACGTTAGCTCATCAGGCTCTTGTGCTACATATCTCTTGATACACTGTACTTGAGGGCAATCTAAAAATAGTAATATATTTTAATACATTATACTTGAGGACAATCTAAAAATAGTAATATATTTTGACATGGTACTCAAAGACAATTTGTAATTACTTCTATACATTTAAACGAAATATTAAAAAAAACATTTTAGTATTTTAGACAGTTATCAGTTTTCATTGTCATTCTTTTAACCAGCTTCTATTGACTTCATATTCTAACCAATTTGTATTTATTTTACTAAATAAGAGCTACATAAGGCAAAACCTAAGGAGTCAAACTTTCCAGCTTAGTTTTAGAAGTTTAATCTGAATGAATAACAAAAGGATATGAAGTTTATTTCAGAATTCTAGCAAGTTAGATATAGCAATGTCTCAGGAAGCGGCAAAGTACCATGAAGCATCATTACATCTTTAAAGTAACACAGTTATATACAAAACTCACCCCAATTTTCATAAATCTTTTCTCCACCAGAATCTTTAGATGAAGTTAAAGCTTCAATCCATCTTGTTCTATCACTCCTATAATGTACAAATATACAAACATTTAGATGGGTCTTTTTTAGTTTAGTGGCTTTAGCCTTAAGATAATGTCCAATTTAAGATTCAACTACTTCAGCTCAACATCTCTGAGATATCACTGATATTCTTCTGACTTCAGTCCATTTATTGTATATCATTTGTCTTCTTAAGTTTCTCGCATTCGAAATTAAACTGGATTAGTTGCACTTTATGCAAAAGACAAAAAATAGACTCAAAAACATTTGTAAAATGGTTAATAAAATTCTCAACAACTGATATAATTTGGTTTAATTATCAATTAAGCAAATAATTTACAAAAAGATGATGAAACAGCACTCAGAAACAAACCTATAGTTATGATTAGTATAGAAATACAACTTACTCCGATTTACATGAGTAAACAGTTTCTACTTGTTTTCCTTCATGATTTTCTAACATTGTCAATAGAAATAAGAATTTACAATTATTTGGTACACCATTTGGCAGTATTCTAGCACATTTCTCTGGTCTCTCTATCAATTCTATGTATATAACATTCCTTTCACAACGATCTGTAACTACATATTTACTCCTGAAAAAAGTTCAGCAAACAATTTTAGGACATTCAATAATAACAAGAGATTTCTGAGGACCCAGTGCCGCTCATATGAGAACTAGATTCTAACTAGGGAATCTGATACAAAATCTTGTAACAACTTTTAAATTCAGTTGTATAAAAACTTTGATTCTTTGAGAAAAGACTATTTTAACCCCATGCGCATACTGAATAAACTATGTACACACAACTACGGTGATGTCACATGAAAAACACAAAAGCTTTAGGCCCTTAAATTTTCAAAGAAAAATTTAACATTTTCTTTACATAACTTTTTGTAAAACTTGTGACTAGATGGGAGGAGCTCTTTTGAACCCAGGGACATAATTCATACATGCCATTATAGTGGTGGCACAAGCCAATTATGAAAGCTTTAAGCATTACAGTTTCAGTGAGGAAGAACCATTACCATTTTGTGCTCTAGGTGAGCTAATATATGATTCATGATATAAAACTTACATACTTTCTCAAACATTATTCTTAATAAAATATCAAACCAATGATGTGTCAACAATGCCAACAACAACAATTGATGTACAGTATAACCTCTGCTAACGGCACCTCTAACGAGCGGCAACCTCCGACGAGCGGCATATTAGAATCCCCCCCGTCGATTTTACTCTATGATTTACCTCTAATGAACGACACCTCTGCAGAGCGGTAAACGGCCGTTCAAATAAATTCCCAAAGTTAATCTTTACCTCTATACAGCGACACTAAGTCTAGCAAGGTTTACATCAATACTCGATAATTATCTATAACCGGATGATATAAACAATAAGCGATACCCCTAATCGTATAACACTACCCTCAAGTGTCATGTTGCTAAATCATTTGACTAACAGGGGTTAATAAACAAGTGACATATGGTTTCCATGACACCAACGAACGGACCTTAGATGAGGAGCGCTTTGTTTAGTAGGCTGACGTCATCAAGTATCAGATGCACATACGTCTAGCTAGTTGACGATAATAAATGAAACTTATTTGTTATTGTTCTTTTTATTAAAAGCTTCGATGAAATGAATTCTGTTTTAAGATTATTTGAGGTTTAAGATAATATCAGATATTTACTCCCGAAAAGACGACGATAATTCATGCTAAATAGTATTCGCCATTAGACAAGTATAAAAACATTTGACAGTAACAGAATCGATTTTTCTAGTGTATTGCTTTCTTTAGCATAAAACTAACTTTCATGCTAGGAATTGTCAACCGTTATAATTATTTATTTAAAAAACTTCGTAATCTTATTAAAACTTCTTTACTTTGTCGATCAGCGCTCGCTAAAAACTGTATTTACATTACGGAACGGATAAAGGCCAGTTTTCCGGACCGAAAAATGCCGTTTTCGTGATCGGTAGAAAAAGTCTACCTCTGCAGAGCGACACCTCTGCAGAGCGGCAATTTTTTCAAACTCCGCCGAAAGTCGCTCTGCAGAGGTTACACTGTATTAAAATATAGAGTCAGTAGGTTTTGCCTTCCAAATGTATGTTTGGCAAATGACTTAATCAATTGCAGTTGATTCTATTTATCTGATATTAAAGATGTAATTAACAATGTAGTTAAAATTAAAAAAATATGGACAAGTTATAGTTCTGAACTTCAGAAGTTTCATTAACTTAGATTTTTTGTTTTGAAGTTCCATTTAAACACTAATGAAAAATGTAAATTAAGCTAATAAAAAGCATCAAACATAAAAACTCTGACTGATCCTACTGATAATTAATTTAAATGTCTGACAGTTGTGGTGAAGATCAGAAAATAACTGTTTTACTTAGATAGAGGAAACCACAGAGTCCACTCATGTCCATCCATCAAAGGGTGAAAAAATATGCAGCCTCACCGGGACTTGTATTCAGGACCCCAGGCTTACAAGGCAAGTGCTCTCCTGACTAAGCTATCCTGCCTCTAACAAGTCCTTCTCCCCATAATATAACAGATTACTACCATGACACTTACCCTTTCTTTTTAGCAATGAGTAGTATATCATTGAAAAGATAAATGGTTCTTTTAGATGTTTTAGTTTTACCACCAATATTTAATGGAGTACTAGTTTCATTACTAATTTTGATAACATCACCTTGTTTCACAAGAAATCTGTTAGATGAAATTAATGGAATCCGGATTTCCTGTCAAAGAGAAAAGCACAGTGAGACTAATATGATAGATTGAAATAAAACAACTGCTTAGTTTTAGAGAATGAATCTTATTTTGTTTATATTATTCATGCATATTTTAACACCATAATAAAGCTGAATACATGTATGTAAATAATAAGTTATTGTGATCATGGTTCCAAAGGTGTGTTCCAAAGGAATTGATGAATTCCAGAATAAAACAAACAATTAAAACTTAATTAAGAGTACAAACTTATGTAAGATGAACATTTTTTTGAATATTAACAAACATAATTACATATGTACACTTTCCATACATTGTAATGATATTATACTGAGAAGACACAGAAAGTTGTGAGGGGGGGGGCATGGCCGAGTGGTCACAACTTTAGACTAGTAACCATTGGATAGCCAGCCCTGGCTTTGTTTGATCAAATTCCATCCAATACATACCCATTGTTTCCTTGAGCAAGAAACTTTATCCTACTAGCTCAGTACTTGGGGTCCAGGAAGTGGACTCAAAAGTGATTAATCTAACTTGTAAGAACTTGTTTCATAATCGAGATAAAATAAATAAGTATAAACAGATGTTGTGACGCCAGAGCCACAAAAATCAAACATATGATATAACTTAATATCATTAATAATAATTAGATTGTATAAAATCGTACTTTGTTTGGAAACTCTATAATTTCTTCTAGATGACATAATTCTTCTGTTTGTTGTATTTTTCTAGCTTCGTCATCACATCTTTTTAATACCTGAATTACAATTTATAAAGTTATATATTACAGTATTCTAAAGATCACCTTTGTTGGTACAAACTCATGTTATTTTTGACAATTTTTAGGTCCCAAATGCTTACTTTGAGAAGAAAAAAGGTGCCTATATTAAATCTCTTCCAGTTAGAGAGTCATAGCTTTGAGTCCATTTATAGATGTTAATGATAGGAAATAATAACTTGTTAAGGATGGAAAGGTGAAATGTCCTTAAACTCATCCATGGCTATGACTTCTATTATAGGAATGAAGAAAAGTTAGAATATAATTTTTACTATTTATCTTTTATTTGGCTGATTTTAGCAATTTTAACACATTGTATATTTCATATCACTGCAAGCAGACAATCTACTTGCCTTTCCTGGAAAGAATAGATTGTTTTAGCTGCTTACTAGAAACTAGGGGCATAATGGCCATAGAAATTATTTGATGATCAAACTCCATGAAAGAATGCCCCGCCTGGGAAAAAAAACCATGACTCCTCAATCAGTAGACTTGCTTGCTACCGACTGACCTAGCCAGGTCAGCGAATATAATTTAAAACATACCCTGCCAACAGTATGTAGAGCATTTATTGCTGACTTTTGTCTTTTTTCATCAAGTTCATCTCTTTTTTCTTCTTTTTTATCTAATCTATGACATATAGCATCAACTAATAAACGTAATCTAGTAATCCTCTGCATTGGTAATGTAAGAAATGAGATCATAGGTAAACCCTGACAATCTGGATGACTTTCTAATTTCTTTAATGCTTCAGCAAACTTGGCATTCTTCCTGAAAGATATCAATAAATTGTGTATAATTTTTGTCCACAGAAAACATTAGTAAAGTGTAAGTGCTTAAGCATAAAACTTCATTAAAATAGGCCACTTGTTCATGACTTGTTTCATTATTCCAGTTCAATCACTAAGTCATACATCTGTGAAGAGGGAGGAAACAGGGGTAAGCTAGTCAGAACAAAGCCTTGTAAAAGGCAAAAAAGCCTTGGAAAAAGTCAGAACAAAGCCTTGTAAAAGGCAAAAAAGCCTTGGAAAAAGTGATATAGATGATATTCTTGGAATACATGTAGACGTTTACTGGAAAAAATAAGATAGTTCTACTCAACCAGTATTAATGTCTCTAATCAGCATACCTTTAAGTTGACAGAAAATGTCAATTGTTGCTTTGTGGTAGATAACATATTAACTTACTTCAATTCTTTAACTTTTCTAGCCTGAAATTCTTGATTTCTACAATAATGTATATAACAATCAAAGTTTTTTGTGGCATGTTTAGTTATAATATCACATACATCTGGTAATAAGACACTCTTCTTCCATCTAGCTTCTAAATCGGAGAGAAACCTGAAATATATGTATAGAAACATAGGAAATAACATAGGAACCTTGCACAATTCTGAGATGAAAACGTCATATGTGTATTATGCTCCCTTCGCAGCTCAGTAAATACTCCACCGATATTTTACCCACTGCATTAATAACCATAGAACAACCAATTAAAATTCACCAAGTTCTAATTTTAGCGAACATCTTTAAACACATTTCCATTGGTTGAAAAGATCACCTGGGTTAATTGTGGTGTTTGATTTCAACCTATGGATTAACTATGCTTATTCAAAGATGTGGGTGCCATTAAAAGGAGCATAGCCTTAGCCTTAGCTATGCATCTATGTATGAATCTATGAAATGGAACTTTTTGTAATGGAGAAAAGTGACCTTTAATTGAACTTGGGTAAAAAACTACATTTTTCTGTATAACTACAGTATGTTTAAAACCTGTCACAAAATTGATAAACAATGAATCATATGTTGATAAACTGACTTAAGAATTTGCTCAGATGCCGTTTTTATAAGTAAATGAAAATGGGTTTTTCTTAAAACCAGGATTTTTTCCAATGACTTTCATTTTGAAGGATACTGTACATACCTTTCACTGGCATCTCTGATGATAGTTATATTCGAGAAAATCTCTTTTCTTTTTTCTCTGGTAAGAACACTTTTCTGTGGAACATCTGACCCTAGTTCATCAGATTTAACAAATACTTCTATCAAAACATTTATACTTTTTATATAAGTCACTTCTGATGTGATGATTTCAAACATGGCCTGAAGTATATAAGAAAATGTAATTTTAGTTTTAGTTAATGATTATATCAATCTATTTTGAACATTGATGGTTAAATAAAACTATCAACAACCTAATATACGTGTTTTAATAAATGTACATGTATATTTGTTTTCAACGTTTTTGAAAAATGCAACAAAATAATAGACACAATGTCATAAATGTATGAGAAATTACCCAATAGCACAAAAATAAACAAATTTAGAGTATGTGTACAGAAAAAATAAAATTATCAAAATGAAATAACAAAACTTAGTAAAAACTTAGTACTACATGAATATTACTTAGACATCCACAACATGCACAAGTAAATACCAATAAAGAACTCACTTATTTCAGCTTAAAATTTTATAATACATATATACAATGTAATAAATGAATAGAAAACACAATACTATTAAAATAAGGTAATATATCATTATGGTACATATAACTTACTTCTTGTAAATTCTTCTCATGTGATGATATTTTATCTAATATTCCACTCTCTTTAACCTGTAAATAAAAATGTAATGATTAATAATAATCTGATGCCTATTCCTTGTTTGTTTTTCTTCTTTTTTAATCATTCCTTTTCCCATATGTTTCTTTATTTATTTATGTTTAAATTGTATTATACATGTACATGTATACTTTTATGCGTGTTTTGTGTCAATAATTAGATTGACTTAATATTTTAACTTTAGTGTATATACAATGTAGTTGCCAATGTGAACAATGCAAATTTTGCTAATGAAGCCAAATGTGCTCCAACTTATCAGCTTAAAATTATGCTATGCTATTACTATATTGCACCTTTTGGCTGCATCAAGTGATCCTGCTTTTTTTCTAGCACATCCCTTTCTTGGACCCCACCTATGATATCATTTGATTGTGAAGGCACATGAAAATGGGTGATTTCTTGGCAAAATTCATTAGTATACCAAATTGAGCTAAAATCAGTCAATTATAATAATAATAATAATAATAATAATAATATTAATAACAACTTTATTTTCTGAAGGTAACATTTAGACATACAAAGTAAAACAACAACATATGCCTTAATTTCAAATGGCCTTCAACAAAAATTAAATGGCATGTACCTAAATATGAAATATCAAAAAAAGCCATACAAATTAACTATTTAAGTACAAAAACAACTTGCACACAGACAAACACTAACGAAGACAAGACACAAAGACAAACATGTGAAGACAAAAACAATACAAAATACAATTGTAGTCCTTAAATGGCTAATTTTAAAGGGAGGGGGATAAATACTACAAAACTACTCTACCTCTGGCATTTCAGACCATAATGCCCTATGAACAATGCCTTTAGTACAGAATTGATCTCTTGATGAAATACTGTCAGTTTCTGCTGAGTCATCATTTCCCGATTTCTCTAAATCAAAACTATTTCGGGATACATCATCATCTATAAAATAAAAAAAATAAGAAAAAGTTGAGAATTTTGGAAAATATTGAGTTTTAACTAGAGTGTATGGAAAAATGAGTTTTTACCTGATTTTATGGAAAACATTGTGTTTTACCAGATTTTATGGATAATATTGTGTTATAACCAGATGAAAATATTGTATCCAAACAAGATTTTCAGAAAATATAGTGCTTTAACATGATTTTTGGAAACTGTTGTGTTTTACTAGATTTTTTTTAGAAAATATTGTGTTTAAACCAGTTTTTCAAAAATATATTGCGTTTTAAGCAGAAATATTGTGTTTTTACCAGATTTTAGAACAAAAAATGTGTTTTTACCAGATTTTATGGAAAATAACCAGATTGTTTAAGACAATATTGTATCTTAACAAGATTAGAAAATCTTGCGTTAAAAAAGTTTTTCAGAAAATATATTGTGTTTAAAGCAGATTTTGGAAAATGCTGTGTTTAAACCAAATTTTTGTGGGAAAATTAAACCACATTTTCGGAAAATATCATGTTTCAAACAGATTTTTTGAAATATTGTTTACAGACGTGATCCAATGCAATTAGATTAATTTAATGCAATATCAATTAATTTTTTTTTTTTCTGAACCAGTTAACCACAAATAACATGGACAAACAGCAATAGCTGTAAATATGCATCAAAATGGCAGAAAATTAACCCATTCTAATTGATTTCTAGCTGACAGTTTCTAGTAATCATGACAGCATAGTGTACAATACCTGATTCATCATATTTTGATAATTCTCTCCTTATTTTATCTTGATTATAAAATTGATATAATGAACCAGATTTACGTAATGACGTCTGCGGTGTATTTGGTGTACTCGGTAGATTGTTTAATACATCTAACTGAAATATACAGTAAAACAAGTGACAGGAATTAAATAATTTATTACATAAAAAGAAATGTTATTGTTACAGAAAAGTTCCGCTATTAAGACCACTCTTGTTATTTCAAAATCATGCGATTTTTGACAATAATCAAGACCCAAACGTTCAATCTATGAACAAAGGGTCTCTACAATAAGACCTTTTTGCTATTAAGACCCTTGATTTTGCTGGTCTTAATAATGGAACTTTAGTGTATTTTATGCACTATTTGATTTTTTCCAATATATTAGTCACTAGAAGATTGGAATAACAAGAGTTATTTCACATATTCTGAAGATCATGTGACAAGATACTGTGTTTAGATACATGTACAATCCAACAAAGGTGTAGGATGATTAGTGCCAACTGTTTATGGCAATCAGTCCACAAAATTAGGGTGTTAAAGCTGTTGTCATGTTAGCTACCTGCAATATCTTTCTTTTGTCATTTTTTGATGCCTGAACAAAGTGTTCCATTGCTGGATCTATAAAATGGTTGCCCAGGACAACCAGACAACTGCTAATTTCATAGACTGGGGCATATTTGATTAAAAACCAACAAAAGGCAATAATCCACTGAAAACTAACAAAACACAAAAACTCAGGATGACTTACAATTAGAATTTAGTGAGAGTTTGGTTTCAATCAACAAATGAATATAGGATAAGATGCATACACAAGACAACATCAGATCTATTGCATGTGTGAAATATAAAACATCTGGAAATACCAACCTTTCTAACAATCATAGAAACTAATGTAACAAATACAAGACATCCACCAAATACACTGACAAAATCTGCTCCTGTATCTAACCTGTAAGAGAATTGTTACCATTAAAACTATGTAAGTCATTCTTATTTTTTATACTTATTTATATTAGCTCAATTGTAAAACAAGTTCTCACAACTAATCACCTATGAGTTCACTTCCTGGTCCCCACCACTGAACAAGTAAAATAGTTTCTTGCTCAAGAAAATAACAGGGTAGGTTTTTGATGGGATTCAAACCAACACAGAGCTGGCTATCCGATAATTACCAGTCTAATGTCATAACGACTTGGCCATACACGCTCCCGATTTAATTCTTGTTGAATAGTTGAATAATCATCCAATAAATATAATGTAATAGCTAGGAGGAAGTACAGCTAAGAGCCAGAATTGGAGCTTATATTTGTGACCTGCTTGCAAGTTAGATGTTCTACCAACTGAGCTAATCAAGCTGTTGAATATCATAGACAAATAATGTTAACTAGAACATACAATCCCATCATAAAGAATGCCATTTCCTTACCCTAGAATGTAAGCTTGTACAAAACCAATGATACCAAATGATAGATCAATTCTAGATATTCTAAGTATTAGAATGATTACAGTAACCAGTAACCATGTGACCTGAAACTCTTCTTTAGATCTATCCTCCATTTCAATCTGTAAAACATACAATAATATACATGTTAAGAGGTTTTAAACAGGAAAAATGTGCCTTAGGGGGAAATATTGGCACACTCGCTAAGGTATTGGCCCGAGAGCTTCTCCGTTAGCTGATGCGAAATGATCGGAAATTGCCTTGATATGGATGTTGGCACTCAATGATGTGTTTCGATATTGATATTGACACACTTGCTAAATACTGGGATATATTGTTCACATTGTTTTCTAATAATGAACTTTGTATATTTGTATAGAATTTTTTCTGGACCAAAAATGTGTGCATTTTTCTCAACTTTCTAGTTTCAATGCAAAATTCCTGACTTCTACTGTACACAGTAAAAGCTTGTCATAAATTCTTCTTGAAAAGGTGAGTAATAAAAACAATTAAGAGGTAATTAGACACTAATGTATACTTATGTTTTAATCATTAGACGAACATCTGTAGCTGTATGTTTACTTTAGGAAACACTTAATGTCTTAGAGAAGTAAATTATTCCAGTAGAAAACTTTTTTTGTATCTTTAAAATGTGCACATGCCATTAGGAATTTACACCTGAGAGTAAGTGCTGGCATTTGAAATACTCTGATTACTTCAGGACTCGAATTTAAGTTCCCGTACTCACAAATTGCGAGAGGATTTAGAAAATTGCGAGTAACTTTTATTCTAACTCGCAAATATTTTAGAAATTTTTTAGTTGAAATTGACGCAAAAATATTACTATCTAAACTAATGAGGCTCAAATTAGCTTAGAAACGACCAGGTAGATTGATAGTATAAATTAAAGATTCACCTAAAAGACATGTTCGATACTCTTTGTCTGTCCCACAATAACACCCTTGTTCCATGCATAGTTAAACATAGAACTATGTTGTTTTTATATTGCATATATGAATTGAACTATGTTTTCTGTTAAGATTTTGAGAAAAATGCAAGTCACATTTAAATAATAAAAAAAATCAACTCACAAAAATTTCAAGTCCAAGTTTTTGTTAAATTCAAGCCCTAATTACTTACATGTAGCATGTATAGACCAACCAACCAAACAACCAACCAACAAGCAGACTCCTATGTACCCCCGAAAAATTTTTTTGCTTTGGGGGGGGGTATAATCAAACAAATTGTTTAAGATGCATAAAAAGTAAAGCATGTATAAAGGAAAATTACCTTATTTAGTACAATGGTTAAAATAGTAGAAAATATAAGACAGCTAACACATAGACTGAATGGATCTGGTGTTTGATTCAATCTGTAATATAATAAATATGTTTAAAATTAAAGACTAAATGAAAAATAATTTAACTTTTCTTGGTTGTTTCAATTTCCCCTAAAGCATAAAGTTAAGTTACCAGCAATCATCGATGCAAACTGAATACTCAAAGCAAGTTGAATTTTCTGGATAAAACTACACTCCTTAAGTATGTTTTTATGTATACTAAACACAACTTCTAAGTTCGCAGATTTCCTTATGTAGGAAATTTTATTTCTTCAACATTATACTTAAGAAACTTCAAAGTACCATGGTTTCCATATTGTAGGAAAGTTTTATTTTTCAACATGAAAAAACCAATAAAAGTTATGCTATAAGAACATTAAATGCATTTTAAAATTAACCTAGATATTAATGCAAATTCCGAAGTAATCTTGATTACATGATAGGTTTTGAACATACTCATAGCTGTGCCTGCTGTAAAAATTTCCACACATAATTAAACATGTAATTTTTAATTTATGTATTTATAGACTGTACAGCTACAGGATTATGCAATAAATACATGTAAACTTTTTATCTTGAAGCCTCTAAAAAGGAGTGGGCTAGATAGTTCCAATGTTGGACTGGTAATCATTGAAAAGCCATCTAGCATTGCTTTGAACTCAATCAAAAACCAACCCTGTTGTTTCCTTGAGCAAGAAACTTTATCTTTCTAGCTCAACACTGGGGGGTCCAGGATGTGGACTCAAAAAGTGATTAATCTAAGTTACAAGAACTTGATTCACAATCAAGCAAAAATAAATCAATATAAACTAAACTAAAAGTAAATAAAGAAATCATACTTACACTGGTATGTATGATTGGAAAAGACCTATGATACCAAATGATGGATCTACATTGGCCAATCTAAAAGTTAAAATGATGACAGTAACAAATAACCATGTTGTCCTAGATCCACCAAGGAATGTTTGTATAGGGTCTTTCTCCTGAAATAAACATAAAACATGTATGATAAGTTAATCTATTATCTTTATGTATATTTGTATGATATTTATAATGAATCATACAAATAATTAATAATTATTACTGCATTGATATATACAATGTATATATAGGGCATGTGCCATGAAGGGTGTACGGGTTTGAATCCCTTATGGGGAGGTTATACTCCTTGATAAGAATTTGACAATATTAAATGTCAATTTTCCTCCATCAATAAGGTAAATGGAGAAGTTTCAAGCCTTGTGGAAGGGTAGGTGAGTACTTGTTATAGACAAGGGTCCAGGAAAGCTAGGTTAGGTGCACTGGATACCTTTATATGACTTATACAATGTATCACTATGGCATTTAAACCCAACATAATAAATAAATAGGGAATGCGCAGTCATTGTTCTAATTTATTCTAGATTAGCCCAATATATTATGTTACATAATAAAGGGCAAAAATATCAACTAGCCCAACTATAAAAAAAATGTTACAAGCTCAGGATTATTTTCACTCATCCCAGGCTTGAGCTAGTGTATTTAGGCGATGACTGCATGTGCAATGCAATGCAATGCAAAGAATTTACAAGAAAATATCAAGAATTTCTTGGAAACAGTAAGGGTTAAGTATGCTAAAACATTTTTTTTTAATTTTTGAAAATATCAGGAGTCTAAATTATTGATCCACCCAGTGCCATTATATCAATCTACGGCTAAGGATGTTGAGCAAAGCAGATGTAACATGTTATAAAACCAAGTTCTATAATTCAATTATACTTTTAGACTTGTTTTATTATGGTATTGCTAATGGATGAGGTTGTTAAGAACATTTTTATATTCACATGGTGTAAACAACATTTTTCTTTAAATAACTATTGAACTGAGGCAGACAGCATGTGAGGCATGGACAGGTTATATAAATTTTCAAGGAGGAACACCAATAAATTTCTGTCAAGGCAGTGTAAAAACAGCCCAGCTATCATTTAATTCCTGTAGGTGCATTTAGACTTCCACAACAATATGGACACCCTGTAATACTCCTTCATTGATATTTACAACCCAACTACCATTTAAAGTGATATGAGGGCAAAATATTCAGTTCCTATTTTCCTGGTTCTGAATTATATATATACTTTTATAATTGTGATTGAAACAGACAAACTGATATATTACTTGGCAAAATATTTCTATATTTTCTCTTTATGTTTGGGGCGTTTCCTAATTAGACCCACGTGGGTCAGCTTAGCTAAAAATAGATTCGAGTTAAAATATGCATTTACTGATGAGAAGATACTAGAGCTTGTTTTTGTGCATTACTAGTATAATTCTATTAAAAAGATATCTTAACTGCCTAAGAATGTTGAAAAGACAAAAAGCGACCAATGAAAATGTTTAATTTCAGCAAGTATGACATATAACAAATCCATAAATAGCTTGGTGATTCCCTCAGTATCCTTCTTTCGTTTTCAACAATGTGTATGCCAGATGTTTTAATTCGTTCAGTTGAATGTTATAAGTGACAAATGTTATTAGTAAATGATTTCTTACGTTCTTAATACTGTTTTAAAGACTAAACTTGGTTCTATACTTTTGACACTGTCATTTGCCTGAATATCCCTTTAAAGATTGGCGAAATTTTGAGACTCTCAGAGGCCTGAGGGTACATAGACACTCTATCATAATATCCCAGCAAGACATACTATGTGTATTGATATTTACAATAATAAGAAATTAATTGTTACAATAAAAAGTAAGTTCACAGCAGATCAAATGGTAAGAGTAAAATTTCTCATATGGATTCTTGAGTGGTGTGCTTGACTTATTTCAAGTAATATAACCAAGTCGATCAAGCATAAGATTTATTAGCCCAATGAAAGATAACTACTCTATAAACCATGGTTAATGAGTTTATGTTACTGATGTAGCTATAAGATGTAGCTTACAGGCCAGTTGTTTAGCACAGTGAATGCCAAAATGAATCAATAATAATTTCCATAGACATCAATATCATGCTACTTTATCAGTTTAAACAATCAGAATAATTTCTGTTTGAGAAGTTTTACATGGTTTTAATATGTTTATAGAGAGCTTGACTATGTTAAGAAGTTATTAAAGAAGGTTGTTTGAAGAAAATAATAGTTCAAGCTACCAGTATGTCAAACTAGCAAACCCCATGAAGCTTCAAACATAGACTCAGAATTGTGCAGGTTGAGGCATAGCTGTCAAGGGACAAATAGGTTCAGGAAAGATTTTACAAGTTGGGAACAAGGGGGTGCTTGGGCCCCCACAGGTTCTAGAGAAATGTTTAACCAGTGTCTCAACTCTGTTGGTGTGTGGGCATGATCAAAGCACCATGGGCGGATCATGCATGGGGATGAGGGGGGGGGTTGGACTCCTTTTACTTTTCCATAATATACATGTACTTGTCCATTGCATCCAAAAGCCGTGGCATCCAAAAGCTAAAAATTAACAATTATTTGGGGTTTTGTAATGCGATGGGCACCTGTGGTCCATGTGTGTAATTGCTGTAAGCTGTAAGCCATTTTTTAGCAGATTGAATCTACTTTACTCGGGTTGGATTCACTCGTTTTTGTGTGTGACATAGATCTAATGGTTATGAAGATTTATTTATTGATATGTTGAATTGTTCTTCAAAAAGTGTATTATGTGGCTGTCCCTGTAGTTCAAAAGTTTGGACCCCCTAAAAAAAAATCCTGGATCCGCCCCTAGGCACACATGTTGATGAGCTATATGCCGTCTAGAAATCTTTGAGTTTGATACTTTAGTAACAAAACAAGAACAGCACAGGTTTTAATTTTATACATTTATCAATAGATTTTCAGTAGAAAATTAATGGCGTGAGTAAATAAAGGGAAGTAACTTTACAACAGATAGGGATAGGATAAAAGAAACATTTTCCGGTTATAACCGCACATGTATGTAGATACGTCCTTTATCATGATGACAAGATTTAAATCTTCTATAACAGCTCTAGGCTGTAATCAAAGCCGTGAATTAAATAAAATGTATTATGCTGACTGATTTGTTGGATTCAGAAATTGCAATGATGAAATTAAAAAATCTTCGTATCAGAACTATGAAAATCTAAACTGACGTATGCACGGACGAATATCTTATTCTTATATTGATCTGATCTGAAATTTTCCTACATTCAATAAATCTGCCAGTTTCATACACAGAATATTACACTTCTACTGAGCCTCATCATTATTACATGTAGCATGAAGCAACAAGCAATACCATCTGTTTTAACTAATTATATAAACATTACATCCAGAACTTGTATGATGTTACTTTAACATACAGTACAACATTCCAGCACATTAAGTATGACATGAACACCATTCCTGTTTTATCTTTACTTTTAATTATGAGCACATAAAATTAAATATAGAGGCCAGTATAATTAGGACTATCGAGTCGACTATTCTCGTTATCAGAGGCTATCAAGATTCTCGAGCTAGTATCGAGAATCTTGATAGCCTCTGGGTACGAGAATGCAAGGCGTACAGAACATCCATAATATAATACGCTTGTGAATCAGAACTGTGCTGGTCGCCTTTAATTAGAACTACACACTGTATTTATACTTCAAGTTTAGTTACTCGTTTAAATAGCTTTGAAACATGTTATTTGCAATGATGGTTTCCAAAATAAGTTAAAGATGGAAAATTGGATTTTTAAATCAAAATGCGTTCGATCTAGATACATGATTTATGATTCCAAATTCCCCGACCCTCCCTTTCGACCCGTCCTTAACAGCTTATTATTAGGTGTATCCAATTACTTTTCACACAGAATATTCTTACAAAACAACCATAAAACTATTTAGACCCATCCCCTAAAATTGTCTCTGATATAGAGTGCTCAAGGCTTACATAATATGTTCAGACGAAAGTATTATACAATAATTCAATCATACTTAAAGACGTGTATCTAAACTTCTTTGTATATATTAACATCAAGTGTACAACTCAGTCAGAACAGGGACGAATGTAAAAACATGTAACATACTTTAACCAGGGGGAATAAACAACATGAATTATACATTAGATTTAAATTTACCATGTAAACATGAGAACGTCTGGTGTGAGAGAAATATAGAATTTTTTTTAAAACCATGCAGTAAAATAACACTATCAAATGATAATTATACGGCTATGGTAAAAAACATGAACGGATCAAAAACATAGATCAGGGGGTTATATTATCAAAATAGTATGATAATGAAATGTAGAACGGTTTGTGACAAAATCACACAGAAGATCTTTGATAATACACACCCTTGGATACATGGCTAATGGGATAGTTTTAAAAGTAAGATAGTTTCATGAAGTCACCCTCATACGAATAGTTAAAATCTATACTAGGATTAACTACCCGCTCCGCTACCCCTTCTCCTGGATCAAAATTATAGATCCATCCTTGAAAAACACTTAAAACAAGCATAATAATTTATCTTACAAGAGCAATTTAACTCCATTAGTTGGATAACTTGACATAATAGCATGTTTTAGTACTACTCACAAGTTTGTTCAAATAAAATGCATTAATCGTTCAGGCGTGGTTTTATACGTCACGTACGTCAAACAATAATTTAACGTATCTATTTTATCACACGCCAAAAGTTTTCAATAAACTGATAGCTAAGTATAGCCCGACTAATTGAATTGCCTTTCCAATTATTTTATCTTGAAAGTTTCTATGGTCAACCCCCACAGCGAAAATGCAAGACTTGTAACTGTTTTATTAAAAATATCGACTGAAATTCAATCAGCATTGATTTAGAAGTCGTACCTTTCTTCAGGTAGAAGAATACTTATCGAGTATCCTGTGACTGTACATGGCCAATTGACGGATGCAGAGAATGGGGGGGGGTCTGGAGTCCGAACCGCACCCATTTAGATTTTCATGTGTATCAAGAACGTTCCAATGACTTCGTTATATGAACTGTACCCCCACCCCCCAAAAAAGGCAAGCCTAGAGTCGGTTGTCCTTTCATGTGGAACCCATGCATAAAAATTTGACCCCATAAAATTTGTTGAATCCGCCCCTGAAAACCACAAAAACAAACTTACTTCCTCCTTCTGCATGGTTGTGGCTGTCTTCTTATCGATGTATTAAATATACCATCTATATGTATAAGTACACATGTATATATATGTACAATATTATAATCAATCCATTCACATATCGACCATTTCTTAGCACATGTTTATTCACTCAGTCAAACACTGAAATACATGTATAGGAACATAATGCCTATATACTAGATGAATAAGTAAATCCAGTCACTGATACATAGAATAGTTAATCCTGATGTTCAACTCTGAGATAATACACTGAAAAATAACTCCAATGAATAACTGAGTACCACAAGGAACAATGATATTCTTACCACTCTGTTTAGTCACTTCTTCCTACTCGATGCATTATACATGCATTTCTAATTAACCCAGCCCTGTCACTAGTTCACAACTACATCTAGTTGACGTATAACACTTCCCTTTATCATTAGATACATGTGCATTTAACATGAGCATAAAAACGCACCGAGTAAAAACAGTACAGTAATCACTGTTGTTTAAAGACAAAATGTATAATACACAGCAGTTAGGCCTATACTTATACGTTTAGAATAGAAAACGTTGAACAAACCACATGTAACTGAGTCCTAGACTTGTAGCTAATATTTTCTATACGATAATCAATAAATTCAGATGATCGAGTGAGTGAGCGAGTGAGTGAGAAAGAATAATAGAAACTGATACAGTAGAAAAATATGACGACCAGTCACTTGGGACTTGAAGTTCATGTATATTGATACCAATAAGCTCGGGAATCTTCGGTGAGTTGTAACATGCGACGAAAATAGCCGGAATATTCCGAATATGTTTCCGCTTATTTATTTCTATAACATAATTACCATATCCTTCGTATATTGCACTTTTTGCCAAGCACTATAAAGCAACCATCGATATTAGGTTAAAATTAGCTCTTTACCGAACACAGCCGAATTTAACCGGAAATGCCCGAGTAATTCCGGAAACAATTAGCTCATGAGTTCATTCATCGCTTCCCCGTTGTTACAGAAACGCATATAATCACCATACATGTGGTAATTATGAGATAGTAGGTCGTTACCTTTCTGTCAAATATATTAACATGATTTGTAGGCTGAAGTTAATATCTTTACAGTACGATCTTAACGTAACAATACCTAAATGAAATGGCAAATACTTGATTAATTTCATCAACAGGGTCTTAATTCATTAAAGCTGTTGTCTCAACAGTCGACCCGTCATGAAAAGTGGCGAATACATGTCAGTAATTCTATAAAGAGAACATTGATATATGGAAAAATTATACGATTATTGACGATTGTTAAGCCAAAACATGCTAAATATGAGAAGAAAAAGGACCCTATATACAAACTATTCAGCTAAGATCATTGATTCTGAAGGCCTTTTAGTCGAACTTTATTGATTAAGTAACATGTATGAAAAAAATCCGGTTTGCAGAAAATTCCGGATTAGAGGGTTTCCGGTTTAGAGGGGTTTCAACGTATTTATGCAATTACCGGCTTCTGAGGGTAGTGTAAAAGACATGCTGTTCAAAGGTGATTCGTTTCGTAGAAAGCATTCCTATTTCATTATCATGCCCGATGTACCCCTTTTACCTTTATCAGAATGTAAGGAAAGCTCTAAGAGATTATCATTTGAAATATGCATGCTAACATAAACTAGGACAGGATCTAGGCCACCTTTCCCCAAGGTATATTCACCTAAGCTGTATAGCAAATTATACCATTTCATAAGTATAGAGCAGAAACAAATATCTACCCCCGTCAATAATGAGGCAACCTAACAAATAAGACCATATTTCGAAACAGTCTTAAATTTGATCGTTATATCGAGGTCTCACTGTATTTAATTAGAAACACGTTTTATGAAGACATGATTAGACACTTGACATGATTTGAGGGGAGCTTAATAAAATTACCATATGAATGGATTAATTGACTTTAATATTGTTATGTATAACAATTAAACTACAGTGCTGATAACAAGTAGTTTTTTTCATGAAATGGAATAAGGGGCAAAACATGTACGAGGATTGGCACATGTGTGTCTTTGATTCCCATGGAAAAGAGGGACCCTCATTAAATCATTCTTCCAGGATTCTAAAGTAGGGGCATGCGTGTTTCAAGTCAATTAAATGAGGTAAAAGGAAAATTACATTATTAGACTTTACAAATAGATAATATCATTCTTGTTTCCCGTCAGACCATATTTTTACAGTCGACTTTATGGTTTAAAAAATCAAAATCAATTTTTGTCAAATATTTGAAAATAATCGCAAAAACTCAAGTTTGAATGAGTTGATCTTGTTGACGTCAAGAGAGAGCTTTGGTACTCGACTGAAGTACGTGTTATCAGTATGGAATAAACATGTAAGAATATTTAAAGGTACTAGTTCACAGATTTGGTTAAGATTTTTCTATATTTTCAAAATACCATTTAGTGTCTGTAATTGTGTCAAAACAAAAGTTCTTACTATTTCAAGACAAACTGACCAAAAGATTCCAAAAATGTTCAATAAAAGTCACAAAATGCACTAAAATTGTCTATACCGTGACATACGGGGTAGATTTTTACTACTTGAAACACCATCATCTGTTGTTGTAAGTCCATTTGCACTAAAATTGTCATTATCAAAACACTAATTTCCTGCATCAAAAAATGTTTCCATATAATTTAGTTAGTTTCAGAAAAAGTTGATATTTAAGTTGAAATTTAAGTTGTGAATGAGTACCTTTAAAACACGCCTACTCGAACTTATCTCTGAACTGAAAACAAAAACATATTCTTTTTTTGAAATTTAAATCTATCACTATTTAATAATATTGTAAGTCCAAAGACAGAAATATATTTACAACTTAATTTGATAAGCTTATGGTTATCTTGAAAATCTGTAGAGAAGAACAAAAGTGAAACCTCCTGCATTGAATTATCAGTCTCCATGCTATAAAAGATTAGCCACATAAATTCACCGCTATATTGTGCATTTATAAATGAAAGTGAGACACAAAAACATATCTCTCAGGCATGTGGAATTTATATGCCCAACTTGTCCGATGTGAGCCGCCCGGCTAGCTCAGTTGGTAGCACGCAAGTCTCACTGATCGAGGGGTCATGGGTTCGATTCCCGGGCGGGGCATACTTTCGTGGAGCTTGGTCATTAAGTTATTTTGCCCTCCTACCAATGATTTTTAATTATGTAGGGCAGTTGTCAGTCACTGACGAAAGTATGTGCTTAGTAATCGATTAACAGCTAAATCCAGAGATTTAGCCTTTCCGGGAGGATTGAGTAGGTTGACTGACTGCCGTTATATGACCTTATATGTGTTGCTACGGCGTTAAACGCAACAAACAAACAAACAAACATTTATGTGTGCGGACAAGTGCCCATTTGTCCTTAGACACAAGTTATATTTTTTATCTGTAAAATATCATGACATACATGTACATAATAATGTAAATGATATTTAGCATTGAACTATTTCATTCAATTACATTGTTTTGTATTTTTATTACTAATAATTGAACTATTTCATTCAATTATTTTATTACTTATAATACGTATTTATATCAAGGTTCACTATATTTTATTTTGAGAATTGAATTTCTGGATTTTGATCGTGAACAATTTGATTTTTATATTTCACTTGTACGTGAACAAGTGGAAAAATGGAATTCCACCCTCTGCCTCTACAACAGCTACTTTTCAATAAAACTACTTCGAATTCATTCCTTCGGAGAACCTTAGTTTTATAGAATCGATCCTCCTTCGAATAAAAACTATTTCTCAAACAGCCACAACAACAACACCAGACCGACTACAACTAACACACATTTTAGACAAATGTTTCAATGCTAGTGGTCTTCCCTATCACAACAACCTTATAGTAAAGATCGTAAAGAGGTTTCCAAGTTTCCATTAACTAGAAGTACTGAGTATGAAAATCTACATTAGCCGCGCTTAATTTTGGGGACAAATGTTACGGAATTGGACATCTTGCTAACAATGAAATATTACGACTATAGCCGATGTTTCCGAATAGTGACCCGGAAGTAATCAAATCTCGACAGTCTGTCATGTGACTTACATGTAACTCAAATTTGGTGAAACTTTATAAAGTCGTGTAATATGATAGTGGCAGTAGCATAATTATGTAAAGAGAATCTGTATAATAGAAGATTGAATTTCAACATTTTAAACATCTTTTAAAATAAGACACCTACATTCAAGTTCGTTCAATAGTGGTGTCAACTGATAGTGTTCCCATTAAACGTCTTCCTACAGCACGTATTTTACATGATGTAAAATATAAATGATTTATACCAGTTTAAAAATATTTTTTTCTCTTACTTCTTGCCTGTTTTCCAAATCTTACATAGAGGTAAAACTAGGACATCGAGAGACGGAGCATTATCCGTCCGAAGTATTAGCTGTCGTAAATGTATTTGCTCATAGAGTTTAGGGCTATCACGATATACCGGTATACCGGTATATTGCAATACGCAGCTGAGGCAATAGCAATACGTACCGCGATACGAATTTAACGTACCGGTATTTGGAGATATTTTTATTTTATTTCAATGGAAAATATTTCCCTTCGCAAAATGAAAATAGTCAAACATTCTTTTTCCATCGTCCATCCAATTTAAGCTCATGTTACAAGAATTTAACGGATAGGGCGCGTTCGATCGGTTGTGCAAAACATGTTCTTTGAATGTGAAACTAGCATGGCGTCCAGGAGCTTAATTGCTAGGACGTTCTGCAGCTAAGGGGGTGGTTGTTACTTTCAACTTTAGCATCTTTTTTATGCAAAAAAGTATCACAGTCCTAAATGACCTTATATACTTAAATAGGCTTAATTACATGTACATCAGTAGCTGCAGGTAAGTTATGCAATGTTTCTGTTAAATACAGCGAAGGCACAACGCATCTAAAATTCCACAATATATCGTGGTACGTATCACGGTACGGTGCTAGCGTATTGCAATATATCGCGATACGCTTCTGGCGTATTGTGACAGCACTAATAGAGTTACTTTAAACTTTGAGAGACGTATATGGAAAAAAGTGTGAGACATGTTGTTTTATTGGCGGGGTAGTTTGTGACAAGTAATTTGAAAAGAAACTTGAAATAGTAACAAAATTATAGTTTGGACAATAAATTGCAGACGGACAGACAATACAGACCATAGCATGCCACGTTCCTTCAGGTGTATAAAATCCCCGTCGACTTTTAAAAATATGACCATTCTATTGTGTTTGCTTATACTTATATTAAATGTGTGTCTTAATCATTATATTATAAATACGATATAATTACATTTGTTTGTATTTCCATAATTTAAAGGTCATTTGAAGGTAACAATGAATTTCAATTTAGAAACAACTGAGGTTTATATGATCAGTTTGATCATGACAGCTTATTCTATATGATGTCTAAAAATCCCACAAAAACATTAAGGTAGTTCTATTGTCATTAAAGTGCTACCCTCCTTCCTAACTATAAGATTGTTAAAATGTTATACTAAAAGACAATGTATGATTCTATTGCTAGATTATATATTTTCATTAAGCTTGCTTTCCTTTATCGAAGAAAACCATAGGTCAACCGTTGGTTTCAATTGTAATGCCTAACTCAAAATATTTTGTCTTGATTTTGACAAGTTTAGCTTGTCGTCGATATTAACTCTGAAGTAGGCTGAAGTAGGTTACACGGCAATAAAACTAAATTGTAAGAGACAAGTGACTCGAGTCAACTCGAGGTTATTGCTTTACCTAATTTCACATAGATTGAAACATTCGAACTTCAAGGTAGTAAATCTTAGACAATGAAATAAATTTAATGCATTTAAAATAGACGTTTACGATATGAGAATCAAGGGCAATCCTGAAACATTTTAACAATATGAAATGCCGACCTTTATAATGAACCAAAAGGGAGAAAACAAGTACGAATCAAAGGGAAGTAATAAGGTAGAATTCCAACAAATTCGGCCGCACTCGAACTTTGTTCATGACCCATCGAGTTCGAGTCATTGATCTTTTAACTGTATGCTGTGGCAAATAAGCAGACAAATAAATACATTTGTACTTATAAATTTTAAAACATAATTACACTTTATGAGACATAATCCATCCATCGACTATAGTTTATAGCCTTAAATTCATTATCCGAAATATAAACGTGCTCTGTATTGTGATATATGGCAGGTATATCTGATTATTCGTGTTCACAAATGTAAGTTGATATTTTGTCATACAATACCACACTACGCCGGTACTTCAAAAAGAAATTCACCAAGTACAGAGTCATTTGGTTCAATTCTATTACTTTTAACTAAGTTAAAATAATAAAAAATATCGCACGCTTGATAGTATTCAATATGTACTTCATATGTTATTTGACCGACCTTAACCAGTTATGCTAGTTAATGCAAACACGGAAACCTCTTTACAACCTTGTTTTTGTTTTTTGTGGGTTTTTTACTGGGTTTAACGCTGTGTCATTTTACGGCGTCCAGCGCACCTAACCTAGCTTTCAAGGACCCTTGTCTATAACCAGTACTCACGTACCCTTCCACAAGGCCGGAAACTTCTCCATATTATCTAATCAATGGGGGAAAATTGACATTTTTGTCAAATTTTCATGGAAGGGTATAACCTCCCCGGGTGGGGTTCGAACCCGTTCCCCCTTCGGGACACGAGATTCCAAATCCCGACGCGCTACCAACTCCGCTATCGACCCGGGTTTTTACAATCCTGACAACTATGATAAACTGGCTGTACTAAAGAAGTTGCTGGAGTTGCATTGACCGCTACCATGATTGATAAATGGGTATACTAGGACTCGTAATTATAACGAGGAAGCTAAACATTATAATTTCGACAAGACATACAAAATGTCGGACGAATAAAAATGTTGTGATATTTCCTTTCGCATACTGAATTATGTTAAGTTAGGATTGTAAATTTCAATTTACTAAACGGGAAAATAATCTGTATCCTTTTATAATTACATTTTCTTATCTGACCGGATTTTGTATTATGTTCATGTATACACTTTATTAGGCTTAAATTTGAAAACTTGGATATTACGAATTTTAACTCGCCATCTTGATACATGTATTTAAAACTTTGCACATAAATTAGGGTATGAAATCGGTTAAATACCTTTACTTTATAATTGTGCAGGTGATTGTGTATCGCTACATGGAACCCATGCTGATCGTTTTAGAGAGAGTTCAATATAGTCTTTGGTACTGTTTAGTTTAACATCATTTTCAACTCTGAGTCATATTAGGTGATAATTTGTCTAACCATCTTTCTCATAACGAGAATACAATAATCTACCTTCTTACATAAAAACGTTGTGAAAGCCACGAGCGTCTAGAACGTCACCAGTATTCTGAACACCTTGACCATTCATTGAATGAATATTCCTAGTAAATGGTCGAAGTTCGGAGTGACGTTACCAGGAAACAATGCTTTCAAAATGTACATGGCTGTATATATAGTACAGTCAGATGGTGATATAACGACACCCGTTACAACGACAAATTCGTAATACCGACACATTTTATGGACACTAAACATTTTGTACGTTATTTGTATCCCTTACAGCGGAAATTAATGTTTCCGACATGTGTTTTAATATTTTGTATGTTTTAATTCATCGACCCGATTATCTCATTAAGTTGAGCGTCTGACTTCGTGGGTTCGAACACCATATTGGGCACAAGCTTAACTCTTTCTCTCCATATTACGAAAGTCACCAAAAACATTCGACCAATGAGACAAGTTTTATTGTACGCACTAAGTGACGATGGCTAAACAATCTTGTCTTTCTGATATCAACAATGTTTCTGTCAGAATACATGTCTAAACCATCATCGTGTGATTTATACAATTTACATACACGTATATACTGATATAGCCATACATCATCAGGCAGTGACCAGTAATTGTACATAAAGCATTATTGTACATTATAATAAGTCATGTGGAATGTGTTCAACGAGCCTGGTAAGAAAAAACGGTGGGATTTATGTCAGAGAGGGAACTACCATCAAACGGTCTATTAATTTTGAGTCTCAAAAATTATATTTTATTTTTGCGCGTTTGTTCAAATTCCATTCAAGTACGTATCATCGTGGTGATTTAAAAAGGAACGTCTATCCTGATTGTTTAATGTTTAGTTCTGAGTGATTTGACAGCAAAATAGAAAGTGATTTCATCAAGTTGTGGCACATCAATATTTCACAATAAAGTTATAATAAAATTGTGTCACATCTACATTTGTACTTAAAATTTAAAATAAAAAAAGTCATAAGTCAGCTTATGAATGGACAATTGCATAGCAACGAGTTGTTTATTGGACAACGACATTTTAATGTGAAATCAAGCTTATATCATTATATCAAAAGAGCATTTGCGAGCGTTTACTTGGCTGAAATAATTGAACTACATGTAATATACATGTAATTGTATATGAACGTTGTAGTGATATAGACCTCTCAAAGACGTATGATTATATAACCATGGCTGAGACCAAGGGACAATCTGGAAATAACCCGGAAGCGTAGTATCGCATAAAATGCGCGTAAATGCTAACTTAATGACTGTGATCTTTTAAGACTCTCCATTACATACATGTACCACTGAGTGCAAATAAAGTTAACAATACTTTCATTTATAATAATAAAGTTGATGTTTTAAGCTCAACGTAAAATACATGGCCATACACAGTGGTATTTAGAGTGTTATAACTAGGACACGCTAAAATAGTTTAGTATATTGTACATAGCTTCTAAACCATGCTTCACGCAATATAAGCTCATATAATTCAAAATTTTGTCCCACTTTACATCATTACACAGAATATAGATGAAAAGTAATGCAAAATTTACCTGTTGTTTAAGCGTCATCTTAAAATCCTTAAATTGTACGTTTTTGACATAAAATCCAATAAAATTCAAGTCAATAATCGTTGAACACATAAAATCTTACAGTGTATGTTTACTTTCTTATCACACTAACTTGTGTGTGTTTAGTACTGTTTACATTCCTAGCCGATATCCATTGAGTACATTTACTTCATCACTGAATAAAGACACGGTCATCAATTACTATCAAAGGGAAATAACTCGAGTGGGATTGGTGATAACGTAAAATGACCGTAGGTTTAGTGGCTATTGTATGTTACGAAAGAAAGGCGCGAAAATTGGCTATAGTAAATTTATATATGAAATAAAATGTTACTCACAACAGCGGGATGAATAGCCAAGTGGATGTGATACTTGATTTGTAATCCGAACATTGTAGGTTCGAATCCCACTACGTCTCCTATCGCCAAATGCAAAAAGGCGATAAAAAGCACCTGACCGAAAAAAAGACTGAAAATGCCAAAAGACCGAAAGTGGCCGAAAAGCAAAAAATACAAGAAACCAAGATAGACCGAAAATGCATAGAGACCGAGATTGACCGAAATGCACAATGGCCGAGATTGCAAATGACCGAAATTGCAAAAAGACCTAAGTTAACCGAAAAGCTAAAATACCGAGATGGACCGATATGCAAGAAAGACCGATCGAAAGGAAAGGCAGAGTGAGGGAGAGGGCGTTGATAGAGAGGGAGAGGGTGGAGAAAGATAGAAAGAGAGAGAGGGGGAGAGAGGGGGAGAGAGAGAAAGAGAGAGAGGGAGAGAGAGAGAGACAGGGGACGGATGGAGAGAGTGGGAGAGGGAGAGAGAGATGGCGGGAGAGGGAGAAGGTTTGAAAAAAATATATGTGGGTTTTGTTTTTTATTATTTCCGAATAAATATGAAATGATAAAAAATCCACAAAACTAATGACATATCTTTTTTGTGTTTTGACAAATAAAATCAATATCTATCAGTTTTTATCATTACATGTACATCACTTATCATAATCACGAATGTACATATCACATCCCTTTAAAAGTTAACAAAATTAAAAAGAATGTCTTAACGTTAACCTTTATTAAGATGATAATTTGATAATTAAAATCAAATTTCTTCCTTCCTGATTTTACAGTTTCAAGGGTTTTTAAAGTCAAGATAACATAAAACATTTCCATTTCCATATGTTAAAAATCAGGATAAACAAATCATATAGATCAGATTTTACACTCCATGTAAACTACCAACAGCAATATTCACCCTGATTATATCAAAAGTGCACTTTAAGTGCCCATAAAGTGCATGCCATGTGTGGATGAAGTGCAATTCAAGTGCACTTTGCGTGAACTCAACTGTAACTAGAAAACATAAACGTCGACACTCAATTCAGTTTGGACAATATATAGGTATTAATGCGCCAAACTCACGTGATACCTTAAAATGGAAAAAACAACTTTTCCACATTAATAACTAGATAACGACATTCTGGTTAGCAATTTTAGGTTGACTTGTTCATTAAGTGTTTATCTAGTTACGTAACTAGATAAATGTAACCACTGACCAGTGAGAGATTTTAGATTAGCTTGTTCGTTAAGTGATTATCTTGTTACGTAACTAGATAATGTAATCAATAACCAGTTAGAGATTTTAGATGCACTTGTCCGTTAAGTGATTATCTAGTTACGTAACTAGATAATGTAATCAATAACCAGTTGGAGATTTTAGATTAACTTGTTCATTAAGTGTTTATCTAGTTACGTAACTAGATAAATGTAACCACTTACCAGTTAGCGATTTATGAAAGCAATGTAATAGGATAAGTAGTTACGTAGCTAGTTAACCACTTCATTAACTTATTGATTGTACGGGTATCTGGTTGCAGAAGTATGTCAACATAGAACTTACATTTACTTTATTCTGTGTTGTGATCACGTGATTTGCTGGTGGTCGACAAAAGTTAGAGAAGTATGTTTTGTTATACATGTATACTTAGTTTAAGAAAAAAATCATAGAACACACGATTTTCAATATTTAATTCGATAACTATAATTGAAATAAAATTAGAATATGACATTGATTTTTCTGATTATATTTAAGACAAGCATTTGGTACGCACCCCTTCCCGGGATCAGTGCCGGGGATGCCAAGGGATAAAGTAGGAATTAACTTTCAAGATTTCCGTACTGCTCTGCGACTGAATGGGATGTGTTCCGCACCATTAATTTATTACTGAAAAAATACGAAATTCAATTAACACAGTCAGGTGATGCCTTATTTACATGTGAAAATATTGAAAACAAAATGCTTGAGTGATTCATTATTGAACATCAAAATAAATGGAGTTATTACAGAATATAATGTAAAGCTTCTACGTGCCATCAGTTCACCAACTGTATATAACAGACTTGTCCCATCCATGGATGCCTCAATGAATAACATGCTCAAGTAATAAGGTACAAAACAGACAACATTTGCAATAGTTATAGCAAACGTCATAATGGTCAACTTTATTTCCTTTTTATCGATTCTGGAGAGACCTAATTTTGGTTGCTTTGCGCTACTGCTGGAATCAGCGATATCCAATTCTGTGGTACTAAAATCTTTATAGTGACTATGGCAATCACGACCCATTTGACTTTCCGTTGTAATTTTTTCAACACTGATATTCAAAGTTGACATTTCTTCAGCGCTCCTGCAACTGGATGATGTTGGCGCGTTAGAACCACGTGGTTTATATGTGTTTAATTTTTGCCTTATACGTATTACTTGACGTATGATCATATAATATGAAATGATCAAAGTGATTAAGTATATGGCATGTATACATACATCTACCACGAAAAACGCTCTGAGAACAGTTACCTTTGGACTTTTGTCTGAAAGGGAGCAATGGAATGCGGTGATTAATTCATTGTCTCCCTTGAAAGTCAATGTAGCAATTTCAGCTATCCAAAAATAAGGCACGCTTACAGTAAACGAAACTATGCATATAGTGATAGCAATACCTTGTGCCATTTTAATCGTTATCTGCTGCAAAAAAGGATGACATACCAATCTGTAACGGTCAACTGCTATGGCGACCGTCAAAGAGATTGTATTGAACACTAAAAAATGTTTTAAAAAGTAAGTCACTTTGCACAAGGCAATGTTTCTATAATTAACAAAGTAGTTAAACTCCACAGCATCATGGATCATAACAATGTCTACTAGAGCGTCGTTCAGCGACACTAAAGATATCATGAAGTTAATCACTGATCTTGGTGATTTAAACGCATAGAAAATAAACACAAATAAATTACTGACGACTCCAATAAATATCACTGTCGTCAACAGGATCGTTGCTGGGATATATTCCTCAGCGTATGTATGATTTAGATCTTCAAGGAGTAAATCATTGTCAGTTGAGTTGTTCATCTTTCTATAATATAAAATACAGATAATTTAAATCAATTACTTATATTTGTCTCTTTATAATTTCAAATTAATGTTGAAGTTGTAAGCTTGTATGTCCGTCATAAAGTAAAGAGTAATAAAAGGAAAATAATGCATTTTCAGATACGTAACATTCATCGACATTAAGGACAGGTTTTGACTAAGCCACTTGACAATACTCCGGAAGCGACACATTTGTTAATTGGTCAAATTAATGTCTAAGGATGGTCACATTAATGCTTAAGGAAGATATCAAAGCAATAAGTATATTTTGACACTTTTTATCGACAATCAAACCAAGTTAAAACTCAAGGTATAAAATCCTTAACTAAAACTATGTTTTAAGGCAAATGAATAATTCTACAAATAGTTTTATTTGTTTGTACATCGTTTTTCTAATTTTAGATATTTTAACAATGTCTACGTATATTCTATTTTCACATGCAAGAGAGGACAGATAAATACTAAGTTCTGTTAAAAAAATTTGTCCAATGTTTTGAAATTTCAAGTTACAATGTATGTTATAAATTTAATGTATGCAAAATGTAAAACATATTGTAATAAATGAAAATATCGTACTTTTAGAAAAGTTATTTTTAACTGTGGATGGCTTTAGGGATTGAACACCCTAATAATAATTAACATTCATTAACACCAGTTATCTCACGTTCTTAAAGTAAACTACAACAGGAAGACACACTTTTCTTTCTTATTGTAAACAAAGAGAAAAGGTATATAAACATGTTCAATGGTCATAGTTTTCAAATTGTAATCACACTAAAAAAAACCATTTTCTTTATGCATGTATACAATAAGAAAAGGTGTGTCTGGCTCCTGAGGACTACATAACGATTAGAAACAGTGAACTCAGTGTATAAATCAAAATTACGTATCTTATTATCGACGTTCCACATGAACAATTATCAAGGTTTAAGCATTTATAGTCGACAGCGGTTGCCTTATGCCAATTAAAACGACGCATTTGAAGTCACATGATAAAACAATGGACGTCCAATAGTCAAATTAGGGGTGAGTGAATGGACACGTCGACGCCATGTTTTGTCGGGTAACTTGTTTGTATTACCAGAAAATACCATAATCAATATACGAACGAGTACCAGTTTCAAGAAAGTCGCAGTATAGGACCAGGAAAATGCAAAACTAATTGTTACATGTTTTCTTTTTCTTTTTAAAACTCGCATTTGTTAAAAAATGCCAACTTATCTTCCCTACTTTCTGGCAAATCTATATATACGGAGGAAGATTATCCGTATCCAATCAGCCGAGGGGCGAAACCAATATCCACTAAGACGAGTTTTAATCTAGGCCCTCATGAATATCGCTATAAGCTTAACGTTCACCAGTAGGAACACCCTACTGATTCATAACGATGAATGTTCGATTAGCTGCCGGGATATTTCGGTTTGCTAAAAAATTGAAAAAAGTTCCTATAATATAAGAATATATTATTATCCTAAATAGAGAAAAATAAGAAAAATTCTAAAGTCTACCATGATAATGCTGTTTTACGTGCGCAGTCGGAACATGTCTCGGACAGCGCCTGTGCATTCGGGTTTTTTTTATCAGCCCGAAAGGTTTTGCACAATTATTCAAAAGCGTCCGAATGTTTTACATATCGTTAACAGGGCAAGCCGATCCGGTATTCTATCAATAGACTTGGCACGGTTTACAACGCTTACGCATATTGCTTGAATCTTTTTACTCGAAGGAGAAGATGTGATTCACGGCTGAACGTCGACTTTAATCATTTTTGGAAATGCTAATACTTGTGAAAACATTTACAGACATTCCACTTGAACTTTACTCATACAACTCACTTTTATTACCAAATAAATTACAGTAGAGATCTACAGGGGGGGGGGGGGGGCAAAAATACTTATTGTGAGGTCTGAATCAATTAAAATGGCTATTTAAGAGATGTGGTGTTAGCAATGTGGTCAAGAGATGATAAGTATAACGACACAAGAGTCTATTACTTAATTATATATTTTTCTTTCAAAAAAGTAACAGAAACATAGAATTTCAAACCCTGTTCAGTTGTACACATGTACTTATTTAAAAAAATAATATGAAAATGATAAAATATACTTAAAGTATTACGTAAAATGTAATTTTCTACTTACCTAGATTTTGTCCCTACAAACAATTAAATAGAAATTTATAAAAAAACTAATTCATTCCAATTGCTTTTACAGCTAACTGAAAGAGAAAGGTCACCAACTGTTTACAGTTAACATGACGAGGTTGCAAATTAGAAGTATACACTTCCGATTTAAAAGAATAGCATACTGTATTAATCTTATGTCATTTTGATATCTACACTATTAATAGAATAGCTGGTACGTAAGATATGTTTGCTACAACAAACATCTTTAAGTATATGATACTTAATACATTTGAATACGGATGTTGTATATAATTATGCTATTAAAAACATTTCAAACGAAAGAGGACTATAATTATAGCATGAATATTACAAAAGTAAAGGTCATAATAATCACTCTATGATTTATACTTAAAATTGCTAATTTAATATTTATAAGTAGGACTTATAGAAGTACTTTCAAACAACAAGATACTGTTGATATTGTCATAACGCTTTAAACACATAATACAATACAGTAAAGTTCCACAAGGACCATCAAAACAAATGGCTTTAACCCGAACTAATATTATCCACTCACGCACTCGCTTATTTTGAATCTAGCTACTTCATATCATGGGTCACAGTTGACCTGACCTTTGCTTTTGTATTATTGATGACGAATTATGCTGCTTGATGGGAGATAGAGCTGCGAATGTTTGCTTATATCTAGTTTTGAGTTGCATTGAGGAGACATATTTACAATATAGATATCTAGTTGGTGAAAAGTTATGTTTTCTAGTTGAATTTCGTGGTTATTTAGTTCCTTTACCCAGGCAAGTGTTTCTTTCATTTTAATTAATATTATCTGTACCATGTATGAGTTTTTTTCTATTTGCTATGATTAGTCTGCTTTACCTCCCCATCTGAATAGAAAGTATTAGGTAGAATACGAGACCGGAGACCAGATTTTTTGTATGGTAGGTTCGTACTTGTAGGCTAGTCTTTAAAACATTTATATATTGATATACAAAATGTACTCGGCGCGATATACCCATTCTGTGTTGGTGCGCCGTAACACCCAAACAAACAAACAAACAACATGTAAATACGGTTAAGTTTGTTTGCTGTGAGAAGACTTAGCTCATTCCATAACAACATTTCATCTATTTCTGTATATTCATTGCTGCAGCCTTCTGAATCATAAAAAACGTGTATATTTATATAATATTCAGACTATTTGCTCTTCCGCCATGGTAATATGTAAATACTTATCATGTGCCTGATTAAGTCGTGGGTTCGATTCAAGGGTGGTGCATTCTTTCTTGGCGCTTGGTAATGCGTTCAGTAACTGGTCAACAGCTATATCCATAGATTTAGCTTTTGCAAGAACAGTTAACTGACTGCCGTGATTTGACCTAAACATTGTGTTGCTTTGACGTTAATCTCAACCAATCAGAACCAGACTAAATATATTCATTTCTAAAGAGCATAGTTGATAATATTTTATCATTTATAGAACATACTTTAACGACTGTTTTGAATTTTATTTCTGATTAAAACATAACCTTAAACGTTTATTAACGTAAATGTACCAGGACAGTAATCATGAGAAAGAGGATTCAAGGCGTCAAGTACAAGAATGCCATCAGTTAGTCGTGGTGTTTACAAATGGCTTTTCCGCCGAAGTGCCACGTTGGAAGATTTTGCAGATCGCTTAAACCATTTCTGGACATTTGGATTGCTCCTTTTGTTTGCTGGAATAATCAGTTGGAGGCATATTTATGCAAGTCCTATTCACTGTTGGACTCCGGCTGAGTTTACGCCTAAACATTCAATGTACGCTAGTAGCAAGTGCTGGAACCGGCCATATATACAATATCAAGAAAACATTGACGAGGCTTGGGAACTGATTGAAATGTTAAGTAATGAGTCAGCGCTTGGATATGTCCCTCCTCGATTAGATTTATCTTATCTCGTTGAAAACAAACCAGAATTAGATCCAATTTCTGAGCTCATGCAGGTCATGGCGACTACAAGAACCTTGCACCAATGGCTGCCTTTGATTTTATGTTTTCAAGCTTTGTTGTTTAAAGTTCCTAACATACTGATGTATATTCTACAAGGACAGTCTGGAGTAAGTTTTGATAAACTTTCTGGACTGACGACTGGCTTTGAACGCCTTTCTCTGCAAGATCGTAGTGTTTTGTGTCGACAAATTGGACGATATATTTTCAATTGGTGTAAACAGTCATGCAACTGTTTACCTTGGAGACAACTTACCATTGTATGGTTGTTTGTAAAAGGCTTGTATTTCATTAACTGTGTTGTACAACTCAGATTACTTGATGGCATTCTAGCACCGGAGAATGCAACTTCTTTTGGCGACGTGATTTATGTAAACCTTTTCAACAACAATGCTTCATTGATGAGAGAAGCCCCGATATTTCCCAAGCAAGCTCTTTGTGATTTCAGTATCAGACAGTTTGCAAATGTCCATCGCTATAAAATACAGTGTGACCTGACAGCAAATTACTTCAATGAGTTTGCTTACATGTTTCTATGGGTGTGGCTGCTGTTTGTATCCTTGACTACTGGGATCAGTTTATTTCTCTGGATTGTGAAGACGTTAGTTCCGATATGTCGCCAACGGTAAGTGTTGATATGACAATTTTATTCTATTGTTTCCGGTTTTAATATGTTACATGTACACAAGGAAGATATTTGCTGTATGACGGAAATATGCGTAGTAACTGACTAACCTCTAAATTCAGAGAATTAGTCATTCCAGGGATGGTAAGTAGGTTGACTGACCGCCTTGATATGACCTATACAATGTGTTGCTACGGCGTTAAACCCAACAAAATACGAGTTTAATTCTATCACCATGAATAGTATGTCGGCCCAAGGCTAAAAAATGTGGTTCGCTGTACTCATAGGTATATCAGCAATATTTTGATGGTTTTTTATAGAAAAAAGTGTGCTCTTTACGAATCTGCCAGGTGATTTTTCAAATTTTGGGACAGGAAGTTGCTATTGGCCAAAAACCGATGACGTCACTAATTTCTAAAAAAATCATCTTTAAACTATTTTTCATGTTTCGAACAAATAATTTTGGTTCTAATTTATGATACGCTTCGACTGTAAGATTTTGTAAATGTTTTGAAAATAATCGGGTGCTGGAAGCCCTGATCATCAAAACAAGTGATTACGTCACATTTTTACCATTTTCCGAGATATAAGTTTCAAACGTCATTTATTCTGTGTTCTTAATTATTTTTTTAAAAATCGAATGCACGGAAGTTTTGACCATACCATGAAGATAAAAATATAAATTAGAAAAAAATATTTGATGATAAAACATAAGCTAGTACCAGCTCCCTAACCAACCCTTACGAGTCACAGTTTGGTCTATAGCCCTGCAGTAAAATGTCATATTCAAGGTGAACCCTGTACTTCAGTCCCCACAAAGTTATTTTGCAGTTTATATGTCGTTGAACGGTGCTGAATGAGAATCCGAGTAATGACACCCATATTATCTGAACAATTTGCATAATATGCAAATTAAGTCCGCCATTATCGAAATTCCGTTTTTCCCTAATAACACAATAGCCAACTTGGATAGAAATTTAAAATTAGCCTCCATACCCATGTTTTCATGGTCTATCTATCATATCGTACTAATTTCAGCTTGATTCGATCATTTAAATATGCAAATTTATGCAAATTAGGTATTTTACTGAGTACAATATTCGGGTTATCTATACATTAAAAAGTCCTTTGTTTTTGTTTGCATATTTTGAGTAACATTTGGTTATGTAATGTTATTTTTGTATGTTTTAGACACAAATTAATCAAATGGAATTATTAAATCAGTAAATGATGATTTTAAGCTATGCAAAATATCTGAATTACACTATACAGTTATATTTGTTGAAGGACTATGCATTTATACATTTCAAGACTGCACGTACAGTTATGCCATTTTTTTAATTAGTTTTTGCCTTGATAATTATATTCAGGTTTTGTATCTTTTAACAACGCTGCTTAAGAAACTTAGCGAGGAAATTCTGACATCCTTATGAAAATTTGCATAATATGCAAATCTATCCTGATTCCCCCATCACCAAAACTCCGTTTTTTGATAATAACACAATAACCAATTATAATATAAAAAATTGTGTCAGTATACCCATATTTGTAGGGTCTAGTTAACATATGATACCACCTTCAGCACCATCAGATGATTTAAATATGCAAATTATGAATTTTAATAATAAGGTGAGGTATATTTTAATACAAATTAAAGACCTCTATCAGATTACGATTCGTAGCATAAACAGTTTTACGACCATTTACAAAAAAATAAAGACAAAGCATTTAGACAGTATGTATTTAGTATCGAAACATTTGAAGTATTTTCATGATATATGCATCTCAATGATCATTTATGACACACATTAACAATATGCATTTTACCTATGCGTCCATTACATGTGTGTGTGATTCGTTTTATGTTGGTGAACCTATATTGATGAGCTAATTTTATCATGACTATCATATGTGCATTAAGGGGATTGATATCTCTAATCTCCTTATAAGTTAAGTTCTCGTATAGAAAAACAACATTCTATAAAAGAAACTATGGTCAGGTAATGCCTCTTATGTATACAACACATACATGTATATGTTCTTTACTGTAAATAGATTGTCAATTATAGTTTCCGTAATTTCTAAGTAGTCTTAATGTCGCTACTTAAAATAAGTCCCACTAACAACTTTCTGATTTCGCAAGGAAACTGTGTAAGGATGCATTTAACTGACTGAAATTACATACTATGCATAATATGTATTAGTCAAAATTTAAGTCGCTAATTAAGTCATACAAGGACAAAAAGGTGCAGCAATGACCATGTATAGCATATGTTGACACATATAGTTTCATGTTTTACATTCTACTTAGCTGAGAGGTCAAATATGCACACAAATATGTAAAACTTTCCAGCCTCTACTATAACAGTAAAACATATCGATCATATTGCGTCAATGACAGGATGTTCTTTATAATGATAAAATGGTTTTGAATTCAGTGGCTTCAATTGTACGAGCAACTGAAGATGTACTGTAAAATTAATTCATTTCTTTCATTACTTGATTTTGGCTTAACGGCTCAGCAAATCAAAATTCATACAATAGTGTGTGCAAACGAAAAATTCTTAAAACTTCAACACTATAAACGTTTATATCATTTGCACATTTAAATATTCATTTAATATTATTTACATTGATTATGATTGGTATATGACTGGTCCCATGATCTATGTGGACATTCCAAACAAAACATTGAAATCCATCTGAGCAAAAATTCAGTCGCAATTGACAGATTGCTCAGTTCAATTTAACTGGCATGGATAATTAGGTGAAATTCACATTGGATCTGTATAATATATACATGATTACATGCAAAAAACATGGTAGCGTTTAATAGTAAATTTTGTTTTACAATTCATCGTGGAATAAAAGAGAAAAGTTTGAGGCAAAACCTTATTTCTATCAAATTAGAGCATTTATTTATTTTAATTCAATCTATTTACGCATTGTATCATACAAATGACATTGAGTCAACAAGGCAGATTAGCATATAATCAGTTGTTTGATAACAATGATACACAAACGTTAAGCATTACAAAATTACTAGTGTATGTTAGGCAAAAAACATATGTTGAAGTACTTTAATTTGAATATAAATCGTTAACTCGAAAAGCAGTACACTTGAAATAACTTATTTGCATACATTTGCATATTTCAATCATCTGATCATTTCAAATGTGGTATGATATGATAGCTAGACACTAAAACATAGATGCAGACACATATTTTGAAATTTTATTATTATTGGTTATTTTGTTATTAGCGAAAATGGAATTTTGATATTGGCGAACTAAATTTTCATATAATGCAAATTAATGAAGGATGACATGTTGGCATCACTCAGTTTCATAATAAGCTTTGTTCAATGATAAATAAACTGCATCAAAATTATCCAAGCATCAACAGTATGATAGAAAATGCCATAAATATACGTGACACCATGCAATAGATCAAATAGTGCAAATCCTTTCACTTATAATGTAATTTGAATATTTTGCGTAACATAAAGTCATCATTTACTGGTTTAATATTATCATTTGATATATTTGTGTCTAAAACGTACAAAAATAACATTACATAACCAAATGTTACTCAAAATATACAAGCAAAATCAAATGACTTTTTAATGTATAGAAACCCCGAATATTGTATTCAGTAAAATACCTAATTTGCATAAATTTGCATATTTAAATGATCTGATCAAGCTGAAATTAGTACGATATGATAGATAGACCATGAAAACATGGGTATGGAGGCTTATTTTAAATTTCTATCCAAGTTGGTTATTGTGTTATTAGGGAAAAACGGAATTTCGATAATGGCGGACTTAATTTGCATATTATGCAAATTGTTCAAGTAATATGGGGTGTCATTACTCGGATTCTCATTCAGTACCATTCAACGACAAAATAACTTTGTGGGGAATGAAGTACAGGGTTCACCTTGAATATGACATTTTACTGCAGGGCTATAGACCAAACTGTGACTCGTAAGGGTTGGTTAGGGAGCTGGTACTAGCTTATGTTTTATCATCAAGTATTTTGCTAATTTATATTTTTTATCTTCATGGTATGGTCAAAACTTCCGTGCATTCGATTTTTTAAAAAATAATTTAGAATATAGAATAAATGACGTTTGAAACTTATATCTCGGAAAATGTTAAAAATGTGACGTAATCACTTGTTTTGATATCCAGTGCTTCCAGCACCCGATTATTTTCAAAACATTTACAAAATCTTATAGTCGAAGCGTATCATAAATTAGAACCAAAATTATTTGTTCGAAACATGAAAAATAAGCGCGCAATGCGTTTTTAAAATTTAAAGACGATTTTTTAGAAATTAGTGACGTCATCGGTTTTTGGCCAATAGCATCTTCCTGCCCCAAAATTTGAAAAATCACCTGGCAGATTCGTAAAGAGCACACCTTTTTCTATAAAAAAACATCAAAATATTGCTGATATACCTATGAGTACAGCGAACCACTTTTTTTGACGCTTTTCTCAACTGGGCCGACATACTAGAAATTGTTCATTCTTCGACAATTAAGAACTCGAGGACAATAGGTTTAATTAACTATCATAATTATTATGTCTTGGTTCATGTAATAAGAGAATACTGTATGCTATAGTGGCTAGTTTAATACTCGGATAAACGACCTGAATACATGTTACAAATACTATACAGAAGGTGTGGCTAATCAGCATGTTTAACATAAGTACATGATTGGTAGAATGTATTTACACAACAATAAATACTTTTTTCTTTGTTGTGTAAAGCACATCCTAATAATTTATCCGTACTTGCTTCGTCAATGCCACAAGAAGATGAATTTTCCATAAGATAAAAAATAAACACGACTTTATCCTCAGCGTAACATGTCAACAATGTCATCATATGATATAGATAAGTTGTGTCATGTCACAGGAGAAGATGGAGTTATGGTGTTAAAGTTAATTGGAGCCAACTCCTCTGATCTTATAGTTGGAGAAGTCTTAATGAATATGTGGAAACTGAATTTTTCTGAAAATGTTAATTCAAGCGGTGGACAGATTATTGTTGCACCAACAATTCATGTACAGCCGACAGCACCAAGTGTTTACCCTTCATTAGAGACGGGCGATATAAAACAATGGGCGAAGAAGATGGAATAAACAGAAGATAACAAATTGCTAAGTAGTGAACAGACATTTGTAGAAGTAGCCACTTGTTTTGTTAGTACAGGGTGTTTCATAATATGTGTCACCATTTCAAATGCTTATAACATTTAGATACACATTCAGTTTTTATAATTTATTAGGGTTTCTTACCTCTGTTGTAAATAGTCATGCTTTGAACTTTTACAGGATGTGCTCTAAATGACGTCTTTTTAGCTAAATAACTATGTCAAGTCTGTGTTGAAAATTGCGAATAACTGTACAGTAGAAATTTTATCTTAATTTTCATGTTTACTTTTATAACTTATTTTTTTCTATATTATATATTTACAATTATTTGAACGTTTTAAGTCATTGACTCATCGTGTGACATTGACATGTGTGAATTGAAGAATGCCTCGACTCATTGGTGAGAAATTGTTTCAAATGATTGAAAATTCTATATACAATTAAACATGTATTGATGTATTGGGCGACTAAAGTCTCTGTTGGCAATACTTGTCTCGGGTGAACATTCCGTTCTATCACCCTCTGTTTGATGTAATATTTATGAAATGGTGTTCGTTATTCATATTTTCAAAAATCTCTTACAGTATAATGTTGGATAACTTTGTTTTTGAAACTATTTTATATCGAGAGGTTTAACTCTTCAAGAAGTAAAGCATTGTCAGTTGTGTTGTTCGTCATTCTAAAATATAATATAAGTTACTTATAATAAACTGTTGGACATTCGTATAATTACAATAACGATGTTTTTCTTCGAAGTCAGTTAAATAAATTGATATAATTTTAAAGTTGTAAATGAGTTGTAAAAAGTGATTATTTTATATATTTTGTGACAACAGCTCATTAGAAAGTAAGGATTTTTCCTGAATCGAATACATTCAGAAATCGTACAGTAAATGGTTTTTTTTATTTAGATGATGAAATTCGGATCGAATGTCCATGATCTTGAGTCACAAGAATAAATCAAGTCTGCTAATATTTGAAAAGCTAATCAGCTGATTTCAGCCGATTTTAGCATATGTATATAATTTCCTAAAGTCATCAGCAAATAGATTTTAATTTTTGATGAACTGAATACAAAATAGTGCACCAGGTGATTCGGAACGTCAAATAAGAGACATATAAGGTCATTTGACAAATGTTATGTAAATTTATTGGATAGAGTGAGCAAGATTGGACCCAGATTGACCTGTTTTGAGAAGTAAATAGATTTTAAGTTTTGATGAACTGAATACAAAATAGTGCACCAGGTGATTCGGAATGTCAAATAAGAAACATATAAGGTCATTTGACAAATGTTATGTAAATTTATTGGATAGAGAGAGCAAGAATGGACCCAGATCGACCTGTTTTAAGACGTGATTGATCCTTTCAGCTGAGTCCATATTGACAGCCTAATGACAACATCCGACCTCTCCATTTGTTGAATCTGAAAACTTAAAAATCATAATATGTACGACCATTGGGATAGTTTCTTATCAAACGGGAAAATAACCTAATAAATGTATTAACTTACTTTGATTAGGTATCCTTACAAAGTACCAAATATTCCTATTATAGTGCTATTTTACACCGTTTATTCAAACATAGCAACAACAATTCCACAAACGTCTGCTTTTCCCAAACTATATATCGGAAATGAGCTTATGAAAGTGATACAAAGTGTTTAGAACAATTATAATCAACTATAACATCACGGATATAAAATGTACATTCTTAATGTACATGTAAATCTAATACTTTGTAAATGAAGTGAACAATCGTCCAAGTGGTACAGGTTCAAAGTATACATTTTTATGAAAACAAAATTAATTATCTAATGCGTGTGGTTCACCAGATTAGAGTGTAGACATCACTAAATTGTTTTTATAGATACTGATAGAATATAAATGTATTTCTAAATTGAACATGTAATTTTCTCCCTGTTTAGACGGTTATACTCTTGTAAGATTGACGCGCCAAGTTAAAAGTACACTTGTACTTAAGCATGGTAACTGTTAAACTGTGTTACATGGCGAAGTTATCGTAATGAATCGTTCCCGGAATGTAGAAGTCTGTCAAAGAAGTTCTTACAATTGGTTTGACTGTAAGTTATATTGCCATTTATCACCACAAGCTCTGTCCAACGTTGTTCAATAATCCCACTCTACATCATAACGATTTCCTCACAAAATTTGTTCATCTCCATAACACAATCATTATTGAATCGCCAACCAAGTCTTACAATATCCATCAGCTTTGAAATAAAACTCTGAAATAAGTACTCAAGATGATGTTTAACTCGGTGAATATACACAGAAATAGTTATATCCGTGTTAGTGTTCATTACCTCATCTTTGGAGTATGTGAGTAAATAATCATTCTTTAGTTCATTGTAACTTATCACGACATAGAATTTAGTACATAAATTCCCAACACTCAAACCACCGACAAATATCTTTACCCTAGCCACATGCGTTAAGTTTGTTTAAAATAATGTGGTTGACAGTGTCAAAAGGTCTTTGCAGATCCAACAACACCATGCCTACAACATTTCTTTTGTCATTCTCAAGACGGATGTAATCTATTAAATGAATTAGACATGTATCTGTAGAGAAACCACCCCTAAAATCTGACTGAAAATTGTAAATTGAGGTAGGAATCAATTTGATCGTAAACAACTTTTTCAAGAATTTTCGAACACAAAAATAGACATCGGTCTGTAGTTACCAACAGATAGACGTTTATTCATCTTAAAGAGGGGAACTACTATTGCATTTTTCAATTATTCAGGCACTCTCCCTTGTTTAAGAGACAAATTAATAATACGTGTTAGGGGACCAACAGTAATTGAAGCACCATCTCTGATAAAACGAAAAGGTAGTCCATCAAGGCCAGAAGCTTTATATGGGCTTAAACTGTTGATATATTTGAACACTAGCCTCAGACATTAGAGAGAAAGCAAAAATGTTTGATCGGAAACCGAGTGTAGAATTAATACGTACTTACCAAACAAAAATTGACAGTCCAAACTTTAATGAATAAAAAATTAAGATAAAACTGAGCCATACTTTTGATGTAGGAAAAGGTCCCACCAAACCCATAGCTAAGTTTAATATTTGCGATTCTGTATACCTATATGCAAACCGGAAACCTCTGAAAACCGGACTTTTTGGTCAGTCCGAACCCGGTCCGGTTTTACTGTACATTTACTGTTTTTACTGTACGGTAAATTTAAGAAAGAATGTAAATTATGGTGCCCTACATGAACATTATTTCAACGTAGCGAGGCGGTTGTAGTCGCCTTACTCTCGACCGATCCTTAAACAGGCATAGATCTCTGGACTTCATTTTATTTTAGCAGTTAAAACATACATTCGACAGTAGCTGATTTATGTCCTACATTATAAACAGACGAGAGAATGGCCGTAGAAAAAAGTTTATGTCTAAAGTTAGTGAAGGTATGTAGGTCCATACTAAATTATAGAAAGCCGCCCGGCTAGCTCTGTTGGTAGCACGCAAGTCTACTGATCGAGGGGTCGTGGGTTCTATTCCCGGGCGGGACATACTTTCGTGGAGCTTGGTCATGAAATTATTTATACGGCCATTTTCCTTCCTACCAATGATTTTTAATTATTTAAGGCAGTTCACAGTCACTGACGAACGTATTAGTAGTTGGTCAATAGCTAAATCCAGTGATTTAGTCTTTCCAAGAGGAGTGAGTAGGTTGACTGACCAACTTTATATGACCTATACAATGTGTTGCTACAGTGTTACACCAAACAAATAAACAAACAAACGAATTATAGAACCCATGCATGACCTCAGGATTCATTGTAAAATGTTCTACAAACTGAGATTAGCGAGTGGTTTGTATAGTACGAGTTGTCAGCTTTATAAATGATGATGGTTTTAATTTTCTCATTTGAAAAGAATTTAACATTCGACAACTCTAAACAAAAATAATACTTTCAGTGCTTTGATTCAATATCAACGCTTTATAGTTGGATATAAACATATAGGTGGCTCCTCCTAGTGTCTATCTACATTATGCTGGTGATTTAGATCTGATAACCCAATCATTAGATGGTATATTTTTCCCCCTAAAATACCTGTATTTTAGCATTTTAACACATTACTGTATTAATTCTATACACTATGAAGGTTAAAATCATTGGAGAATCAGCCTGTGATATTAACTTAGCTGTTTGATGGGAGATAGAGCCGCGAATATTTGCTTATATCTAGTTTTGAGTTGCATTGAGGAGAAATATTCATAATATAGATATCTGTTCGGTGAAAAGTTACGTTTTCCAGTTAAATTTCGTAGTTATTTAGTTCCTATACCCAGGTAAGTGTTTCTTTCATTTTAATGTAGAATAGTTGTACCTTATATTATTTTGTTCTATTTCCCATGGTTAGTCTAGTTTACCTGCCTCTTCTGAATAGATAGCATTGAGTAGAATACGTGACCAGGAACCAGGCTTTTCGTATGGTTGGCGCATACTTGTAGGCTAGTCTTTAAAACATTTATACATTGATAAAAAAACCAACAACAAAAACATGCAAATACGGTTAAGTTTGTTAGCTCTGAGAAGACTTAGTTCATTCCATATTTACTTCTCACCTACTTCTGTATATTCATTGCTTCAGTCATCTGAATCATAAAAACGTGTACATATTTATAGAACATTTAGATTTTTTTCTCTTCCGCCATGGTGATATGTAAACACTTATCACCTGCCAGATTAGGTCCAGGGTTCGATTCACGGGTGGTGCATTCTTTCTTGGAGTTTAGTCATGCGTTCAGTAACTGATCAACAGCTTTATCTATAGATTTAGCCTTTGCAAGAACAAATTGCTCACTGCCGTGATATGACCTGAACATCGTGAACGCATTGGCGTTAATCCAAACTAAGCAGAACCAGAACAAGTATATATTAATTTCAAAAGAGCATAGTTGATAATATTGTATCATTAATAGAACGTACTTTTACGACTGTTTTTAATTTTATTTCAGATTTAAACATAAACTAACGTTTATTAACGTAAATGTTTCAGGAAAGAAATCCTTAGAAAGAAGATTCAAAGCGTCAAGTACAAGAATGCCGTCAGTTAGTCGTGGTGTTTACAAATGGCTTTTCCGCCGAAGTGCCACGTTGGAAGATTTTGCAGATCGCTTAAACCATTTCTGGACATTTGGATTGCTCCTTTTGTTTGCTGGAATAATCAGTTGGAGGCATATTTATGCAAAGCCTATTCACTGCTGGACTCCGGCCGAGTTTACGCCTGAACATTCAATGTACGCTAGTAGCAAGTGCTGGAACCGGCCATATATACAATATCAAGAAAACATTGACGAGGTTTGGGAACTGATTGAAATGTTAAGTAATGAGTCAGTGTTTGGATATGTCCCACCTCGATTAGATCTACCTTATCTCATTGAAAACAAACCAGAATTAGATCCAATTTCTGAGCTCATGCAGGTCATGGCGACTACAAGAACCTTGCACCAGTGGCTACCTTTGATTTTATGTTTTCAAGCTTTGTTGTTTAAAGTTCCTAACATACTGGTGTATATTCTACAAGGACTGTCTGCAGTAAGTTTCGAAAAACTTTCTGGGTTGACGGCTGGCTTTGAACGCCTTTCTCTGCAAGATCGTAGTGTTTTGTGTCGACAAATTGGACGATATATTTTCAATTGGTGTAAACAGTCATGCAACTGTTTACCTTGGAGACAACTTACCATTTTATGGTTGTTTGTAAAAGGCTTGTATTTCATTAACTGTGTTGTACAACTCAGAATACTTGATGGCATTCTAGCACCGGAGAATGCAACTTCTTTTGGCGACGTGATTTATGTAAACCTTTTCAACAACAATGCTTCATTGATGAGAGAAGCCCCGATATTTCCCAAGCAAGCTCTTTGTGATTTCAATATCAGACAGTTTGCAAATATCCACCGCTATACAATACAGTGTGACCTGACAGCAAATTACTTCAATGAGTTTGCTTACATGTTCCTATGGGTGTGGCTGCTGTTTGTATCCTTGACTACTGGGATCAGTTTATTTGTCTGGATTGTGAAGACGTTAGTTCCGACTTGTCGCCAACGGTAAGTGTTGATATGACACTTTTTTCTAAAGTTTTCTAAATAAAATTTAACATGTTGCATGAACACATTGCAGACATATTTTAGTTGTATGTGTAGTAACTGACTAACAACTAAATTCAGAGAATTAGCCATTCCAGGGATGGTAAGAACGTTGACTGACCGCCGTGATATGACCTATACAATGTGTTGCTACAGCGTTAAACCCAACAAAATACGAGTTTAATTCTATCACAATGAAAATGTTCATTCTTTGCATATTAAGGACACGAGGATTAATTTGATTAATTATCATAAATATGTTTTTCTTTGATGTTTAAGAACAAATTTTAATAGTTTACTTCTAACGTTTAACGTACTTCTTAACGTCTATATGCCACAAGGAGTTGAATTTTCCACACACACAAAACCAATAAATAAACCCAACTTTATCCTCTATAGTTCGAACTAAATAACGAAAAGTGTTTGTGTAAACATTAAAAATGTACCAATCCATTCCAGAGGTAGGCAGAATTAAAAATAATTGTTGTATAGTTCATTTTAACAATTTTAGTGTGGCGTATTAACCACCACTTTTTTATCAATAATGCTTGTAATGTTTTGTTTTAATTTTGTAAGGACTTTGTTTCTGTTTCCTGGTAAATATCAAATATCAAAACTTATATTACAGATATATTAAGAGATTTCTTTATCTCAATGAAGGTTTAAACATGTCAACAATGTCATCATATGATATAGATAAGTTGTGTCATGTCACAGGAGAAGATGGAGTTATGGTGTTAAAGTTAATTGGAGCCAACTCCTCTGATCTTATAGTTGGAGAAGTCTTAATGAATATGTGGAAACTGAATTCTGCTGAAAATATTAATACAAGCGGTGGACAGATTATTGTTGCACCAACAATTCATGTACAGCCGACAGCACCAAGTGTTTACCCTTCATTAGAGACGGGCGATATAAAACAAGGGGTGAAGAAGATGGAATAAACAGAAGAGAACAAATTGCTTAGAAGTGAACATATTTTTGTAGAAGTACCCACTTGTTTTGTAGTACAGGGTGTTTCATAATATGTGTCACCATTTTAAATGCTTGTAATATTTATATAATCGTTTAGATACACATTCAGTTTTTATAAATGTTTTACACATAGGACAAAGTTTTATATAATGTTTAATTCATTAATTAGGATTTCTCAGATTACCTCTGTTGTAAATAGCCATGCTTTGAACTTTTACAGGATGTGCTCTAAATGACGTCTTTTTAGCTCAATAACGACGTCAAGTCTGTGTTGAAAATTGCGAATCACTGTACAGTAGAAATCTTATCTTAATTTTCATGTTTACTTTAAGAACTTTGTTTTTTTATACCTACAATTATTAGAACGTTTTGAGTCATTGACTCATCGTGTGACATTCACAAATGCCTTTACTCATTAGTAAGGAATTGTTACCTTTTTAAATTTTAAATGATTGGGAATTCTATATACTATTAAAATGTATTGATGTATTGGGCGTTATCTTTTTTTCTATGTTTATTCTTATTATATACATACTTAAATACATGTATATGTAAATTAGATTAAATAAATCATTGTGTATTCTTAAATATTTATTAAAATTGCACGATTGGCGAGTACCAGCGCTATAATTCTTCCGCTTAATTTATTAATAGTTGCTAATGGTGTTCATTATTCATATTTTCAAATATTTCTAATGGCATAACGATTAAGAACTTTGTTTTGAAAATATTTTATAAGGGAAGGCCTTATACAAAATGTATATCAATACATATATCAATGAAATTATATAACGAGTACATTAGGCGCGTAAAAGATTTACATTTGCCAATAAATTAAGTCATACAGCTCGTTTAGGATAACATTAGACATTGTTCACATACAGAATATCGTTTAGATTTACCTCAAGTTATCCTTAATGAGCTATATTAACACATTTCACAACAACGTATTGAAACACAAAAATGCAACATTATCAATTATAATTTGAGTTAAGTTTGACACAATCAGCAATGAAATATCTCTTTTATTTTCAATATTAATTATTGACACAGATGACATTGAATGTTATCAATGACAATGAAATAAACATTCACCTGCAAATGTTGACAATGAAATGTTTGAATGACTCATTATGATACAGCATGACAAATGGACTCACTATAGAATATAATATATAGCTTCTTTGAGCTAATACTTCACCGACTGTATATATCAAATTCCCTTCCATGTTTGCTTCTACGAGTGCTTCACTTATGTGATATGGAATGAAACAAACAACATTTGCAGTAGCTATAGCAAATGCCATAATAGTCAACTTTATTTCAATTCTATCGATTTTTATCGGAGATCTATTGGACGGTTTAATGTCACTTCCACAATCCTCGAGGTTTAATCTGCTAGTGCGACTTTGACAGCTGCCATCACCATCAAGTTCTGTAACAGTGGTTTTATGATTGATGCTCGATGCAGATTGATCTTCAATTGAAATGTTTTTAGATTGTGATGGCACATACGTCACTGTTAAATGATAGGAGTCCAACTTCTTTCTGATTTGAAGTACTTTTCGTATTATCAAACTATATGCCACAATTAAAGTTATTATGAATATGACATGTAGACATATATCCACTACGTGGAAAATTGTATGAATTTGGCTTTCCTTTGAATAGACGCAAAGGTAGCCGGCGATGAATTCATTATCTCTCTTGAAATGCAATATAGCAATATCCGTTATCCAACAAAAATGTATGCTTATTGATAAAGAAAATATACATATTGCCATTGCAATACATTTTGCCATTTTAATAGAGATTTTCTTCATAAAAGGTTGACACACCAGTCTGTAGCGATCTAATGCCATGGCAACCGTCAAAATAACTGCATTGACAACGAAAAAATGTTGAAAGACGGAGATAAATTTGCACATAGCAATGTTTCTGTAATTAACAAAATAATTAAACTGCACTACGTCATGAATCATAACTAAATTAACAAATATGTCGTTTAAAGACAGTAATGAAATAAAAAAATTGATCACTTTTCTTGGTGATTTAAATGTAAAGAAAATAAACACAAATAAATTGCTGACGACTCCAATAAATATCACTGTCGTCAACAGGATCATTGCTGGGATATATTCGATGGTGTACGAGAGGTTTAACTCTTCAAGAAGTAAAGCATTGTCAGTTGTATTGTTCGTCATTCTAAAATATAATATAAGTTAATTATAACTAACTGTTGAACAGTCTTATAATTACACTACAAAGTTTTCCTTCGAAGTCAGTTGAATCAATTGATATAATTTTAAAGTTGTAAATGAGTTGTAAAAAGTGATTATTTTATATATTTTGCTCTATGAATATAGCTTCCTAAAGTTATCAGCAAATAGATTTTATTTTTTGATAAACTGAATACAAAATAGTGCACCAGGTGATTCAGAATGTCCAAATAGAAACAAATACGGTCATTTGACAAATGATATGTACATTTATTGGATAAAGTGAGCAAGAATGGACCCAGATTGACCTGTTTTAAGAAGCAAATAGATTTTAAGTTTTGATGAACTGAATACAAAATAGTGCAACAGGTGATTCGGAATGTCAAATTATAGACAAATACGGTCATTTGACAAATGTTATGTAAATTAATTGGATAGAGTGAGCAGGAATGGACCCAGATTGATATGTTTTAAGAAGTGATTGACCCTTTTCAGTTAATTTCATGAGTCCATATTGACAGCCTAATGACAACATCCGACCTCTCCATTTGTTGAATCTGAAAACTTAAAAATCATAATATGTACGACCATTGGGATAGTTTCTTATCAAACGGGAAAATAACCTAATAAATGTCTTAACTTACTTTGATTAGGTATCCTTACAAAGTACCCAATATTCCTATCATAGTGCTATTTTACACCGTTTATTCAAACATAACAACAACAATTCCCAAAACGTCTGCTGTTCTCAAACTATATATCGGACATGAGCTAATGAAGTTGATACAAAATGTTAAGAACAATTTAATATGAACTTATAACAAATTTTATAAAGTAGATTTTAAAAGTCATTTAGAAAATTTCTTCACTACAACATTTATATGTTTAAGTTTAAATTATCATTATAATCAAGTATTACATAACGGAAATAAAATGTTAAACACCCATTATTAATGTAGTCTAATACTTTGTGAATGAAGTGAACAATTCCTGTTAAATGACAATATAATAGCTATTAAGTTAATAAAGAAAATTGATATATCAAGTGAAATAATTGAAGGAAATAACAAACAGATACGGTGCATAAATCAATCTTATGAACCTGGTATGTTATTGTACATCAATTTTGGTTTCATCCGTTTATGGTGGAAAAACATGAGTTTACACTTCTGTAGTACAGTTTCAAAGTATTCATTCAAATGAAAACAAAATTAATCGTTAAATGCGTGTGGCTTAGCAGATTAGAGTAGATATTACTAAATTGTTTTTATATAGATACTAATAGAATACAAATGAATTTATAAATATATTCACGTAATTTCCTTCCTGTTTTGAAGGTTATACTCTTGTTAGAATGACGCGCCAAGTTAAAAATTCACTTGTACTTGAGCATGACAACTGTTAAAAACTGTGTTACATGGCGAAGTTATCATGTTGATACGCTTCCGGAATGTAGAAGTATGTCAAAGAAGTTATTACAATTGTTTTGACTGTAAGTAATATTGTCATTTATCACCACAAGCTCTGTCCAACGTTGTTCAATAATCCCACCCTACACCAAAACGATGTCCACACAAAACCTGTCCATCTCCATAACACAATCATCATTGAATCGCCAACCAAGTCTTACAATATCCATTAGCTTTGAATTAAAACTCTAAAATAAGTAGTCAAGATGATGTTTAACTCGGTGAATATACACAGGAATAGTTATATCAGTGTTAGTTTACATTACCTCATCTTTGTAGTATGTGAGTAAATAATCATTATTAAGTTGATTGTAACTTATCACAGCATATATTTTAGAACATAAATTCCCAACACTCAAACCACCGACAAATGTCGTTACCCTAGCCACATGCGTTAAGTTTGGTTAAAATAATGATATGGTTGACAGTTTAAAAAGCTCTTTGCGGATCCAACAAAACCATGCCTACAACATACCTTTTTGTCGTTCTCAAGACGGATGTAATCTATTACATGAAGTAGACTTGTATCTGTTGAGAATTGTAAATTCAATGTTTCTCCTTGAGGTAAGAATCAATTTGATCGTAAACAACTTTTTCAAGAATTTTCGAAACAAAAAATAGAAATCGGTCTGTAGTTACCTACAGGTAGACGGTTATTCATCTTAAGAGGGGAACTACTACTGCAATTTTCAATTCTTCAGGCACTCTCCCTTGTTTAAGAGACAAATTTATCATACGTGTTAGGGGACCAACAGTAATTGAAGCAGCATCTCTGATAAAACGAAAAGGTAGTCCGTCAAGGCCAGTAGCTTTATTTGGGCTTAAACTGTCGATATATTTCAACACTAGCCTCATACATTAGAGAGAAAGCAAAACTGTTTGATCGGACACCGAGTGTAGAATAAATACGTACTTACTAAACAAAAATTGACAGTCCAAACTTTAATGAATAAAAAAATTAAGATATAACTGAGCCATACTTTCGATGTAGGAAAAGGCCCCACCAAACTCATAGCTAAGTTTAATATTTGCGATTCTGTATACCTAGATGCAAACCGGAAACCTCTGAAAACCGGACTTTTTGGCCAGTCTGGACCCGGTCCGGTTTTGAGAGTTTTTACTGTACGGTAAATTTAAGAAAGAATGTAAATTATGGTGCCCTACATGTACATTATTTCAGTGTAGCGAGGTGGTTGTAGTCGCCTTACTCTCGATCGATCCTTAAACAGGCATATATCTCTAGACTACATTTTATGTTAGCAGTTAAAACATACATTCGACAGTAGCTGATATAATTATGCCTTACATTATAAACAGACGAGACAATGGCCGTAGAAAAGTTTATGTCTAAAGTTAGTGAAGGTATGTAGGTCCATGATAAATTATAGAAAGCCACCCGGCTAGCTCTGTTGGTAGCACGCAAGTCTACTGATCGAGGGGTCGTGGGTTCTATTCCCGGGCGGGACATACTTTCGTGGAGCTTGGTCATGAAATTATTTATACGGCCATTTTCCTTCCTACCAATGATTCTTAATTATTTAAGGCAGTTCACAGTCACTGACGAAAGTATGCGCTTAGTAGTTGGTCAACAGCTAAATCCAGTGATTTAGTCTTTCCAAGAGGAGTGAGTATGTTGACTGACCAACTTTATATGACCTATCCAATGTGTTGCTACAGTGTTACACCAAACAAATAAACAAACAAACGAATTATAGAACCCATGACCTCAGGATTCATTGTAAAATGTTCTACAAACTGAGATTAGCGAGTGGTTTGTATAGTATGAGTTGTCAGCTTTATAAATGATGTTGGTTTTAATTTTCTCATTTGAAAAGAATTTAACATTAGACAACTCTAAACAAAAATAATACTTTCAGTGCTTTGATTCAATATCATCGCTTTATAGTTGGATATAAACATATAGGTGGCTCCTCCTAGTGTCTATCTACATTATGCTGGTGATTTAGATCTTATAACCCAATCATTAGATGGTATATTTTTCCTCCTAAAATACCTGTATTTTAGCATTTTAACACATTACTGTACTAATTCTATACGCTATGAAGATTAAAATCATTGGAGAATCAGCGTGTGAGTTTAACTTAGCTGTTTGATGGGAGATAGAGTCGCGAATATTTGCTTATATCTAGTTTTGATTTGCATTGAGGAGAAATATTCATAATATAGATATCTGTTCGGTGAAAAGTTACGTTTTCTAGTTAAATTTCGTGGTTATTTAGTTCCTATACCCAGGTAAGTGTTTCTTTCATTTTAATGTATAATAGTTGTACCTTATATTATTTTGTTCTATTTCCCATGGTTAGTCTAGTTTACCTGCCTCTTCTGAATAGATAGCATTGAGTAGAATACGTGACCAGGAACCAGGCTTTTCGTATGGTTGGCGCATACTTGTAGGCTAGTCTTTAAAACATTTATACATTGATAAAAAAACCAACAATAAAAACATGCAAATATGGTTAAGTTTGTTAGCTCTGAGAAGACTTAGCTCATTCCATATTTACTTCTCACCTACTTCTGTATATTCATTGCTTCAGTCATCTGAATAATAAAAACGTGTACATATTTATAGAACATTTAGATTTTTTTCTCTTCCGCCAATGTGATATGTAAACACTTATCATCTGCCAGATTAGGTCCAGGGTTCGATTCACGGGTGGTGCATTCTTTCTTGGAGTTTAGTCATGCGTTCAGTAACTGGTCATCAGCTTTAGCCTTTGCAATAACAAATAACTCACTACCGTGATATGACCTGAACATCGTGTTGCATTGGCATTAATCCGAACCAAGCAGAACCAGAACAAGTATATATTCATTTCCAGAGCATAGTTGATAATATTTTATCATTTATAGAACGTACTTTAACGACTGTTTTTAATTTTATTTCTGATTTAAACATAAACTAACGTTTATTAACGTAAATGTTTCAGGAAATCAATCCTGAGAAAGAGGATTCAAGGCGTCAAGTACAAGAATGCCATCAGTTAGTCTTGGTGTTTACAAATGGCTTTTCCGCCGAAGTGCCACGTTAGAAGATTTTGCAGATCGCTTAAACCATTTCTGGACATTTGGATTGCTCCTTTTGTTTGCTGGAATAATCAGTTGGAGACATATTTATGCAAGTCCTATTCACTGTTGGACTCCGGCAGAGTTTACGCCTGAACATTCAATGTACGCTAGTAGCAAGTGCTGGAACCGGCCATATATACAATATCAAGAAAACATTGACGAGGCTTGGGAACTGCTTGAACTGTTAAGTAATGAGTCAGCGTTTGGATATGTCCCACCTCGATTAGATTTACCTTATCTCGTTGAAAACAAACCAGAATTAGATCCAATTTCTGAGCTCATGCAGGTCATGGCGACTACAAGAACCTTGCACCAATGGCTGCCTTTGATTTTATGTTTTCAAGCTTTGTTGTTTAAAGTTCCTAACATACTGATGTATATTCTACAAGGACTGTCTGGAGTAAGTTTTGAAAAACTTTCTGGACTGACGGCTGGCTTTGAACACCTTTCTCTGCAAGATCGTAGTGTTTTGTGTCGACAAATTGGACGATATATTTTCAATTGGTGTAAACAGTCATGCAACTGTTTACCTTGGAGACAACTTACCATTTTATGGTTGTTTGTTAAAGGCTTGTATTTCATTAACTGTGTTGTACAACTCAGAATACTTGATGGCATTCTAGCACCGGAGAATGCAACTTCTTTTGGCGACGTGATTTATGTAAACCTTTTCAACAACAATGCTTCATTGATGAAAGAAGCCCCGATATTTCCCAAGCAAGCTCTTTGTGATTTCAATATCAGACAGTTTGCAAATATCCACCGCTATACAATACAGTGTGACCTGACAGCAAATTACTTCAATGAGTTTGCTTATATGTTCCTATGGGTATGGCTACTGTTTGTATCCTTGACTACTGGGATCAGTTTATTTGTCTGGATTGTGAAGACGTTAGTTCCGATATGTCGCCAACGGTAAGTGTTGATATGACAATATTATTCTATTGTTTCAAGTTTAATATGTTACATGTACAGGAGGAAAATATTTTGCTGTATGACGGAAATATGCGTAGTACCTGACTAACATCTAAACTCAAGAATTAGTTTTTCCAGGAATGATAAATACGTTGACTGACCGCCGTGATATGACCTATACAACCTATTGCTACTACGTTAAACCCAACAAATTACGTGTTTAATTCTATCACCATGAAATCATTCATCATTTGACAATTAACAACAAAAGGACAATATATTTGATTAACTATTATAACTACTTTTTTCTTTTTTGTTTACCAACAAATCTTTATAGTTTATCCTACCTTCGTCAATGCCACAATTAGTTGAATTTTCCAAAAAATAATATATAAACCCACCAATATATGAAGATATATTCATCAACAGCAGACTTGAAAACCGTTTTACAAACATGCAGTTGTTAGAATATAACATGCACTAGAGACACAATAAACGGTTCAAACCACTCTTTCTTAATTTGAATTAGACAAAGTGTCTATTTCTTAAAAGAGTTTGGTAATTTTTTAAGAGCACACTATATTTATCTATACGCTAATATTCAATATGGATCTGCGCCATATTGAATATTAGCGCGCAGATCCATAATCAGACATGATTGAAGGATGCCATTTGATTTGATTTGATTTGAATATTAAATATACTTAAACCAAAAACGTTTTTAAGCTTAATTATGTCATTTGAGGCACAAGACTTCACCTGAAACATACTGTGATCAAAACTATTGTTTCAAGTATTGACAACAAAATTCTACTTTCGTTTTCGATCTTTTACTTTGAAATTCAATAAATAACATTAACATATTTAAGCAACATATTTGCATTTAGTTAATCAAAGCGCTGAAGGCACTGAATTTGTTCGGGTTTGAAAAGTGAAATTAGATTTCCGGCTCCAACAACATTTGTACACAAAGAACAGATCAGTGGTATTAGTTTGATAGGTAGAACAACACTGTTTTCGATTCAAAACACTTCACACAATCGAACTATAAATACAGCAGATAAACCGGACAGAGTAACACACTTTTGATTTTTTTTCACACAATCAACACAAGTCAAAGGGGTCATTCTTAAAACAATTCAATATCTGCCGCTTAAAAGTTATCATTCATGCACATTTATTCTACTCCATCTGTATGTAAAATAGATAAAGCCTATTATTCAGAAATCATTCAGTCATCAACAATGATCTTTAAACTTTTCCTATAGAACCATTCTATACTCAGCAAAAATGAAAACTTTACACACTAAATTTCCCATTTTGTCATGTTATTCTTCTCAAAGACTTACTTTCACTACACATATTGATTGGCCTGTCAATACACTCCCAGTTTTGATAATCCCATCCCGGCGCACCTCGCATGCTTTGCACAATTTAACATTTCCGGTTTTCAAGACTAACCACGTGTTGTCACCTCATTGTGTGTTTTAAGTAAAATCACTTACAGAGAAACATTAACGGTTGCTCACAAACAAGAAATAACAACATTTTCATTATTTGATTATTCCTAATTATGCCACGGCTCTCTAAAGATCAGAGAAATCAGGCTATTGGCATGCTGAATGCCGGTGCTATGGTAAATGATGTTGCGCAGCAATTTGGTTGCTCTCTTCATACCATACACTACCTATTAGTCGCTATACAGCTACTGGCTCCGTACGCGACCGCCAAAGACCAGACAGGGAGCGTGCGACGTCACGTAGAGACGTAGCTCACTTACGTAATCGTTTTTTGCCAGCTACAGTAACTGCTCGGCAGCTAGCGGTCTCTGCTCAGACTATCCGAAACCGTCTGAGGAAATCACACTTTCCACTTCGGGCTCGCAGACCTTACACTGGACCGCTTCTAACGGCACGCCATAGGGCTCAAAGACGGGCCTGGTGAAGACGGCATCGCCTTTGGAGGCGAGCCTAATGGAACAATGTAATTTTCTCAGATTAGTCACGCTTCAGGGTTAGCTTTGCAGACGGTAGGGTGAGAATTTACCGTCGCAAAAATGAAAGATTTGCCCAATGCTGCGTCAGCGAAGCGGACAGGTTCGGTGCCGGCAGTTTCATCAAAAGACAGAACTTGTGGTTGTTCAGGGTCATGTCAATGCACAAGGCTATATCAGTATTCTCCGCAATCATTTGCTCCCATTTATGCAGAACCATGGACCTCAAGCAATCTTTCAACATGATAATGCTAGACCCCATACAGACCGAGTAACCACGGCTTTCTTGGCAAACAATAATGTGAACGTCTTACCCTGGCCAGCACTCTCCCCGGATCTTAACCCCAATGAGCACATATGGGATGAACCCGGACCCAGGGCACGAAACAATCACCAAAGCAACAACATTCATGACCCGAGACAGGCTTTGCTGTTAGAATGGCAGGCTATTCCGATTGACGTCATTAGACATTACGTCAACTCCATGAGAAGGAGAATATTGGCTTGCATCAACAGCAATGGTATTAACACACGCTACTGACAAGCTCCTGTCGACATTGTCTTTTAAATCTCAAATTCGTTACAGAAAATCACAAGGTCCAAGTTTTACCACTTTTGATATTTTTTGAAATTGACTCCTACCTTAGTTGACTTGACAATTTCAAATTACTCTGTGGGTAATAGTAATGAAATTCACAATACTGTCGGATAATTGATCAAGGTAAAACATGCTGTTAGTAGTTTTATGGTGCATTTAACCAAATTAAAACATATTCCGTTTCAAATTCCATGCAAAGTTTTCATTTTTGCTCAGTATATTACTTATCATCTCTTCTGACAACTGGCACAAACGACGGGTCGTGACTGAATCGTTGATACCATTCTATTACATAAGATGACATAATCATCCCTACTAAGACGAACAACATAGCAGCGAATATTCTTACACTTGGGATAGTTCAGATTACTAGTGTATTAATGCGCCCGTCAGAGCAGACGATTTTTTTGAATTGCTTTATACATATTTACTGAGGGACTACTTCTGGATTCGGTAATTTTTTGAAGTTGGAAAGGGTCTGAAATACGGTAAATATGTTTGTTCAGGACTGAAGTCCCGAACAAATAAAAAAATGTTCATTAGAAGGGTTTGAAATAGATTACGTCTATTTTCTTTGCAGCAGCCCAAAAAACAGTGTTATACATTAGTTTGTATTTGATAATGGGGCCTTAATTCTCTACGTACATGTATTTGTATTCCTGGTAATTATCAAATATTAAAACTTATATTACAGATATATTAAGAGATTTCTTTATCTCAATGAAGATTTAAACATGTCAACAATGTCATCATATGATATAGATAAGTTGTGTCATGTCACAGGAGAAGATGGAGTTATGATGTTAAAGTTAATTGGAGCCAACTCCTCTGATCTTATAGTTGGAGAAGTCTTAATGAATATGTGGAAACTGAATTTTTCTGAAAATGTTAATTCAAGCGGTGGACAGATTGTTGTTGCACCAACAATTCATGTACAGCCGACAGCACCAAGTGTTTACCCTTCATTAGAGACGGGCGATATAAAACAAGGGGTGAAGAAGATGGAATAAACAGAAGAGAACAAATTGCTTAGAAGTGAACATATTTTTGTAGAAGTAGCCACTTGTTTTGTAGTACAGGGTGTTTCATAATATGTGTCCCCGTTTCAAATGCTTATAATATTTATATAATCGTTTAGATACACATTCAGTTTTTATAAATGTTTTCCACATAGAACAAAGTTTTATATAATGTATAATTTATTAGGATTTCTCAGATTACCTCTGTTGTAAATAGTCATGCTTTGAACTTATACAGGATGTGCTCTAAATGACGTCTTTTAAGCTCAATAACGACGTCAAGTCTGTGTTGAAAATTGCGAATCACTGTACAGTAGAAATCTTATCTTAATTTTCATGTTTACTTTTAGAACTTTGTTTTTTTATAACTACAATTATTAGAACGTTTTAAGTCATTGACTCATCGTGTGACATTCACAAATGCCTCGACTTATTGGTAAGGAATTGTTACCTTTTTAAATTTTAAATGATTGGGAATTCTATATACAATTAAAATGTATTGATGTATTGGGCGTTATCTTTTTTCCTATGTTTATTCTTATTATATACATACTTAAATACATGTATATGTAAATTAGATTAAATAAATCATTGTGTATTCTTAAATATTTATTAAGATTGCACGAATGGCGAGTACCAGCGCTTTAATTCTTCCGCTTAATTTATTAATAGTTGCTAATGGTGTTCATTATTCATATTTTCAAATATTTCTAATGGCATAACGATTAAGAACTTTGTTTTGAAAATATTTTATAGGGGAAGGCCTTATACAAAATGTATATCAATACATATATCAATGAAATTATATAACGAGTACATTAGGCGCGTAAAAGATTTACATTTGCCAATAAATTAAGTCATACAGCTCGTTTAGGATAACATTAGACATTGTTCACATACAGAATATCGTTTAGATTTACCTCAAGTTATCCTTAATGAGCTATATTAACACATTTCACAACAACGTATTGAAACACAAAAATGCAACATTATCAATTATAATTTGAGTTCAAGTTTGACACAATCAGCAATGAAATATCTCTTTTATTTTCAATATTAATTATTGAGACAGATGACATTGAATGTTATCAATGCCAATGAAATAAACATTCACCTGCAAATGTTGACAATGAAATGTTTGAATGACTCGTTATGATACAGCATGACAAATGGACTCACTATAGAATATAATATATAGCTTCTTTGAGCTAATAATTCACCGACAGTATATAACAAATTCCCTTCCATGTTTGCTTCTACGAGTGCATCACTTATGTAATATGGAATGAAACAAACAACATTTGCAGTAGCTATAGCAAATGCCATAATAGTCAACTTTATTTCAATTCTATCGATTTTTATCGGAGATCTATTGGACGGTTTAATGTCACTTCCACAATCCTCGAGGTTTAATCTGCTAGTGCGACTTTGACAGCTGCCATCACCATCAAGTTCTGTAACAGTGGTTTTATGATTGATGCTCGATGCAGATTGATCTTCAATTGAAATGTTTTTAGATTGTGATGGCACATACGTCACTGTTAAATGATAGGAATCCAACTTCTTTCTGATTTGAAGTACTTTTCGTATTATCAAACTATATGCCACAATTAATGTTATTATGAATATGACATGTAAACATATATCCACTACGTGGAAAATTGTATGAATTTGGCTTTCCTTTGAATAGACGCAAAGGTAGCCGGCGATGAATTCATTATCTCCTTTGAAATGCAATATAGCAATATCCGTTATCCAACAAAAATGTATGCTTATTGATAAAGAAAATATACATATTGCCATTGCAATACATTTTGCCATTTTAATAGAGATTTTCTTCATAAAAGGTTGACACACCAGTCTGTAGCGATCTAATGCCATGGCAACCGTCAAAATAACTGCATTGACAACGAAAAAATGTTGAAAGACGGAGATAAATTTGCACATAGCAATGTTTCTGTAATTAACAAAATAATTAAACTGCACTACGTCATGAATCATAACTAAATTAACAAATATGTCGTTTAAAGACAGTAATGAAATAAAAAAATTGATCACTTTTCTTGGTGATTTAAATGTAAAGAAAATAAACACAAATAAATTGCTGACGACTCCAATAAATATCACTGTCGTCAACAGGATCATTGCTGGGATATATTCCTTGGTGTACGAGAGGTTTAACTCTTCAAGAAGTAAAGCATTGTCAGTTGTATTGTTCGTCATTCTAAAATATAATATAAGTTGATTATAACTAACTGTTGAACAGTCTTATAATTACACTACAAAGTTTTCCTTCGAAGTCAGTTGAATAAATTGATATAATTTTAAAGTTGTAAATGAGTTGTAAAAAGTGATTATTTTATATATTTTGTTCTATGAATATAGCTTCCTAAAGTTATCAGCAAATAGATTTTATTTTTTGATAAACTGAATACAAAATAGTGCACCAGGTGATTCAGAATGTCCAAATAGAAACAAATACGGTCATTTGACAAATGATATGTACATTTATTGGATAAAGTGAGCAAGAATGGACCCAGATTGACCTGTTTTAAGAAGCAAATAGATTTTAAGTTTTGATGAACTGAATACAAAATAGTGCACCAGGTGATTCGGAATGTCAAATTAGAGACAAATACGGTCATTTGACAAATGTTATGTAAATTTATTAGATAGAGTGAGCAAGAATGGACCCAGATTGACATGTTTTAAGAAGTGATTGACCCTTTTCAGTTAATTTCATGAGTCCATATTGACAGCCTAATGACAACATCCGACCTCTCCATTTGTTGAATCTGAAAACTTAAAAATCATAATATGTACGACCATTGGGATAGTTTCTTATCAAACGGGAAAATAACCTAATAAATGTATTAACTTACTTTGATTAGGTATCCTTACAAAGTACCCAATATTCCTTTTATAGTGCTACTTTACACCGTTTATTCAAACATAACAACAACAATTCCACAAACGTCTGCTTTTCCCAAACTATATATCGGAAATGAGATAATGAAGTTGATACAAAATGTTAAGAACAATTTAATATGAACTTATAACAAATTTTATAAAGTAGATTTTAAAAGTCATTTGGAAAATTTCTTCACTACAACATTTATATGTTTAAGTTTAAATTATCATTATAATCAAGTATTACATAACGGAAATAAAATGTTAAACACCCATTCTTTATGTAGTCTAATACTTTGTGAATGAAGTGAACAATTCCTGTTAAATGACAATATAATAGCTATTAAGTTATTAAAGAAAATTGATATGTCAAGTGAAATAATTGAAGGAGATTACTAACAGATAGCGTGTATAAATCAATCTTATGAACATGATATTGTGGTACAGTTTCAAAGTATACATTTTTCTGAAAACAAAATTAATTGTTTAGTGCGTGTGGCTCAGCAGATTTGAGTGTAGATATTACTAACTTGTTTTTATATAGATATTAATAGAATACAAATGTATTTATAAATGTATACATGTACTTTCCTCCCTGTTTTGAAGGTTATACTCTTGTTAGATTGACGCGCCAAGTTAATAATTCACTTGTACTTGAGCATGACAACTGTTAAACTGTGTTACATGGCGAAGTTATCATGTTGATACGCTTCCGGAATGTAGAAGTCTGTCAAAGAAGTTCTTACAATTGGTTTGACTGTAAGTTATATCGCCATTTATCATCACAAGCTCTGTCCAACGTTGTTCAATAATCCCACTCTACATCATAACGATGTCCACACAAAACTTGGCCATCTCCATAACACAATCATCATTGAATCGCCTACAAGTTTTTTTTCTCCGGTTCAAACAGTCTCACTATATCCAATAGCTTTTAAATAAAACTTTGCAACAAGTAATCAAGATGATGTTTAACTCGGTGAGTATACACAGACTTTTGAAATAGTTATATCAGTGTTAGCGTATATAACCTCATACTTGGGGGTATGTGAGTAAATAATCTTTTACTAGTTCAATAAAACTTATCACAGCAGGGATTTTAGTACATAAATTCCCATTTAATTTTCTAGTTAAATAAGGAATAAACATTAATCATTTTTCATGGACTTTATGGTTGTATTAATTCTTTATCTTCGTTTGACTTCGATAAAATCATATAAAAGTAGTAGTTCTAGCAGCATGTGTAACAAATTGGCTAATCAATCGAAATATTGGACAAATGTCCTATACTCGATTCTGTGTCTCAAGTGGCGGAGGGGGGATAGACAACTGGGTAATAAAAGCGAGCGAGAATTATTTATTTTGAGTCGGACTTATGCCCTGAGGCTTTGTCCGACTGTGGTAATAAAAGCACCGGCATCGTGTTTTAAAACCTGCGAACATCATTTTCTAAATATAGTCTAACCGGCCTTTGGTAGTTGTGTGACATAGAAAAATGAACAATATAAATATCATAATTACAAAGATAAAAATGTCACACGGTAAATTGATAAGACATATATGTTTGAAATAAGTATTTCACAACTAAAATAAAATGGAATTGAAGATGTTAGCGTTCTTACTGTTACTGCAAGTAACGTTAATCTGTAAGTGTTTATTTCATCAGTAAATTGGTTAAGCCAACTTCGATTTACAAACTATTCGTTTTACCATTGAATTTGTTTATTTTTACGCCGTAGTAACACATTATATAGGTCATATAACGGCGGACTGTTAATGATAGTCGACTTTGGCTCATGTTTTTTCAGCCGCGGCCGTGGCGTAGTGGTTAGCATGTCTGACTTCGAATCAGAAGATCTCGGGTTCGAAACCCGGTCGCGGCGGGTCATAACCTATACATGAGTTGTCGGCCTCGTGATAGGGAAAGTTAGTACTGGGGATAGCTAAGTGTCAAGGAAACCTATAGTAGGAAGAGCTGGCCGTCGTGTATACGACCTATATATGTGTTGAATGCGACGATAAACAAAAACATGTTTTTTCTTACTTGATCCTTTATTATACCCCAAATATCGTCACAGAGTTGTAATGTAATAAACGGTGCAATCAATCGTGAGTTGACATGTTAAAAGGTTCACGAACATGTATTTTACAGACAAACATACATGTATCATTACATCCAGGGCAGTTAGGTTTTGGTAACCGAGAAGCACCGAGACTGGACACTTTACTGGATATCTATCATACTTTATAATCTTGTGTTATAATTAAACGTTATTGATTTATGGAAGAAACTCAATCAAACATGACATACAGCTCTGGAAACTGCTTTTGCTTGTCCTAGCTTGATAAAACTGTTTGTTTGTTCGTGATCGGGAAACTGCTATACATGTATATGGTAATGTAGATGCGTACAATGAGGTTGTTGTGCATCGTTTAGTTGAAGTGTTACGTAATATGGCTCTTCCACTTGCAATGCTAACACACTATATTTCTCTCGATAAATCTCAATTACTAAAATGATTTAAGACATTTCTAATACAAATCTCAATTTATTTTCTCTTTCATAAAACACAAATAGTCGGTAGTTGTCGAAATGGATTTCAACGACATAATGACAAGTGTTACTTTTTCAGTCCTGATATTGAAACATTCCCTGGTGCACAGGTAACACAGTACAGTTTTGTTTGCTTAAATATTTAGATAAACTGATGGCCTCTGATATAACTGCAAGCATTTACAGTATGTCTCTCTCAGATGATTACTTCTAAAATGTTAAGATTAAATCATGGAATGGTATACATAATATGCCGCTATCAAAAATTGGATTTGGTTAAGCAATTGTGCTGTTTTAGCCGCTCTTGCAAAAAAATATGAGCCTTAATTTGATAGTTGATTCACTGGCTCTGCAAAGGCTAACGTAAAAAAATTCTATAAATTGAACAGTGCATATAATTATCTTCCCGAGTGGTAGACAACTGCCCTATTTGATAAAGTGGGAAGGGGAAGTATGATTAAACTCCAACATTAATCTATTTATTTTATTAATTTATTTATTGGAGTCAACGCTGTGTCAACACAATTTAGGTCATTTTACGGCGTCCAGCGCACCTAACCTAGCTTTCCTGGACCATTGTCTATAACCAGTACTCACCTACCCTTCCATAAGGCCGGAAACTTCTCCATATTATCTAATCAATGGAGGAAAATCGACATTATAGTCAAATTTTTATGGAAGGGTATAACCTCCCCGGGTGGGATTCGAACCCGCACCCCTCGGGCACAAAATTTATCTAAGATCTATATACATGTACATATATTCAAACTGGCAATTGAACTAACTACACCACTGACTGTCAATCAGAAGCGCTACAGGCTAAGGTAACCGAGCAGGCTACTGTCCAGGATAAACCATTTATTGATAGTGTGGATTTAGAAATTCTGTTAACAAATATGGAATAAGATGTCGTTTGAATTTGTTTATATATGTCTATATGTGCATTGGTTTAAACAGCAAACGGTGTAAATTATTTCTTTAAAGGTTATGTGTGACCTATTTGACGCGCACCTTGCAGAAATGTTAACGCCTGGAGATGTTACATATGTCAACTCACAAGTTAAACTCAGGCAGAATGGTATTATAGACATATCAATTTAATTATAACTTGACGATAATGTATTTTAGTTTAGCTAATACTTATTCATTTAGTTCGATCGTGAAACTAAGTCTTACAACTCAAGCTAATAGGATAAAATGTCTTTCTTGATGAAACAACGGGATAGGTGTTGGATAGGATTCGAACCAACACGGAACCACTCAGATTGTGAATGTTAAATAGATACAAGGTTTTAATGAACTGTTTACAGTAGTTTGAATGTTATTATGGTTAGGATGAAAATATTCAAATTTGATTGTGATGAGTTACATAATTCCATTTTTATAGCAGGCATTGGACGCACGGACATGACATAACAAATTCACTGAACAACATACATCAATTAATCATGTTTTTGTCATTATTTAAAGGGTATTACTGGATAGGATTAACAGATTTACTGGAACAAGACATGTGGATGTGGGAAACATCTGATGTCAAATTAGACCAATCTTTAGCTAACTGGGCCCCTAATGAACCTTTTAGTAACGGTCTGAAGTTTTGTACCGTGGTTTCTCAGAATGGTGACTGGCATATCGGATCATGCAGTAATAAATATCACTATGTTTGTGAATACCATGATAAGTATGACTAACAGCTTTATATTTTGTTGAATTATTTGCTTAAGAGTTAATCCATTATCAAAACCGAAAAGGATGAAAAAGTATACAATAGTTGTGAATCGATCCCTACATTCCCAGATTTTGCGGGACGCTGTATCGCGCTCCTTAAGAGTTAACACAATACCATAAACTGTAAAAGTGACTATCAAGACACTTGTAATTACACATGAAACCTGAAGACTGTTTAAGCACAACCGAATCGCAAAAAAATTGTAATATCTCCCTGAGACTCGAGTGAACATATGACTTAATAGTTTCTAAGTTCTTTTTAGCTCAGTTGAACGCCCATTTCAAAGATGAGTCTCGATATGAGTAATATCGCAATTCTCAAAATTGTATTCAATGTCTCAACCTTACAATACACCGCATTGTAAATTGAACATTTTAGTAGCTCTAAAACAGCTCTATCATAAATGTTTGACGTTCATTTAAATCATTCGTCATTATTCTCCTGTTTTGGGTGACGACTAAATGTAATTGCCAAATGATCACATTTTCTCTATCATAGCATGTTTATTAAATATACTTGAGAGGATGATTGCATGTAGAACTATGTATATCTTAGTCTCATCCCCTTGAACTTCCAATGAAGGCAAATCATGTGCGTGTGTGTATTAATAGTGTGCCTGTTATAATATCAGACAGATCCAGAATTGCTCCATCACCACACTCTCACTTATTTATAAATTGTATCACTCTCACTTATTTATTGAACTGTTTTTCAGGGGCACTGCAATCGTCGGATAGCACACCCTTTACATTTAAGTATTCTGACATGTATTATTATGCTATGTAATTTTCTTTATTCTTATAAAATAAAAATAAATCACGCTTTTTATCGGGCTAAATCTCTATTCCTCTGAAAACCCTGTCCAATTGGACCTAAGTCAAATTCTGGAGTCCAGGTGAATCAGAAAATGTGCCTCATCCGGAACCGGTGGATAGGTAACCCGTTTCCTGAGCCTTATATTGTCTTTATATAATAAGGCAGCCGCCCGTCTAGCTCAGTTGGTAGCACGCAAGTTTACTGATCGAGGGATCTTTGGTTCGATTCTCGGGCGGGGCATACTTTCGTAAAGTTTGGTCATGAAATGAATTCTACGGCGACTCTCCTTCCTACCAATGACTTTTTATTATGTAGGGCAGTTGTCTGTCACTGACGAAAATATGCGCTTGAAGTTGGTTTACAGCTAAATCCAGAGGTTTAGCCTTTCCAGGAGGAGTGAGTAGGTTGACTTACCGTCGTTATATGACCTATACAATGTGTTGACACGGCGTTAAACCCAACAAAAACCAACAAACTATACGGTAAGGCACGATTATGCGTTTATCGCCATAAATGCCGGTTCATACCCAAAATTCTACCCAAATACGCCTATGTGGATGCCCTGGAGGTCGATTAAGTAAAAAATGACAAGCCCAAAATTGGCTTTTCCCTGACGTATGCCTATACATCACGAGTATTTCTGAGCACTGGCTATGTTATTTCTATTTTTGTTGCAGTTTTATCCTATTCTAATAATGTTTTATTTGATTGAATTTCACATAAGACTTTCTGGTGAAAATCGCCAAAAAGTCTAAAACAGAACATATACTAAGATGTAGTTGAATATTAAAAAGACGATATCGTAAAATTGTTTCTCGTTTGAGCTTTTACCTTCTTGAAGTTTAAAGTGATTTAGGGCAGAGCTTGTCTTTTTATTATAAATATAAATATGATTGACATGGAATCCTATACGATGCAAGTATTCTATAATGACCTTAATGTCACATGTAAATTGATAAGACTTTTAAATTGTAATTTTAACGCTCTAAATTATTGTAAGTGTTTCAAAATCTAAAATAAAATGGAATTGAAGATGTTAACGTTCTTTCTGTTACTGCAAGTATCTTCAGTCCGTAAGTGTTAATTTCGTCAGTATTTTTATCCAATTTCGAAATGCAAAACCCTTCGCATTACCAGTGAGTCAATGCCACAGCAACAAATATCAATGATAGTCGACATAGAAGACACAAGTTTTTACTAGATCATTATTATGCCCAATTATCATCAGTGAGTTGTGGTATAATACGATGCATTATTAATTATGAGTGTTATGTCAATGTTAAAAAGTTCACACACATGCTTTTTACAAACGGTCAGATGTGAGGTGAATACATGTACATACAAATCATTACATTTATGACAGCGAGATGTTGCAAAGCAAACATGCAGACATTGAGTTATTGCGATAATTTGTACCACTAGCACTGAGACTGGGCAATTGACTTTATAACTGTCATGGATTATGTTATAATTAAAAAAGGTCTATTATTATCATTACATGGAAACCCAATTAATTATAACACACATACCTAGTGTTGGTTATCATTGACCTTATGATTGAACCGGCGTCGTGCTTTAAAATCTGCGAACATCATTTTCTAAATAAAGCTCATCCTACATTTGGTAGGTGTGTTAAAATGTGTAATATATAAGTACACGTATACGGCAGTCATAGCATAATATACAACGTAAGTATCATACGTACAAAAATAAAAATGTCACATGGTTAATTGATAAGACATATACATATGGCTCGTATATGTATGTAAAAAGTGTGTCACAACTAAAGTAAAATGGAATTGAAGATGTTAGCGTTCCTACTGTTACTGCAAGTAACGTCAGTCTGTAAGTGTTCATTTCTTTAGTAATTTGATTAAGCCAATTTCGAATTACAAACTAATCGTTTTACCTTTGATTTCTTTGTTTTGTTTAACGCCGTAGTAACACATGGTATAGGTCATATAACGGCGTTTTTACCATTGAGCCAAATCCCTTGACACAATTTTCAATGATAGTCGACGTAGATGGCACATGTTTTTTTTTCCTTACTGGATCATTTTATAAATAGCGGCATTGAGTTGTAATGTAATAAGCGGTACAATCAATTGTGAATTGTTCACAAAAAAGTTCACAAACATGTATTAGACAGAGGTATGATAAATGACGTACATATCATTACATCCAGGGCAGTTAGATTTTAGTGACCGATAAGCACTGAGACTGGACACTTTACTGGATATCTATCATACTTTATAATCTTGTGTTATGATTAAACGTTATTGATACATGGATTGATCAAACATTATATACAGCTGCTTTTGCTTGTCCTTGCTTGATGACACTGTTTGAATCTTTGTGTTCGGAAAAGCTTCTTTACATGTGTATGGTAATGTAGATGCGTACTAGGAAGTAATATGGCTCTGTCACTTGAAATGCTATCATACTATATTTCTCCTGATATGTCCTAATTACTAAAATGATATAAGACATTTCTTATACAAATCTCAATATATTTTCTCTTTCATAAAACACAAATAGTCGGTAGTTGTCGAAATGGATTTCAACGACATAATGACAAGTGTTACTATTTCAGTCCTGATGTGGAAACATTCCCTGGTGCACAGGTAATATAATTCTGTTTGCTTAAATATTTAAATAAACTGATGGCTTTAGATATAACTGCAAGTTTCTCTCAGATGGTAACTTCTAAAATGTTAAGATTAAATCAAAGAATGGTATACATAATATGCCGCTATCAGAAATTGGAATTTGTTTGTTTATTGTGCTGTTTTAGCCGCTCTTGCTAAAAATTATGAGCTTTAATTTGATAGTTGATTCACTGGCTCTGCAGAGGCTAACGTCTTTAGAATATTTCTATAAATTGAACTGTACATATAATTATCTTCCCCAGTGGTAGACAACTGCTCTATTTGATCAAGGGGGAAGTAGAATTAGATCAAACTCCAAAATTTATCTCAGTTCTATATAACTACATATAAACTGGAAGTTGAACTAACTACACCACTGGCTGTCTATCAGAAGCGCTACAGGCTAAAGTAACCGAGCAGGCTACTGTCAGGGATAAAACCTTTATTGATAGTGTGGATTTAGAATTTCTGTTAACAAGTATTGAATAAGAAGTTGTTAAAATATGTTAATATATGTCTATATGTGAATTAGTTTAATCAGTAATTGGTGTAAATTAATTCTTTAAAGGTTATGTGTGACCAATTTGACGCGCACCTTGCAGAAATGTTAACGCCTGGAGATGTAACATTTGTCAACTCACAAGTTAAGCTTAGACATAACGGTATACATATTAGATATGTGAATTTAATTATAACTCAACGATAATGTATTTTTAGTTTAGTTTATACTAATTTATTTTAGTTCGATCGTGTGAAACAAATTCTTACAGCTTAGATAAATCACTTTCAAGTCCACTTCGTGGTCCCCAATGCTGAGCTAATAGGATAAAATGTCTTTCTTGATGAAACAACCGGATAGGTTTTGGATGGGATTCGAACTCTCACGGAGCTGTCAATCCAATAATAACTAGTTAAATAACGATAATGTATTAAACCTAGATAATTTTAATGAGGTTTAATGATCCGTTTTTCATAAGTTAAAATGAAAAAAAAAATGATTGGATAAAATTATCTAAATTTTGCTTGCAATGGTTACAATTAGTTTTTAATTCAATTTTAACAACAGGTCTGCAATGAACGCACGGATATGACATTACAAATTCACAAATATACATACATAAATTGATCATGTTTTTTTGTCATTATTTAAAGGCTATTACTGGATAGGATTGACAGATCTACTAGAACAAGACATATGGATATGGGTAACATCTGATGTTAAATTAGACCAATCTTTAGCTAACTGGGCCCCTAATGAACCTTCTAGTGACGGTAATCAATTTTGTACCTTGGTTTCTCAGAATGGTGACTGGCATGATGGAATATGCAGTAATAAATATCACTATGTTTGTGAATACCATGATGAGTATGACTAATATGTTTATATTTTGTTGAATTATTACGACAATTTTGATTTGCTTAAGAGTAAACCCAATATCAAAGCCGAAAAAGATGTAAAAAGCATACCATAGTTGTGAATCGAGCCCTACTTTCCCGGATTTGGCGAGACGCTGCATCGCGCTACTTAAGAGTTAACACAATATCAAAACTGTTAAAGTGACTATCAAGACACTTGTAATTTATACATATGGAACCTGAAGACTGTTCAAGCACAACCGAATCGCTTAAAAATGGTTATATCTCCCTGAGACTCAACAGAACATATGACTTAATAGTTTCAAAGTTCCTTTTAAGCTCAGTTGAACGCCCATTTCTTTAACAAAGATCAGTCTCGATATGAGTTATATCGCTGTTTCTCAAAATTGTATTCAATGTCTCAACCTTACAATACACCGCATTGTAAATTGAACATTTTAATAGCTACATTTTCAACTCAATTTGAGATACAAATTTAGCACATGTATAAATATATTCAAAAAACACGGTTACAGCAGCTCTAAAACAGAATAATATCTGAAATGTGTGACGTTCATTTAAATTATTCGTCATTATCTTCCTACTTTGTGTGACGATGTTATGTATTTGCCAAATGATCACAGTTTCTGTATCATGACATGATCATTTAATATACTTGAGAAGATACTTGCATGTAGAACTATGTACATCGTAGTCTCATCCCATTGATCTTTCAATGAAGGCAAAACATTTGCGTTTGTGTATTAATAGTGTGGCTGTTAAAATATCAGACAGAACTAAAATTGCTCGCATCACCACACTCTCACTTATTTATAAATTGTATCACTCTCACTTATTTAATGAACTGTTTTTCAGGGGCACTGCAGTCGTCGGATAGCACACCCTTCACATTTGAATATTCTGACATGTATATGCTATGTAATATTCTTTATTCTTATAAAACAAAAAAAATACGTTTTTTATCGGACTGAATCTCTTTTCTTCTAAAAACCGTGTCCAATTTGACCTAAGTCAAATTTAAGAGTCCAGGTGAATCAGAAAATGTGCCACATCCGGAACCGGTGGATAGGTAACCCGTTTCCTGGGCCATATATTGTCCCTATACGGTAAGGCAGCCGCCCGGCTAGATCAGTTGGTTACACCCAAGTTTACTGATCGAGGGATCTTTGGTTCGATTCCCGGGCGGGGCATTTTTTCGTGGAGTTTTGTCATGAAATTAATTCTGCGGCCACTCTCCTTCCAACCAATGATTTTTAATTATGTAGGGCAGTTGTCATTCACTGACGAAAGTATGCGCTTGAAGTTGGTTTACAGCTAAATCCAGAGGTTTAACCTTTCAAGCGGGAGTGAGTAAGTTGACTGACCGCCGTTATATGACCTATACAATGTGTTGACACAGCGTTAAATCCAACAAAAACAAACAACCTAAACGGTAAGGCACGATTATTCGTTTATCGCCACGAATGCCGGTCCATGTCCAAATTTCTACCCAAATACGCCTATGCGGATGCCCTGGAGGTCGATTAAGTAAAAATGTCAAGCCCAAAATCGACTTTTCCCTGACGTAGGCCTATACATCACTAGTATTTCTAAGCACTGGTTATGGTATTTCTGTTTTTGCTGCAATTTTATCCCATTCTAATAATGTTTTATTTGATTGAATTTCTCTTAAGATTTTCTGGCGAAAATCGCCAAAAGTCTAAAAAAAGAACATATACTAAAATGTAGTTGAATATTAAAAAACGATATCGTAAAATTGTATCTCGTTTGACCTTTTACCTTCTTGAAGATTAAAATCATTTAGGGCAGAGCTTGTCTTTTTATTATAAATATGAATATGACTGACATTGAATCCTTTACGATGCAAGTATTATAGAATGACCTAAATGTCACATGTAAATTGATAAGACTTTTAAATTGTAATTATAACGCTCTAAATTATTGTGTTTCAAAATCTAAAATAAAATGGAATTGAAGATGTTAACGTTCTTACTGTTACTGCAAGTATCTTCAGTCCGTAAGTGTTTATTTCGTCATTATTTTTACCCAATTTCGAAATGCAAAACCCTTCGCATTACCAGTGAGTCAAGGCCACAGCAACAAATATCAATGATAGTCGACATAGAAGACACAAGTTTTTACTAGATCCTTATTATGTCCAATTATCATCAGTGAGTTGTAGTATAATACCGGGCATTATAGATTATGAGTTGACATGTTAAAAAGTACACAAACATGTTTTTTACAAACGGTCAGATGTGAGGTGAATACATACAAATCATGACAGCAAGATGTTGGTGGCCGAAAAGCAAACATGCAGACATTGAGTTATTGTGACAATTTGATTGGGCAATTAACTTTATAACTGTCATGGATTATGTTATAATTAAAAAAGGTCTATTATTATCATTACATGGAAACCCAATTAATTATAACACACATACTTAGTGTTGGTTATCATTGACCTCATGATTGATGATAATGATTGACCTTTATGAATCAGAAAACTATTAAACTTGTATAGAAATGTAGATGCTTTTAAGCATGATGATATGCATTGTTTAGTTAAGGTGTTACGTATCATGGTTAGGACATTTGGAATGTTATAGTTCTTTCCTTGATAAATCACGATTACATGTTCTAAATGACATATCTGATACAAGTATCAATATGTATTTTATTTTTCATAAAACATGAACAGTCAGTAATTGCCGAAATGGATTTCAACGTCATAACGACAAGTGTTATTATTTTAGTCCTGATGATGAAACATTCCCTAGTGCACAGGTAACACAGTTTTGTTTGTTTATATCTTTAATTGCTGACTTCAGATATACCTGCATGCATCTGAAGTGTGTATTTACTAGATGGTAACTTTTAAAATGTTATGATTTACTTAAAGGAACGCTTCACATAATACGCTGCTATCAGAAATTGGATTTGGTTGGTTCATTGTGCTGTTTGCAGCATTATGAAACTTTTTTTTCTTGGCAGGCAGTAAATTCAATCACTCACTTGCTCTGGAGAGGCTAACGCCTCTATAATATTTCTGTAAATTGAACTAAACATATAATTATCTTCCCGGTGGAAGACATCTGATTTATTATATATAGTGGTAAGAGGAAATATGATCAAACACCAAAACTTTTCTTAGGTCTATATATATATTTATATTCAGCCTGCCTGGAAGTAAATCCAACGACTCCAATGGCTGCCAGTCAGAAGCACTACAGACTAAAGTAAACGAGCAAGCCACTATCAGAAATAATAGCTTTACTAATAGTCATCAAATATTGAATAAGAAGTCGTCAAAAATATGTTAATATATATCTATATAGTTATGTTTATATTAGCATTAGTTTAACATTATCAGCAAATGATGTGAATTAATTATTTGAAGGTTATGTGTGACCAATTTGACGCGCACCTTGCAGAAATGTTAACGCCTGGTGATGTAACATATGTCAACTCACAAGTTAAACTCAGGCATAATGGTATACATATTAGATATATCAATTTAATAACTTAACGATACTGGTCAAATTTATACTAATTCATTTATCCGCCCGGCAAGCTCAGTTGGTAGCACGCAAGTCTACTGATCGAGGGGTTGTGGGTTCGATTCCTGGGCGGGGCATACTTTTGTGGAGCTTAAGCCTTTCCAGGATGAGTGAGTAGCTTGACTGACCGCCGTTATATGACCTATACAATGTATTGATACTGCGTTTAACCCAACAAAAACAAACAATACTAATTAATTTTAGTTTGAATGTGAAACAAGTTCTAAACAATTAGAATAACCACTTTCGAGTCCACTTCAACGTCCACCAGTACTGAGCTGGTCGTACAAAATTTCTTGCTAAAAGCAACAACGGGGTTGGATATGATTCGAACCCACACTGAGCTGTCAATCAAATATATACTAGTCATGATAATGTATTAAACCTAGAAAATGAATGCTTGAAAGGTACAAGGTTTTAATAAACTGTTTACAGTAGTTTGAATGAAATAATGGACTGGATAAAAATATTCAAATTTGCTTGTGGTGAGTTACAACAAAGATTCATGGTTACAATTATATAACATAATTCAAATTTGTACCACAGCAGTGGACGCAAGTATATGACATTACAAATTCACTAATCAACATACGTCAACTGATCATGTTTTTGTCATTGTTTAAAGGCTATTACTGGATAGGATTGACAGATCTACTGGAACAAGACATGTGGATATGGGTAACATCTGGTGTAAAATTAGACCAATCTTTAGCTAACTGGGCCCCTAATGAACCTTCTAGTGACGGTGCTCAGTTTTGTGGCATGGTTTCTCAGAATGGTGACTGGCATGATGGATATTGCAGTAATAAATTGCACTATGTTTGTGAATACCATGATGAGTAAGACATAATGTTTTATATTTTGTTCATTTATTATATTCTAAACTTATGTTGGTCTTAATTCATTATATCATACATTATACAGTAAAAGGGGTGAAAAAAACGTATACCTTAGCTGCCTGAGAAACGAATCTGGTTCTCGCGGCTGGTAGGCAAGACACTCAACCGCGTCGCTAAAGGGTTAATTTTAAAGCTGTTGGAAGTGACTATAAAGACACTCGTAACTTGTACATATTGTACCTACAGGCTGCTCAATCACAACTATATAGCTTAGAAATGTTTTTATCTGCCTGAAACTCAATATAACGTTTGACTTAATTGTTTTAAAGCACACTTTAAGTCCATAATGGCCGAAAAAGTATTCGTACCTTCGTAACAAAATAGTTATATTGGATAACTTTTACTTAGCCGGATGTTGCACTATTGTGCACCTTTTAACCACCTTCTAAAGTTTTCCCCCATTGAACGCCCATTTGTTTACAGAGATTAGTCTCGTTATGAGTTATATCGCAATTGTCAAACCTTTTTTTCAATGTAACAACATTACAATGCACCGATGTGAATAGAACATTTATTAGCTACAGTTTCAATTCAATTTTATTACACAAATTTAACACATCTATCAATATATTTGAAGTGCACTGTTGAAGCAGCTCTTAAACTAGCACATTATCAGCACTTGTTGAACAATTCGTTGAACTAATAATATATCATTATCTTACAGCTTTGTGTGACGATGTAATATAATTGCCGAATGATCACAGTTTCTGTTTTATGACATGATCATTTAATATACTTAAGAAAATACTTGCATGAAGACCTATGTATATTGTAACCTTATTCCTTGATTTACCATTGATGACATAACATACATGTGCGTTTGTACAGTAAAAGTTCGCTGGCTCAAACTCGAGGGGACATGAAAATGATTCGAGAGAGCCAAGTGTTCGACCCGGCCGACTTTCGTCAAAGTATGACGTTATTACTTCCCCTTGTTTCTTATTGTTTTTAAATTTGTTATCTCCCTTGGTTTAGTATATAACCCGAACACACGGTTCATTCATGTGTCATGTATACGTAGTTAGTAATTACTGCAAATTAAATTGCCAACTACCTATATGTTGTGCGTTATTTTTACACTTACGAACATGATTACGATATAGGTTAGTAGTTGTAGATGAATTGATCATTACTTTAATGTGGTTACATGTAAGTGAGAAAGGTTCGATGTGACCGGGTCCTCCCGTAAGTTTTTTCCGCCGTTGTATATGTGTGTATATTCTGTTCTAACATTTTGATCCTTAATTTGGACTTAATTTTTACCGAAATTGCACGAACTTTTTATCAGTTTTTATTAATTAAAACTAACATACACGCTGTATATGCGCTAATTAATTTCTTTGCGAGACCTTTTTTACTCGTTTTATCGAATATTTTTAATCATACCATGACATTTTATAATATGTGCCTGTCTACAAGTTGCAGTCAACAAACAATTCTATTGTTAAGCAATTTTTATGCAATATTATAAACAATATATTTACTAATAACAATGTGTTGGGCAAATTAACATCAATTAACAAATCTATTGTTAAGCGATTAAAATCAATTAACAAATCAATTGTTAAGCGATTTTCACACCCTGTTATTATCACGCGTCACAAACAATGACTAAGGTCAAGATTTTACGGCCGATGTTTGAAAATCTATTGTTCGAGAGAGACAATTGTATTCAAGTGTATTTGTAAACCACGGGACCAAGATATTGGTTCGAGATTTCGACTCAGTCCTGTTCGACCCAACAGAGGTTGACTAATATAGATATAGAAGGGAAACTGATCGGTGCCAGACAATGTGTTCGACTCGGCCAATTAATTCGACCCGGTGGTGTTCGAGTGAATGAACTTATACTGTATATGAACAATGTCCCTGTTGAAATATCAGACAAAACTAATATTGCCAACATCACCACGCTCTCACTTATTCAATGCATTGTTTTTTCAGGGGCACTGAAGTCGTCGGATAGCACATCCTTTATTTGAATATTCGGACATGTATACGTTTGTTATGTAATATTCCTTATTCTAAATAAAACTATAAAACATCAGGCGTTTTATATGACTCAAAATCTTTTTCATGGACCCTAGTCCAGTTGTACCCTAGTCCCTTTCCATAGTCCATGTGAACCAGGAAATGTTCCAAAACGGTACCTGAGGCCATTATGGGGGCCAGGGGACCCGTTTCCAGAACCGAATATAGTCCGTCTAGGGGTAGGCGCGATTATGCGAAAAGTGCCGTTTTTTTGCCACGATTGCCGGTTTATGCCCGAAATTCCGCCTAAATACATCTATGCTGATCCCTGGAACCGATTAAGACCAAAAACGAAGGGAAAAAATCCTCCGTTCGACTTTTTCCCTGATGTATACTTATGTGTTTTTTTTGGGGGGGGTTGTAAAACTTTTTCTCTGGAACCGGTTCCATTTCGGCTTCAGTACCTTCCAATGGTCCAGACAAACTAGAAAATGTGTTACAACCGGTAACTGAGGCCCGTCCGGGGGCCAGGGGGCTCGTTTTCAGACTTGTATATAGTCCTCCTTTGGATAGGCAAGATTATGTGTGAATTGCCGTTTTGGGGTACGATTGCCAGTTTATATCCGATTTCCACCAAATTACGTCCATGCGGATGCTTTGGATCGATTGAGGCCCAAACAGGGGAAAGTTTTTAACCCCCTAATTGACCTTTTCCCTGTTTTATACATCATGTGTTTTTCGGGGTGAAAATCTTTTTCTCTGGAACCGGTTTCATTTAAGACTCAGTCCCTTCCTATTATTAAAACAAACCAGGAAATGTGAAACAATCGGTACCTAAGGCCCTTCCGGGGACCAGGGGACCCGGTTCAGGGCTCGTATATAGTTCCCCATAGGCTAGGGCGATAATGCGTAAATTGCTGGTTTTGGCCACGATCATCGGTTTATGCTTAAATTTCGCAAAATTTGCGTGTACGAATGCCCTCGGGCCGATTGAGACATAAAAGGAATGAAGAATTATGGCCCTTATTCGACTATTGCCTGATATATACACCAAGCAGGTTTTTTTCGGAGTAAAAACGTTTCCGCTGGAACCGGATCCATTTTGGCCTCAGTCCCTTCCTATGGTCAAGACAAGCCAGAAAATTAGTCACAACCAACAGGTACCTGAGGCCCCTCCGGGGACCAGGGGGCTAATTTCCAGACCCGTATATAGTCCTCCTAGGAGTAGGCAAGATTATGCGAAAATAGCCGTTTTTTTTGCCATGATTGGCGGTTTATGCATGAAATTCCACCAAATTAAATCTATTTGGATGCGCTTGGGCGGATCGAGGCCTAAACGGGGGGAAGGGGTACAACCCAAATCGAAATTTTCCTTGATCTATACATCATTCGTTTATTTCAGGGTTATTTTTTTTCTCTACAACAGGTTCCATTTTAGGCTCAGCCCCTTTCTATGGTCCAGACGAACCAGGAAGTGTGTCACAACCGGCATCTAAGGCCCTTTCCGGGGGTAAGGTGGGCTCGTTTCCTGACCCGTATATAGCCCCCTAAGAATAATCGCGATTATGCTTAAATTGCCGTTTTTTGCCTCGATTGCCGAATTATGTCCGAAATCCGCCAAAATACGCGCGTGTGGATGCCCTCAGGCCGTTTGAGTTCCAAAACGGGGATAAAAATTGTTTACCTTAGATCGACTTATCCCTGATGTATATATACATCAAGCATTTTTTCGGTGTAAATAGTTTTTCTCTGGTACCGCAATTGCCGTTTTGGGTACGATTGCCGGTTTATACCCGAAATTCCGCCCACATACGTCTATGCGGATGCCCTGGAGCCGATTAAGGTCCAAAACGGGAAAAAGATTTTTTCTCCCCCCTGATTGACTTTTGGGATAATGTGTTTTTTTCGGAGTGAAAAACTTTTCTCTAGAACCGGTTTCATTTTGGCCGCAGTCCCTTTCTATGGTCCAGACGAACCAGGAAATGTGATATAATCGGTACTTGAGGCCCTTCCGAGGCGCTCAATGATGCTTTGCATCATTTTTTATATCAGTATATCTATTAACCAAGGTGATAACGTTGTCATGTTAATATTTCACTGAATGTATAGGTGATATCAGATGTACATGCAACTTAGACGAAGTAGGTCGATCCGGAGTCGGGACTTTATACTAGCAGGAAGTACCCACGATGCATGCCGGGAAAATTATATTCCACATTTTATAAAAGATAAACTATATTTTCATTGTCGAAATATGTTTAACTAGGTTATTCATTGAAAAAAAGCCATATGTTTAAAAAATCACACTTAAAATGACCATTATACAGGTTTAGTGGCCATTGTATGTTATGAAAGAAAGGTGCGAAAATTGGCTATAGTAAATTTATATATGAAATAAAAAAGTTATTTTCTCAGCGGGATGAATAGCCAAGTGGATGTGATACTTGACTTGTAATCCGAACATTGTAGGTTCGACTCCCACTACGTCTCTATCGCAAAAAAAATGTCCGCAAATGCAAAAATAATGAACGTCCGAAATTGCTAAAAGAATGAAATGCAAAAAAGACCGAAATGCAAAAAAGACCGAGAAGACTGGGATGCAAAAAGACCGAAGTGCAAAAAAGACCGAAAAGACAGTAATGCGCAAAAGACCGAAATGCACATAAGACCAAAATACAAAATAGAACAAAATGCAAATCGGACCGAAATGTAAAACTGAGCTAAAGTAAGTAGGGAAGACAGAGTAAGGGGGAGAGAGGGAAACAGTAAGTAAGGGAGAAAGAGAAAGGGAGAAAGAGAAAGGAATAGTGAGAGAAAGGGAAAGAAAAGAAGAGAAAGGGGAGAGAAAAAGTAAGAAAGAGGGAGAGAGAGATAAGAGAGAGGGAAAGAGAAAGGAAGAGAGAGAGAGGGAAAGAGAAAGGAAGAGAGAGGGAGAGAAAGGAAGAGAGGGAGAGAGAGAGAAAGGAAGAGAGAGGGAGAGAAAGGAAGAGAGGGAGAGAGAGAGAAAGGAAGAGAGAGGGAGAGAAAGGAAGAGAGGGGGAGAAAGAGAGAAAGGAAGAGAGGGACAGAAAGGAAGAGAGGGAGAGAGAGAGAAAGGAAGAGAGAGGGAAAGAAAGGAAGAGAGGGAGAGAGAGAGAAAGGAAGAGAGAGGGAAAGAAAGGAAGAGAGGGAGAGAGAGAAAGGAAGAGAGAGAGAGAAAGGAAGAGAGAGGGAGAGAAAGGAAGAGGGAAAGTAGGAGAGAGGAGGAAAATGTGTAACATTGAAAACTTTAGCTATATCGTGTACATTAGACTTAAATTTATATAATGGAAATAAAAAGTGAATGGACCTAAAGTAGTGTTATTGTGCAATTCTTTTTTTGGTAATTAAGATTATTTGTATTTGTATGGAAGAACATTTGTGTGCTAATTTAACAGCGGTATTATTCACAGTCTGAGATTGGGTGGCTCATTTCAAATTGCGTGACGTAGACGATGTAAACAAGTTACGTATCATAACAATTTCGTCATGAATATAATGATGAGAAAAGGTCACCTGAACGTCACCTTCGTTTGAAAATAATATCACTTTTCAGAAGCAGAGTTTTACGGAGAAATATAACTTTTATTTAAATGTTTACTTATAAATATTTTTAGATGTAGGCCGGTCTGTGACTCTTTTCTTGACCTTTATATTCTATTTGATATGTCGTCTCTAGCACCAACAAAATTTGGTATTTTTATTTACGTCCAAATATCTATATCTCTAAAATGGAGAAGTGACCGTCGCCTATTGCTTCTTATGTGTAAAGTCGAATATTGGGGTCTCGGTTTGAATTTTTGGATCCTTCTTGGACTAAGGTCACTGTCAAGGTAAATGCTAATTATGACAACAGATTTTTCAAATAATCTATCGAGTCTATTTGAATAAATACTGCTTCCTCAATCATATCTCAATCCCTACATGATCAATCAAATGATTCTAAAAGTTTTGAAACAACTTTCTCATGTATTTTACATTTACCATGACATAGACCTTGGTCTTAGAAGTATATCACATGATGACAAAGAATGACTTAGCATGGTTAACATTTGTAGTATATGCAAAACAATTATTTGGTTTCATTTATCACGGTAAAAAAAGTTTAGTCGACTTGGGACACAGATCCCAATGCGCATACGCAAAAATGGCGGCCATCTTTGATTTGGAAGTGGAAGTGCTTTTCGTGAAAAGTAGGCCATGTAGATCATCTGTATCAAATTTGGTGCTTGTATCATGAAGTGATAGATTGCTGCAGTTATCGTCCCACTATGACGTTAATCGCAACGAATACATATTTATGACCGAAATTCCACCGAAATAAGACTACGCGGATGCCCTAGGGCCGATTGAGGCTCGAAACATGGCGAAAAATTTGTCGACACTCCCTGGTGTATGTATTACGCATTTTTTACCGAAAAACTTTTTTCTCTGCAACTGGGTACAATTTAAACCTCAATCCATTGTTATTGTCTATGCAATTAGGGAAATGTGCCATACATAATTATTTAAGCACTCTTGAGGGCCAAGAGACCCGTTCCAATGACCGAATTTACTCCCAATACTGATATGCGCGATGATGCGTAAATTAGCGTTTATCGCCTATGTCAGTTTTTGCAGGAAAATCCCCCCAATTACGCCTATACAAATGCCATGGGACCGATTGATGCAAAAAAAACGAAGTTATGAATTTTGGCCCCAAATCGACTTTTCCCTGATGAATGCACCAGATGTTGTGCAGCGGTATACTGAGTTTGTCACAACTTTGTTTAAAATAATTGGATTACAGCAACTATAATTTTAGTTTATACATATGAACAATGTATTCTATACTGTATGTATTTGACCGCAAGGGGCGGATCTAGGATTTTTTTCTAGGAGGTCCGAAGTTTTTCTAGGAGGGTCCAAACTTTCGAACCACAACCACATTATACACATTTTGCAGAATAATGCAACTTATAAATAATACAATCTTATGTTAAGCACCGAGAAAAATGCTTCATGTTACTTAAAATGCATTACTATCAATAAATACCCTAACCCTAACCCCCCCGACGCCCCACTAGATCGGCCTATGTCCAAGACATTCTCGTTTTCTTGATTATAAAGTATTTTATCATACTGTAGGCTGTTGAAATGTTATCTCAATAAAGAGTTGAGAAAGTAGTATAAAAAGAAATGTAGTTTTGACACGAAATAGACGTGTAAGACCAACATTTTTGTAGTCTTCAAAGAAAGACGCATTTTCTAACATGTCATATCAAATTCAGAATGTTTTATTCCCATTTCTATTTAAAAAGAGATAATGTTTGATGATAACCTTTAATCTCTAGGCATTGAGACATAAACATGGAAGGAATTCTATTAGCGACTGTGGTTATATGTTTGCAATATATTCTTGCAGGTAAATAAATGCCATTTTTTTCATTTTTGTTGAAATCACCTTCTTTATACGAGCGTCGGACTTCAATTGCTTTTTATCATATTGAATAGTAACTAAACATTTAATTCAAATTGAATTCATTACGGTCAAGTTTATGCAATGTTTATCAGTAGTCATGGCATAAAAAAGAAGTAAAAAACTGGTATAATGTAAATGCCGTATGTTTTTACTGAACTGTGGAATCTACAGGTAACGCTGTCAAAATGAATTATCCCTCTTCGGACTTTTAGATACAATACTGCTGTATAGGTAAATAACTGCCATTATGTAGATTGTGGAATCACATAATTCATGATTTGTATGTTAAATAACTTCGATTAAAACTGAAAAACAAGTATATAGATGTGTTTTGTTCTGTCATGACATTTCGTACTTTTGTCATGACTGGTTAAGGCGAAAATATCATGCATGGGGATACAACGACAAAAAAGTTTGCGACTAGGAACAACAATTAAAGAAGCAATTAAAATAATATTTGCGTCATCCAGATTTCGTTCCTTCTGCCAATGGTTACATTGCGATTTCAAGCCCTTTAAATAGAATTTTGTACTTGCATCATTTTTTCGTCTCTGAGGGCAGAGAGAGCCAGTTAAAGGAAACGAATTATGACCATACATTTTATATTGTTTCAGCATGTAGCTGTCCTGATGGTTGGCAGAGACATGGTCAAACATGTTATCATTTTAGTCATGATGTAGAGTCTTTTGCTGTGGCTGATGTAAGTTTAACTGTCTATTAATTGTAGTTTAAAGGATATTTAAGTCTGCAATGGCTTACATCTTTTCATTCGGAACAACCTTTGCTTTCCTCGGTTATTCTCAATACGAAGGTCCATTTGACAAAATGTTACATAACTCCCTGCTTGTAAGTAAGAAAATGAATTTTAGTGTTTCGTCCATTGCCTAGTAGATGTCCAATGATTGTGTAAAAAAATTACAAAAATCGGAGTGTTGATAAAATCGTAACCGCCATTTTAGACCCTTATTTTAAATTTCCGTTACTGTCGCCAGTCCAACCCTGTGTTGTTTGCAATAAAATTCCAGAGAACACGGCCGCTGAAAGAGTTAAATTTGCATGCATGTGCATTGGTAAACAATTGAAATTTGTACTTAAAAGGCTCTGTAAAACAGTATGTCAGACATTTTTTAAATATCTAATGCAGAGTGCATGTCGCCAGACTTTATACTTTTCATAAAATTTCCGATACCGTATCTGCCACAGCTAGATTGGAAAGCAAAATATCAACACAGAGTTATAAAAAACGCCTAAAAGTTATCTTAGTTTCATTGATTATTAAATAAATTAACGAAAACCGTTGGTATGAATGATATATGAAAGTACATGAAAGACAAATGTGAAAGGGGTCAATAAAAAGTAAATAAGCAAAATTTCCGTAACCGGTGCTGCTGAAAATACCAGCTATATTGAAAGGGTATAATGACGATAAATGCATCAATTGACGATAAATGTTTATAGATGGTCGAATAATTCTTCGTTTGTAACTTTGTAGAGCTCAAACCACGTAGTTTCAAGACGAATTTAAAATTTCCGTGATTTAAATTTCCGTCACCATGTTTGGTATAATCAGTCGTATACGTTTCGTGGGGACATTGCGCCAGTCAGTGCATCATATATTTATGTCACTTATGACTTCAGGAACGCCTCGTGGTAAAATAACACATTTTTGAGTTTGTTAGATAAATTAAGAAATAGTTTAATTTGGAAGATTTTTACAAGTTGACAGTTCTTTTATTAATTGCGATATTAGTTATATGTTGAGCTAAAATAACTCGTTGTGAATTATGAACTACGAGCACAAATATGGCTTTAAATTCAAATATTGATTTACTTCAAGAATTTATTAAAGTACGACAGACAGATTATGAGTGTACCAAATTTCCGTTACTATGTGGTAACGGATATTTTTTTTTTTTTTTTGTCCGTAATAAAACAGCATTGTAAGTTTGAAAATGTATTTAAGTCAATACTATTTTTACCAAAGGTTAATGAAATACACGTATTAGTTTCGAACAAGTAGACCAAGTACCATAAGTACAATAATGTTTAGCAGATTTTTATATTATAGCTCACCAGAGCCAGAGCACGATCTATTCAATGTGATCTATTCTGATTGATGTTTGTCCGTCGTCCGTCATAAGTCTCTTAAAATTGTATTGACAAAACTTAAATCCATCAGTCATCAACTTTTGCACGATGCATCTAATAAAGGTCAGCCATCTTTTTTTCAAATTTAGCCCCTGCCATGGGTTCAATATTGACACCGCCTCAGAGGTCAACATATTTGAATATTGGCCCGCTAAAATGGACTCAATACTAAACATTGAATAATATAACGATATATTGAAACAAATTCGTAAATTGTATGGCCTAGAGCTTTATTGTTTGCATTGCCAACTCAATGTCACACTTAAACACAGATAAATGTATCAATAGATTTTGTGTCAGATGCCTTACAATCTCTTTCTCATGTTAGTGGCCATGACTCCTCGGACCCTCTCTATATCCTCTTTATATCATATATACATGTATATCAGTTTACTGAATTGAAAAGATACGAACTTAAAATCACGTACACGTCATTTTGTTAAATATTATTGCAGAGATCAAATAATGTCAGGTGGCAGATATCTCTGTGAACAAAATTTCCGTTACTATGTTGTTTTTGCGGATAAGCGTTGTTTTACCGTGTTATGATCTCGCTCATTCTTAATCAGTGTCTAAGTTTTATGTTTCAACTGAACCACGTCATCTGTTTGAACAAAAGCATTAAAGTTTACAAATTAATAATGAGTTTGTTTTACTAGTCGTATTTTTTTGATTACTTATATAAAACATATGATATGAAAAAAATATGTTGTATTCGTGTAAGCTATTTGACTTAGAAATAAAATGAAACTATTAAGTAACACATTTGTTGGTTCAGTTAAAGACTAGGTGGGTTTGACTATGTTTTAAACTTATATTATCAATATAAAATTTCCGTTACCATTGCACCTGTTCTTTATACATAAACGTGTCTTTTAAGTATGCGGCATATCACAGGTAATATGTACATTTTTTGTATCGGCAATGATAAAAGTGAAGTATAAGAAACAGCAGGTTATCATTGTGACGTCCACAAATGATAGAAAACAATTGGATGGTCACCAATGATTTCAGTCTTGATTTTACCCTTAGCATTGAAAAGTGTGCCTTAATTTCAGTGGGGTGTAATGACTTAATTAAGAAGTCATTGTAGTCGACTTTTTTATTTTTAAGGCCACAACAAATTGATCATATGTTCTATGGATTTTGTCCGAAAAAAATTGGAGCGAGCGAGCGAAAAAAAAATAAAAATATTTTTTTCCCACATTTTGCATTTTGAGGAGCGAGCGAAAAGCGAAAAATAAAAAAAAGTTCTATTTTTATGAATATTCATTTACTTAAAGTCAAAATGCACTTAAAATATGGACTTTTTGCAGAAAAAACTTTAATAAATAGCATTCTGTATTATTTCAAAGTGCATATAAGCCACAATAATCTCTTAAATTATAGTTGTGGATATGGACATGCTTATTAAATATAAAACATGGATTGATGCTGTACGTCTATGGATTTATTCTATTTTTCTTACATGATACAATTTTAAAAGCACTGCATGTATTTAATATTTTTCCCTTAATTATAGTTTCATATTTAAAGTCTTTTTTCCCTTGGGTTTTATTATCTTGACCTTGAATTACAAGGAAATGTCAGTTTAGCTCTCATTATCTTGTAGTTTGTTGTAAGAAAGATTACTTGTTGTTAATATTCATAAAATTAATGCTTTTAATATGATACATACAAAATAAATGCCTATATTTTGTTCCATTTGCATTAAGATGAACTGTACTATATTATCATACTGTAAAATATACTGATTTCATTCAATATGGAACTTCAAAACTTCCTAGATCATTGTAAAAATTTAGAACCAGCACTGCTAAAATTATAAAGGACCAAATCCTGGTGACTTTTTATGTAAAATAAATCCCTATATTAACCAAATAAATAAGAGATGGAATCAACAACAAACAGCTACTCAGCAAATTTAAATCCTCCTGAATGAAAATTTTAGGCTCTGCACCCCTATAAAATGATGGACCAAACCTGTTGACTTTTGGTGTATAAATAAAGTCTTAATATTATTCCAGTAAATAAAGGATGGGCTCAAAAACATAAAAATTATATATAATTATATTCATATACTCAGTAAACTTAAGTTCCTGAATGAGAAGTTTAGAATCAACACCCCTATAAAATGATAATGAACAAAACCTGTTAACTTTTAAGTGCATAAATACAGTCTTATTAATTAGGAAGAATAAGAAGATTATTAATTAACCAAATTATGCTACAGACTAAACAACATACAACTGCTAAGTATACCTAAGTAATCCTGAAGGAAAAATAGAATCAGCACCCCTATAAAATTAAATGGACTATACGTTTTGGTGTCGAAAGTATAGCCTTTTGGTAAATAATACAAAATACTCGTACAACTTCATTTTAAATCAGTCTGTTCGAATATCTCCCCAGCATGAACATAATTAGAAAAGGAAATCTTCTATCCTGTCCTACCTCAATTCATAAGACATGAGTCGACCTCTATTGTAAATTATTTTTACACTGAAGGTGAACATATGACGTCACACATCCAGATCATATTTGTAGGGTTGATGGAGCCGCTCTGTCTACGTCACTGTTCAACTTCTGTGTGTATCAAGAGTTAAAGTTTATGGAAGTTAAGCATTGCATTTATTACGTATAAATTTAGTATACATGTGTTAAAACGTGTACTTAATATAATTTAGGATTTAGAAAAACAAAGGAACAAAGGATCGGCACGATCATCATAGTGACGTATGTAAACGTGAATACTTTACTGTTTTGTTACAAATATAGCAATGTCATGGTGATAAGCTTTGATATTTAGACCAAAAATTATTGATTTTCTCCGTAAAACTTCTTGGTTGAGTGCCAAAAAAATTGACTTCAAAAAAATCTTGATGCGGTAAAAATTTTGAAGTGCGGGAGCAAAAAAAAAATAAAAATATTTTTTTTCCATTTTCGGATTTTTAGGTGCGGGAAATCCGACGAACAAAAGATCAATTTGTTGTGGCCTAAACAAAGACATGTATAATTGTTGAAAACCAAACCATTTTATTTTGTACGGAAGAAGATATTTGAGTGTACGCCTTTACTGTCTGCAATGAGGGTACAAAGTCGGATGATAAAAGCGAATAGTAAAATGTTTACACCTTACCCTCTTTATATGGCCATAACACTGGCAATAAGATAGTTATGCATCCAGAAAATTAGATTTACATCCCTGATACATGCATAATTAAGAAACAATCATTTAAAACTGTTTTATTTGAAGTTGATTTTTCACATATTTACATTCCCAAATGGACCTTCGTATTGAGAATTGCCGTCCTGCTCATGTTCTTTGGAGAAGGAATTCGAGGTTTTCACATTTTCGAATGAACCCCACATCTTACGATCTGGGTTCGAATATAGAGCTTTGCAAGTTACATCCTCCCAGTAACATTTGGAATTGTTTTCGCTTTCAACTCGTCTTTCTGTGTAATACTGATTTGAATTAGAAAAAAAACCAATGAAAACTAGTTAAGTGAGTCAATCGTCGTAAGATAACCTAATTAGGGACTTTATTCAGTTTTCTTTCCCTGATAAAATTTGAAGCAACCCAATTGTTGAGTAGGTCCTTATATAGTTGGAATCCTTGGATTTTATCACTGAATTCCTACGTAAGGATTACAAAATATTTCATCTAGTATCTTTTTTGTTAATTAAGATATTAAGAGAAGTGATAAAATTTAGATAGTTCTTTACCCTAAAAATACTTAGCCTGAATTTCAAACAAATTAAATGATTTACTAAAAAGTTATTAAAGATTAATTATGGCAAATTGACATTGAAAAGTAAGGGTAAAATCCGAATAATCTAACTAATTGGACCTACTTATTTGAGGAGTATAAAAGGGGAAATAACAGACTATAAAAGTCCCTTATTAAGTGTTTGTAATGTATTTAAATAAAAAAAAATACAAATGTATTAATGTTGAGTGTAAAAGTCAAGATTATGTAGCGTACCATAACGTCTTACATTGCCCAATACAAATTGTTATCAAGTTTGAAGTTCCATTAAAAAGTGTTTCGACTGACAATGTCAAAATCGACGACTCAAGGTCATTATTGAACCTGTATGTTTTCAGCTTATATGTAAACATTTGGGAGGAGTATTAGCCGAAATTGAGACACAACAAGAAAGTACCTTCCTCTCAGCGCAGGCAGCATCAATGAATCGTATGTACACATAATTACTTTCTTTGTATCATTAAATACATGTATATACAAAACAAGTATTAGCATTTCCAAAAATGCTTGAAATCAACGCTCAGCCGTGTTTGATTTCTTCTCCATAGATGTATATATTTTGTGGTTAATATTCATTTGCTAACGGGGCGGATGTTATGAATATAAAATACATATTGATTTCGATGAACAATTCTATTCACTATTCATTAGTTATCTTTGTAAATTTTACTTATTTCCGATCAAAAATACTTGCGTGAAAATGTTTATGTCCGCTAAAATATTTAGTGGCGTGTAGCCTTCCTAAACATACAATAAGTATGGGGAGTATGTGGTAAATCGTTCCGCCGTCCGCTAAAATATTTAGTAGTGTACAGCCTTCCTAAACATCCTCTAATGCCCGCTATTGACTTTGCGCCAGCTTGATTTTAGTCAACAACTAGACGAGTCCATTATCACACCCCTTTTTTACTTTTTCACGGCCATTTTCTTATCATGTGACCTCAAATGCATAGTTTTGATTGGCTTAAGACAACCGGTGTCGACTACAAAATGCTCAAATCTTGATAATTGTTTATATCAACGCACAGGTGCGTTGATAACTAGTAAAGAACAATAGCAACAAGTACGTGTGTTGTGGTAAGATAGAGGTTTTATAGAATTGTCTCCAGAGTATTTGAATTTCACGATGATAAATATAAAAAAACGATCAATGGTAATGTCAAGATTCTCTTACTTTTATTACACATGGCTACATATGGCAATTATTGACTATCATGTTGGTATAGTTTGATTGGGGTTTAAGGCATTTTAAACAACAAATATAACAGCTCCGGTACGGGGTAAAGTACCATACAACTGAACTATTTTTGAGGCGGTTTTATAAAGAAAGATGGTAAAATGGAGACTAACTAAATAGCAAATATGAATTTCCATAACTATAGCTATGACTGAAGAAATCGGTCAAGCTAAAAACGAACAGGTTCTTGATGGCGTCGGTCAACGAATTTATTTTTTGCTTGTAAATAGAATAACATTTTCTAATTTGGATTGTTCGTCTTTTTTCTTACAGATAACTATTGGATTGGTCTAACAGATTTACAAGAAGAAGGTGTCTGGAAATGGTACAACAGTAATGCTTTGTTAATACAAACTAATGTTACTAATTGGGCTGGTCATGAACCTGATAATTATAAGGACATAGAGAATTGTGTTATGCTTGGTCCTTCACAAGGATTATGGTGGGACCATGCTTGTTCTCAGTTTAATAGATATATTTGTGAAATGTTGGACGAAAAGTACGTAAACTCAGTTTAAATTTAAACATAGTACAATGTAGATCTATATGGATATCAAATCTGAATGAATATTTGTATCAACTATTTTTTTAAAACGCTTAATCATCTCAAACAAAACGTATATAAGTAGAATCTTATGAATGTACACGCTAGGTTGTATTAGGTGAAAACATATAGCAAATGACAGGCTTGTTCCTGGTATGCATATTCCTTTAGTCACACATTCTTCCGAGCTCCTTTCTTTTTTACAAAACTCTACCAGTGTTCTTACGCTAGTATAGCTCAGATGTTCGACAACCAAGTGTCAAACTAGCTTAGGAAATCTGACACATTCCTATCTTTTCTTGACAAACATTTTACGACATCAACATTATAATTGTATATCTAAACAAGTAAATCTGTGAGCTAATGCTCACTAGTGATACCCCCGCCAAAATCTAAAAATATGCGACAAACAGGAAGTAGATGAGCAAGGAGCATGAAATCGCTTTACACCACATGGGACTATGGGATGAAGCAATATGCAAAATATTAGACTGCTGCATGTTATAGTTGCTGAGAAAACTGCGACGGAAATTTCGTAACGGACGGACGGACGGACGCACGCACGCACGCACGGACAAGGGTAAAACAGTATACCCCCCTCTTCTTCGAAGCGGGGGTATAATAAGCACGAACGTTTTGTCCAGATTTAAGATATTTGGTGGACAGCAAACCCATGGAGTTGTATGATAATATCATTGCAAGACACTATCTAATATCTAAACTATATAAACAATATGTGAATTAAGACTTCGGAAGCTGCATTTTATAAGTTGAATAAATGGTTTATTTCGCAAGTATATAAGATACATGTCACATTACTCAATAACAATTCGTTTTCTTTTTTTTCAGCGGACAAGAAGTCATTGGTTGATGCTTTCTTGTTAAATAAATCATTTAAAAATAAATTGTTACACACTTGAAGGGTTGTATTGTATATGAGATAGAAAAATTGGAAGCCGCGGCCGTGGCGTAGTGGTTAGCATGTCTGACTTCGAATCCGGAGATCCGGGTTCAAATCCCGGTCGCGGCAGGTCATACCCTATACACGAGTTGTCGGCCTCGTGGTAGGGTAAGTTAGTACCAGTGATAGAAAAAGTGTCCATGAAACCTGTAGAAGGAAGAGCATCATATGTTGATAAACTAATTGATGATTTGGTATTTGCTCAGATGACTCCGTTAAATTTTTTGATGGATAAATGGGTGGTTTATTCCAAAATGAGAAAAAAAACTTTAGGGCATTGTTTATATCTGGCTGTAGTTTACATTTTTGTAAAACATGACCTAATTTCTACATCAAACTGTAATTAAAACACTTCTCTGACTCACATCATAATGATTACACAGTCTACTCCGACATAATGGTTATTTACTTTTGAGAAGTCGGCTAGAGGTCGGCTATGAGTTGAAACTATGCTTATACTTTCCATCCCTTTACCGATACTTAGCCGGCATCGGCCCAACTTGGGTTGGAAATCGACTAATTTGGCAATATTCCGATCTTTTGCCGATGTAGGCCCGATGTGGGCATGCTGGCTGGGCATATCATCATCAAATAAGACTAAAAAATGCACATATTCAAGTTCTTCGTCGCGACTTCATTTTTGTGTCGCGAAAATGGCTCAATGAATAAAACAAGGGCAAGTCATGAACAACATACCAACAGGTAAAGGCAGCTACTCCTGAAGTCGTACATAAACTCCGTAATATGATTACATTGGTGAATCCTCCCACGCAAGATAAATGACAGCTAAATATGGAGTGTCTAAAGACACTGTCAACAAATAAATACCAAAAATCTTTAAAGCAAACAAGATCCGAGTTCATGGGCATAGTAAAGTCCAGATTTTGAAGCAATGTGGTCGATCATGGGGTATAAATCTCGGACTAAACTGTGGAAAATAGAAAACCGTTGCCACCACAGATGAAGTTGTGCTTTAAATGGGCGGTAGTTACGGTCGATGTCGCGTTAGCTACGTTCGATCCAACTTGACAGACCTATATAAACTGAAGTTTGTAAAACGAGATGCATTTGCACCAGGGTTTGTGGTTTTGGCCGGGGTAAGTTATTGCAGCAAGTCATCTCTTATTCTTATCAACAAAGGGATACAAGTCAATGCAAACTATTACTTGGACAACATTCTAAACCATTTTCAAAAAACAAAATTTCCTGGAAGAGAGAATTATAATGGTATTCCATTAAGATTCGGCCTCCCATTGTATCGCTACCAACGCCTGTAGAATGGATGTCATAAAGCTCAAATGCAGCTCTCATGGACTAAGGTACCCGGGATATACTAAAACGTAGACTACAGAAACGCAAGATTTATACCATGTTCGGTCTTAAAAGGATCTCAAAGACGAATAAAACAAACTTACTCAGTCATGCATGAACCGGGCAAGATAAAGCTGACCAAAAGATGTAGAATGGTTTACTATTGTAATGGATCCCATTTGAGAATCTGTTGCAATAAAACACTAACGAGTAAATTATTAGGCAGGTTTTAATAGTGTTTCATGATAATAAATTGAACTTTCGTCTTGTATTACTTGATGTTGACCGGGTTACCGTATGAGGCGGGCTAGATTTCGGCGTGCAAGCATAAAGCATCCTTGTAGCCCAGACCACAAGAAAGGAACCATGTACAATGTATGTCATAAAGTAGCTTTTAGTCCTCTGGTTTGTAGTTAATTATTTCAAGAAGAAATTATTCTCGCGGAATATACGACGAACGATTGACTACGATGGTTTGACCTTGGTAAGCTTAAGTATGTCAAAAAATGTCTGAAATAGAAATATAACTATAATGGGATTGGTTTCAAAGAACAAAATGGATGACCCTTCAACATGATATCGTCTTTGTCTTGATCTATTTTTATGCACAAAAAGCTCAATGTCAAATTTCTATTTTGGCATTTTCCATGAAAAAAAAAAGTTCAAGTGAATAGCTTATTTGTTTCTTTTCTATGAAAACAAAAATAAACAGAACATATTAACATGAAACGGTACAAGTGTACGTAGTTTAACTGAATGACATCACCATATTGTATTTCACACGACATGAAGGCCATCAAAGTCATACACTTTGTGCAGTGTTTATCAAAAGTGCATCGCAGATTACAGTGAACAACAGCACACCTTTTCCCAACACACAAAATCTCTCTGCAATCTGAGAACAAGAAAGGACAATAGTGTAGGCAAGACATGTCGTGTATTTTAATATCTCTTGCTTTGATTTGTGGACATATATTGTTGGCAGGTAGATTAAACTTATTAAAATAATTTAAGATACTGGTATTAATGTTACAAGTTTCATTATAAACTGTTCCATTGTTAGCTATATTAAAGTAATTGGCTCTCACGAACAAGAGGGCGCGCAGTGCTCATTTTAATTGATGCGAGTGTACATGCTTCGGACAGGAACATCAGCTAAATTGCTTTAATTCGTTTCCAAAAGAAATATATAATTTGTCAGGGTTAATTGTCTAAACTTGAAGTTTTGACGTTAAGTTTGTAATACATGTTCATATCTATCAAATGGTGGCCATAAATTAAGTCAAGTAACGAAGATCAAAGGCCTTTTAAGATAATCAAAGGAACTGCTGAAGAACTGTAGAAAATTTGACTTCCTTACAAATCAGCATTTAACATGCTAGGTGTTACATCAAACTATCAACTTTCCAACTGACATGTTGTGAGTTTGGAACCAGATATTACTTAAATAAATATAGTGCGAGCGAGTTATTAAACTGATACTTGATAATGTACGGCGCAAAAGTTATATGCGAGGTGTATACGAATGTGAAGATTTTTACCGAAACAAATTAAGTTTTATAAATGCGTTTGTCGTTCAGTTATTGTAAGATAATATTGACATACAATTATTTCAGATTCTGGCTGTCCTTTAGGATGGATACCAAATGGTTTATCATGTTATCATTTTAGTCATGATACAGAATCATTGCCCGTAGCTGATGTAAGTTACGTTACAATATGTATGTTTTTGTAACGAAGATAATGATATATGTAATTGTGCTATCGAAGCGGTTTCTCTGTTCTATGTCTTCAATGAAGGTATTGTAGCCTCTACCTTACTGCCATATTGAATCATGAAATGAAATATCGAAAGGTCACGTATGTATTTTTGTCAGATGGTAACACTGGGGTATTCCAAAATATGCATGTTTAGATTTTGAGAAATAATTAAGTAAGTTCGAGAGACATTTTGTCTGCTCGAACAAACGATAGTAAATAGTTTTGAATGTGGACTGTTAACTATATTGATATAATGGATAATGAACTTGTATATAATACGATTTAAGACCTGTTCCAATAGCGGTAACAAATTTAAATGTAATACACAGTCTAAGTCTTGTGATTTACAGAATGATTCTAGTTACTGTAGGTACCCTTGTGAACCAAAGACTTATTTTACGTCATGTGGTCATGTGCTGCGAAACAGTAATTTGACAATATGGTCAATTTTACTCAAATGATAAGGTAGATGGAGAAACCTTTGGCCTTGAGGAAGGGTAGGTGATTACTAGTTAAGGACAAAGGTCTAGGAAAGCTAGGTTAGATAAGCTGGACGCCGTAAAATAACCAAAATGTGTTGATACGGCGTTAAAACCAGTATAAATAAATCTTTGTTCATAAGTTTAATTTATTTCTAAATTCTAATGTTCGCAAACATCATGTAAATGACATCAATTGACACATTTTGACCACATCAATGGCGATGTTACCAAATACTTCATGTAAGCAGTTGAAAACTTTAAGGAAATGAAATAATTTAAATCAATGAACTTGGTTTCCTACACTTGGAGTATAAATTAAACACTGAATTGTGTTAACTTTCAGCTGCTATGTCATAAAATGGGAGGACAATTAATAGAGATTGAAACTGAACAGGAAAGTAATTTCATATCTAATCAAGTAATGAATATAAGTGGTAAGTTCATTCTTTAAAATCAATACAATGAAGGCGGGTTATATTATTTTCATACGAAACATGATAAACCCTTTGCTGGAGTAAATTGTTCACCACAATGAAAATATGCAGATCTTTCTTGTGTGTTATCCTTTAAGTTAGTGTTTTGTGCTGTCATGATAAACGACTTTCATAATATTAATTTGCAATCAAGGTGTATTAATTAAACACTTAAGATATTAAGTTATATTTAAGCCATGTGTCAATAAAAGTACTTCATCTTCCCATCTCTTTTGGAGACATATTGTTTTTGCTCTGTCCGTCTTTTAGTCACTTCTTTTCCGTTCGTTGATTTAAACTAGAACTGGAAGGCAAGGCAAAAGGTAATCATGCTACTTAGGAAAGTTGGCGATAGATTTTAGTATCAAAGGTGAAGGTTATCGTGACATTGCATTCATAGTTAAGGCCACATCAAATAGCCATTTTATTATCGGATTTCATGCACTTAAAATGCAGAATATGGAAGTATGTTTCAAACAATTTAGGGGGCACTCAAGTAATTCTACATGACTGAAATAGAATAACCAGAACAAGGTTGAACTTCTGCAGTTAAAATCAGTTAATTCGTGCAACTTTTAAGTTTAATTATAGTTTCATTGTTTTGAATATTGGATTTTTATGGTAATGTTAACCCTACATTTACATACTGCTGACATTTGTATCTGAGATTAATTGATAGGAAATCTGCGAGATAGTATCCTAAAAATATTTCCTTTCAATACTCCAAACCATATTAATGCAGATCGCCTAACTCCTTCCGACGGCCATTATGAATGGAATGGGTGAAACTGTAAATGATGTACAATGTTTGAAATTTATTTTATTCCATTTAATATAGCCAAATTTTGGATTGGACTGACAGATATAGATAACGAAGGTGATTGGAGATGGTACAATAGTAAAGCAAGTTTACAACAGACTAATATAACAAACTGGGCTAAGCATGAACCAGACAATACTAATGATGATGAGAACTGTGCAATGTTAGACAGAGGTCATGGCATATGGTGGGATCATCCTTGTCATGAATTCAATAGATTTATTTGTGAAATCCAAGATGAAAGGTATTTACACATTGTTTTATAATCCTATAGCAAAACTTAAAATGTATTTTTATGATTCCTGACAAATTAATAGTAATACTTAGAAAATGGTAGAAGTTTCGGTGGTGTATTTTAAGATATTTAGAAAATACTTATTGTTTTCACATTAACTTAACATTTTCTTGACCATACACGTAATTGCTTAATAAGTACAGTTTTTGCTTTTCAATAGCAACAATGTAGCATTGTGCATGTTAGGCCTGTGTCCCTATTCATACAGACAAACAAAAGATCAATTCACTATATTCATATATGGTTTTATTTTCAGCGCAGTGGATGTATTCGGATGAATACAAGGGCAACAGTCAATGGTCAAATAAAATCGAATATTTTATTTGTTTTTTCCGTGTTTCATTTATGTACAGTATAAATACATTAAAGCAAACCAATAAAAATTGTAATTCTAATAAAAGAATGATTAATTTAATTGCACTGTTTTAGTATTGTACGAGTACGCAAATATGTCTATTGTTCTAGCACAGCTGAGGATTTCGATTAATGAGACGACAGATTCGATTCCCGACCAAAGAAAAGAGATATTTGATATCGATTTTTCTGCATGAGGAGATTTTTCGTATTCTTGTGAATTGAGCTATATGGAGATGCGTCTGGTAGATTTGTTTAGTTTGGTGATCTGACAGCCGCCATACATAACCTAGTTAATAGTGTGCCGACAAACGGCTTTAAATCTTATTACAATCAGACTACTTCAAAATGATCCACATTATTTCTGATGCAGTATTGCTGTAGGAGTTTCATCACATTTTATAAAATTATCAATATCAATTATCTATGGATACGTTCACACCTTCTCCTAACTTACAAGATGTAATTATGTTGCACCCGCCATCAGAGAACGTCAGACCCGCACTTAGATCATTACCAAGGGCACGGCTAATTATATTGAACGCAAAAGTTGCCTTCAGTTGTTTGACTTTGCACAGTTGAAGTAAGATAAAAGTCGATGAGCTTGCATCAATATAAAAATCTAATCCCAAAGTTTTATCGCAATTTTATTGTATTTTTTAAAGCCCAAAACCTCAAACATGTATTGGGACGTTTTATTTTCATCTTAATATGTAACATATTATGTACGATGTCATAAATAATAGAAACAATCATGAGGTAATTCGGTTTTTATTTAAGTCGAAAGTCTATCCAATCAAATGTTGTGACCGTTTCCTACAAATAGAAAGTATTAGTTTCAACTAGTAAGTCTGTCTTATGTAAATCGTGGAAATCGAAGTCTGGGATCTGATAACTTTTCTGGTCGAGACAGAGCTTCATCCGTTCACCCGATTTGTCATCCATTACGGGAGAAGTAGTTAGCCCGTATGGCCGAGTTATCAAGTTCTGGTAAATTGAAAAAAAACTTATCACTGGCATATTTCCAAACACGTTTATACATAATGATAGGAAGGAGAAAATATTTATCCAGTATTACGATCATCAAGACGCATTTGTGTTACTGTCAAATAATGGGTGTTCAAGTTGTTACGAGAGGTGTTCTGTTTATGTAACATAGCGAACACCGCTTATAAGCTCTTACAGATAACACAAGCTTATGCAAAGTGATTTATTCATTTAAAGTATAGTATTATACATGTACTTATATCATCTGAAACTGAAAATCCAATATGGTCAGACAAAAAAACCCCGAATTATTTAGTTGAGGGCAATATCAATAGTTTTGTCACATTTGTCACACAAAAGCATTGTGATGCAAGTGATAGGTCATAATGTTTTCTATTACTATTGTGCATCTCATTGTAAAAATGAAATTTGAAACAACATACGCCAAACAGGTGAAAAAATTAAATCTTTCACTTAACGTCACTAGACAGCTACTCTTGACGTCGAACGTAAAGTCCGTAGTCTGATTACGTTTGTAAATTATTCCTCACTATGAGAAATCGCAGCTAAATGTACACTTTCAACAGAGTTATAGCAAAGTAACTAATGCAAAACTTAAGCAAAATTGTACCGTGTTTAAAGGCATAGTGATTCAAAAATTTCAAACGACGTGCTCGATTTAGGCGTCTATATCTCAGTCTTAATAGTGGAAAATGGAAAAAAAGTCTGACTCAAAATAAATTGAACACCTCTCGTACTATATGCCTCGACTACACATAGCTATAAGCAATAATGTGTATTACGAAATGTTACAGAAATACCCGATGCTTAACGATGTGCCTCGAATATACCCTATGTATTGCTGCATCAACAGGATAGACAAAAATACATACACTTCTTTCTCACATATATAGTAGTTATGGTCACGACAGCTTGCACTGGTCCATTTAAAGTTACTACCACCAAGCATCACCAAACAATTACCAGCTGAGTAAAATTAAAAGATTATACAGTATGTATACACAATGATGTATCTTAGAAGTTTGGACTAGAAATTTGTTTTGTTTTTATTGGGTTTAACGCCGTAACAACACTTGTATAGGTAATATAACGGCTGTCAGTCAACCTACTGAAAAGGCTAAATCTCTGGATGTAGCTGTTAACCAACTACTGAGCACATACTCAATAAAGAATCATTGGTAAGTTGGAAAATTGCCGTAGAAATAATTTCAAATTGCGTGCTACATACTGGGCTAGCCGGGCAGCTTCTGAAGATTTGTTTTGTTAAATAACATATGTAAATGGAAATTATCGCTTGGAAATAAAGTAACAAAATAGATGCTGGCCATATCAACTGAGTTCATGGTTTGATCGTTAACAGATGATCTCATTGTTTGTCTAGAGAAATAACTTAGAGATGACAAAAAACTAGTCCTTCTAAAGTTCGAATGGTTTTGCATTAAAATTTTACACGGCCTTAATCGAACATTCAGAATGGAGCCAGTTGCATCGACGTTTTCTTTTACACAACAATAACAAATAACTCGTGTATGAAGTTGATTATCATTTTCAAGTTCTCATTTTGACTTTCAAAATTTAACTTTTGATATAACGGTAATTTTAAAATAAAATGTGCTATCAATTTCCAGTTTAACATTTGTAGCAGAGGCAGACATTTCGAATGGAAACTGGTGTGTTACGTCAAAGCATACTTCTAAGTCTCACTAAATTTTAAACCGGACGCTTGAAACTATGGACTGAAAATAAATGCATTCACTATAAACTGGTACAAAGGTATTTGAGTACGACTAACAATTGAAATCATGAAGACCATAGATATTTACCTGAGTTATCTGAGCCATGTAGCCAGTCTGTGAAAGACACTGGAGTTCTGTGATCGAATGAATCCATCCAGTACCATGAATGACGGACATACTCACCACCAAGCCAAAACGATGCATCATAATTAGGAGTATCTACAATATGCAAATAATTGTTTATAGTGCAGTGTATATGACTTAATTTAAATAGTCACTTTTGATTGGCTAAAATAAATCATGTGACCCATAATTATACAAATGTCAGTAGGAAAATCTCAGTAAATCCGCAATTTATCGACCGAGCACGTAATGCACATAACTTGAAGCACAATTTTCCGATGCAGCAGTATACGTACATGGAAGAGTTATCTTTCCATTTTGTTTTGAATCAATGGAAACGTATACTGGTGAGCTGATTAAACTCTGAAGGTAGGCCTAGTGTTTTCCCTACTTATTGATTTACATAATCTGCGACTTACAAGATCATGAGGTTTGATTATCACAACTAAAGAAATAATGGAGATTTAGACTTACTGAATAAGGAGCGAATATGTCCCATAAGGAACATCTGTTCTGACCTATTATCAACAAATACTAAACGTGATCCCATATGATAACATGCAGTCTGAAAAAAAGAATTTTTTATAGACCACGTTGCTAGAGATCATGAATAATTAGATTTGAATCGCAGCCATGTGCAATCGTCTTTGAAAATAAAAAATACATATGTAGTGCGTAAAGTTTGGCGCCGATATGACAGTGATTGCGAATGTAGTATTGATGCTGGATACCGATATCGGAGTATATCGTCAAAGCCCGAATGTAATTATAAGACCAGGTTTAATTTATAATATATTTAAGAGTACAATAAGTGTCTAATACACTGTGGCCGAGAAGACTGTGCTGTACACATAAAGATACCTTTCATTACAATCGCTGTAATTCGATTGCAGCGAAGAATAGTGAAGAATAGGTGTATACTCTGATTTCGTCGGGATACGTGTAGATACTTATTACATGCAATTGTGAAAGGTTAGATCGGGGTCAACTTAATGCACTATACCTATAAAGGGAGTACAAAATGTTGCATTAAGAAGTCAAAGATGACGCTTGGTGTAAAAGGTTTCTTTTTGTTGGGTTTAACGCCGTACAACACATTATAAAGATCATACATGTATAAATGCGGTCAGTCAACCTACTCACTGTTCCTGGAAAGGCTAAATCTCTGAATTTAGCTGTTAGCCTACTATTAAGCGCATACTTTTGCCAGTGACAGACAACTGCCCTACATAATTAAAAATCTTTGGTTTGAGAGAGAAAGGCCGTAGAAATAATTTCATGACCAAGCTCCACGAAAGTATGCCCCGCCCGGGAATCAAATGCACGATCCCACGATCAGTTTACTTGCGTGCTACAAGTCGGGTGGCTGCAAGTAATGTATACTTCACACTAAGAGCAAAAAATGGAGTAAAATTATTAGAAATGGGATTGAAGAAATTCAAACTGTGTACTCACATCGGCGGCTGTTTGTTTCAACTGATCGTTGAAGTTGAAATAATAACACGATTTATCATGAAATGTCCAGCCTTGATTACAACCGTCTGTGAAATAAAGAAATAAACATACATTTGTCGATGTTTTATCGTGGTATAATGAATAGAAAGAAATTTGAATCCATAGACAATTTAACACTGGTAAGTAAAACACAGGTTGTTGTACTAAACTTTCAGACCGCATATAACATGATACACTGGTAATAAAATAGCTTGAAAGCATTAATGTCAATGCGCACAGAAACACATTGAGTTTTCATGATTTAGAATTCGAAAAGAATTCTGCCATGGAATTGCTTTCAGAATATTTCTAAACATAAAGATAGTTCACTCTTAGAAACCATTTTATCCATAGATGGTATAAACATCTCTTCACACACACGTCTCATCCACATTATCGGCGATCTTCCTTAACACAGAAAATAGTTTAAATTTCGTTCAAAATAATGGATGGCAATCCACTATGACCAAACCTATCAATGACGACGAATCAGAATACCTCAGCTAAATGATAGAAAAAAGTCAAGTGATACAGCTGGATACTAGTATACTAAGAATTTAATTTTCAGCTTACTTTGAGAGCCCGTACTGGGTGCCGTTGTCTGAACATGGCGAGTTGTCTGAACATGGTGTGTGGTCTGTACCTGATGTCCTGGTAGTTGATTTCTTTAAGTAAATAGCACAGTTTTATAACATTTGCATTAAAACCATCGTCGGATATCCAAGGATTACTCACGTAATCAATGGTTCGGGCGTCGGCATCCGACAGTATTCTAAAACATAGTGTGTTTCAGTCTGAGAATCGGGACATAACTTGTTTATATAAAGGATGAAAATTTAGGAATGTTCAACTAATTATTGGTCATACTGTCTGCTTAATGCATAAGTCGGTTGGCTATGAATATATCACCTTCGTTTTATATGTGAGATGGACATTTGGGTGTTTACACAATTTTGAAACAGTCTTAGTCATTAGAGACTGACAAGTATCAAAACAATCTTTCCTAAAATTCATCAGTTACCAATTTTCAACCTGAACATGTATGTTATTTGCGAAGGAATTTTTCTTCAGAAAGTTGTTCAGATAAAAGCCAAGGAAGATAACCACTTTTCTTTCATCGGTAAATGCAATGTAGTAACATAATCATTGGATGGCTCATCGACCTAAGTAAATGGTTGACATGCTATGACCTTGCTGTGAACTACCTTAGGAAATGTAGCATATAAGTCTTAAATTGATAAGCTGTTGGAAAAGCCTAACTGAACTTTTTTAGACAAATTAAATAGTACTTATTGGTACTGATGGACTCAAATATTCATATATTTTGTAACTTTATCAGCGATTATGGACTATTTACTTATTTGTTTTACTTTACTTAAGCAGGAAAGGCAAGAAAATATTCTTGTTAGACTGCTTGATCAATGCTTTAATCTTACATCTGACCGAATATATATCAAACTGCAATTACGTATGAGGAACATAACCGAGGACGAACAAATGAAAAAGAAGGATTTAAAGGATAAGGGTGTAGATTTCAAAAAGTAACAATGAACTCTTAAACTCGTTTACTTAGAAGATAAAACACTTACGCTCCACGTTCACATATAAAGTGAAAATGTCTTGAACAAGCAAAATCTTGCCATTGACTTCTATTACTCGCAATTACACCTGCACACACTTTCTCATGGGAATTGATAGCTGCAGATGTAAAAATGCACAACGTATCTCAAACTCCTCACTGCGGTTAGGCCACACGTTTGAATTTTATTCCACAAAGGAAAGGGCCGCTGAGGTGAGTTTGAATAAAACAAAACAAAAAACGTCAATTAGACTCAATTAAAGAGGAATGTCACTGAAGATATTCAAGTTTTGTCATACAGTTTTTAAATGTTTGGTTTTACAACCCAGGTCTTAGGAATCATTACTTTTAAAACGAATCACAAACATGTCGCGGACAATTACATTCGGTCATGCGTACTCAAATTAAACACAACGATATGACGTAGGGTTAACTCCTACGCGTGAAAAAATAGTTCCATTGCTAACAATACAAGACAGTATTGACAAGTTTTGCCCAGTTAGACCCATGTCTTGACAGTGCTTACAGCGCTTTGATAAGCCTTTTAGTCTAGGTTGAAGTATATGTTCACTGATCTTGAATTAACAGTGGGCGAAGTTTCTGGAATGTCTTTGCTTTCAATATGACAACTACACGAGGGAAACATTGTGGTAAAAGGGTTTCCTTGTTCATGTATAGAACGACCCAGTTGCTTGATGAAGCTTCTTATTGATTTGATTGGTAAATAGACACATGAGTCAGAGCAATGTCATCCGATTGTATTCCGTTAGCGTACCTAACATGCCCAAGATTAGGTCATATATATATATTTATATCATCATCCTATAACTCACGATAACTCACCAATGTTAGGATAAGATGATGGCCAATTACTATAACCAAATGGAACATGTGTATCACTTTTACCGTTGACCCAATTCCATGTAGAGCCATGCCTTACGCCTCCAGTCCAAATATTCGTTGCATGGTGTGTGCTGTCACTAGCTAATGAAATGAACATAGATTTGAGAACTACGTTAAGTGGAAATAGAAGACATTCAATAAAATATTAATTTTAAAAAACATTTTATGAGTTATATAAGAACATAATTACTTCAACGTATTGCAATATTTTTGTTCTTTTGAAATCCTGCCGCAAATTAAAAACAATAGGTTCCTAAGAAGCCTAGACCATGTAAGCTAAATTCTAAGGGCATCTGGTACAAACCATCTTAACACTTTTGTGTTCAGCCGTATGAAAACTGTGATTTTATCTTCAAATTTATCTCCAGGGGCATACCATGAACAACCGGTGTAGAGGATCTTTTGATGATGCCAAATGCCAAATATGGAAGCGATGGATTTTACGATTTTTGAAGAAATGGGTTTGTTAATATCTACTTTGGTCAAAGTTTGACCCCAGGGGCATGATTTGAAAAACGTTGTAGAAAAAATGAGGTGATGCCACATATGGATGCTCTTGGCACTTTTTAAAGAAGACTTTTCAACATTTCCTTACAGTATATAAATTTGTGTAAAACTTTTAACCTCTCTAGCTGGGACAATTTTTACTCAAATGCCATAATTTAACAATCTTAGAAAAGGACCATGAGGTGATGCCACTTGCCAAATATGATAGCTCTAGGCCTAGCAATTTAAGAGAAGACGATTTGTTTATTTTTTTCCTTTCGTTTGCAATGGCAATCAGAGTTATACACTGACGTTAGCGTCATAATCAGTTATTATACAATTTAAGTAGCACCTTTCCATCAGTTCTATCAGTACTAATGTTACGAAAGAATGGGGTTGAATAATACTGGAAGCCAGTTGTTAAGATGAACATTTTTTTAAACTCATGCAAATAAGACAAATATAAGTACTAACTCTGAGGAACTAGTGTACTCAATTGTTGAGCTATCCATTGCTGTTTCTGTGGACTGTTAATAAAAACCAGATGTGCATTGTGTTGTGCACAATAATTCTGAAATATAATTGTACAAGTAAATCTTCTTTAAGTTATAACGTATCTCCTTATACCATCCATCTCCGAGCAACAACCATCACAAATCCACCCATCCAATGGACTTGGAAATAATTTGCCCCTCCCTACAACAGCAATATAAACCCGGGTCGGTGGCGCAGTTGATAGCGCGCCGGGATTTGGAATCTCATGTCCCGAAGGCGGTACGGGTTCGAAACATTCCCAGGGATTTGACAATAATGTAAATTTTCCTCCATTAATAAGATATATGGAGAAGTTTCCGGCCTTGTGGAATGGTAGGTGAGTACTGGTTATAGACAGGGTCCAGAAAAGCTAGGTTAGGTGCGCTGGACCTAAATGACCTAAATTGTGTTGACACGGCGTTATACCCAATTAAAAATTGAAAAAAAAGCAACAGCAAAATCTCCAAACGGATGCCATTTCTCACCAGCTATGTAAAACGTGTTTATTATTACCAATCAAACGATACGATACAAACACATCAAATATATAATATGGTGGCATATTTGCATATACATGTACAGGTAACGATTTAAATTTTATGTAGAAGAAATCGAGCTCACGTTTGTGTTTAACTGTGAGTTAAAGCAGAATAACAATATCTAAACGTAACCATTAAAAAGTCTGTACTGACACAAACGGGCACACAGGGGACAGTGGTACGTTAGGCAATTCATATTTCAAATAATTTATTTTTTGAAAATCCTTACCGATGCTGCTAAGTGCCTTAAACTGTCACCCATGTTAAAATAGTAACAAGAATTAAACTGATACACCCAATGATTATGACAACGCAATTCTTGACTGTGTGCTGTTGACGTCATTGTTCCATGTGTCACTGGTATGGGTCTTGTAGTTGTCGTAGTTGTTGCTTTTGTGGTTGTTGTTCTATGAAAATGTCTATGAGTAGTCTTTGTATGATGTACTAATACATGCAATGTCACTGGAAACAATGTTGGTGTGCTTTTTGCAGTTGTAGTCGTTGATGGAGTGCTTTTTGCAGTTGTAGTCGTTGTTGGTGTGCGTTTGGTTGTTGAAGTCGTTGTTGGTGTGCGTTTGGTTGTTGAAGTCGTTGTTGGAGTGCTTTTGGTTGTTGTAGACGTTGTTGGAGTGCTTTTGGTTGTTGAAGTCGTTGTTGGAGTGCTTTTGGTTGTTGTAGACGTTGTTGGAGTGCTTTTGGTTGTTGAAGTCGTTGTTGGTGTGCTTTTGGTTGTTGTAGACGTTGTTGGTGTGCTTTTGATTGTTGTAGACGTTGTTGGAGTGCTTTTGGTTGTTGAAGTCGTTGTTGGTGTGATTTTGGTTGTTGCAGCTGTAGTTGTAGCAATTTTTGTCGTTGAATCAGTATGCGGATTGCTTTTTGTTGATGTTGAAGTTACGGGATTGGTTGCAGTACCTTTGGACGACACTGATGAAGGAAAAAACGATGTTGATGTCACTGTAAGAAAATTAATTTATACAACGATATTATATCATATAATGCACTTGTTTAAATTAGTTTCTTATTCTAATTCCAATTTTACCAAAAACTTGTATTATCGTTGGTAAAGTAAAGGAATTTCAAATATGAATGTGAATTTCTAATTGCTTATGTTTTCGAAACGTTTCAAAGAGATTTAGAGGATGTATCGTACAAACACCTGATCTCGGACCTCACCTGATCTCGGTCCTTTCATAAAAAAGTTGTTTACTTTGCTATATTATTGTGTATGACGTCATCAATTCGTGTGCACAATGTCAAGTAAACAATAAACGCAACTACAACTGTCAAACGAGAATAATGCGCAAGAAACAGGTTTTTAGAATGAATATTTTGTGATGGTGAATATTTTTCAGTAAATCCTTATTACCTTTTTCTGCTATGTCAGTACAATCCATTAAAAATTGTTTAAAAGTATGTTATTGCAAAACAAGCACATGGCAGGTAGCCATTCCTGTCTTCTGCTCATAAAGTCATGTGACAGCTAATTATAACCTCACAAATAGCCAAATTCGGTAGAAATTCGAAATTAGGTCATCTATTTTTAGCCGCCAAAACAGTTTTCAGAAAATGGTCGTGTTTTTTCTGGAAGAATTTGGATATGTTGCAAATATAAAATATCAACAAATATATGATAAAAAAGTGGAATATGAGTTAAACGGTGTGTTTTTAATGTATTTTTCTAAAAAAATTGTTGCATTGAAATGATTTATTAGAAATGGTTCATTGAGTCCTTAGAGGTGCGAGAACCGGTGTGTCCACCATAATGATCGCATTAAGGTACCACATAGTTTGAGCTTTATTTTTAATTCGGTGATCTTCACATTCTGTTCTGTGGGTTCATTTTCAATAATTAGAGTAAGGTACGTTCTAGTGGAATATGACCAGAAAATATATAACAACTGTACGAATAGTAGAATCCATCGACTGTTAGAAAGTCAACATACATGTATATATTTCTCCAGTGACGTTATTTGTAATCCTAACTCCCATTTAACTGTTCACTGGACAGTATACATTTCTATAACTTTATATAGCCGCTCGGCTAGCTCAGACTGTAGCGCACACGTCTACTAATTAATGGGTCGTAGATTCGATTCACAGGCGGGAAATATTTCCGCAGAGCTGATTCATAAAATAATTTCCACGGTCATTCTCTCCTTAATAAATTATTCAAAATCATGCAGGACAGTTGTCAGTCACTGGTGGGAGTATGCGTCTAATAATCAATAACAGCTAAGTAAAGAGATCTTGCATTTCAATGAACAGTGAGTAGGTGACTGACCTCGTGAGTACTTGCTACGGCGTTAAACCCAACCAAAAAGAAGTATATTTACGTACCTAGATCATTTTTCATAGGATCCCCAGGACACGATTCTATGATTAAATAACCTGGATTACTAGCAACATAACCAATCTAATAAATGAAAACATATTTACTATTATATGGCTAACAAAAATAACAAACATGAATGTGTTACTATAGCAACGGTCTCAACTCTCCTAAACCTAAATTAGAATTTTTCAGAAACTCCTTGGATAACCCTGGACCCAAAGTCTGGAATATTACACCACTCTATGTAGTATGTACACCAAACAGGTATACCTTCATTCATATTTCTCTGAACTATCGATCTATCTACATTAAAGGTACTCATTCACAAATTTCATCTCAAATAGCATTTTTTTCTAAACTATCAAAACTGTATTGAAATATTTTTGGAATAATAAAAGTATAGTGTTCTGATAATGACAATTTTAGTGCAAATTGAAATACATCTACAAATGATGGTGTTTCATGTTGTAAATATCTACCCCGTATGTCACGGTATAGACAATTTTAGTGCAATGCTGTGACTTTATTGTATATTTCTTGCAACATATAGGTCAGTTTGTCTTAAAATAATAAGAATTAATTTTTTGACACAATTACAGACACTGAACGGTATTTTGAAATCACAGAAAAAATAAAACCGAATCTGAGAACTTGTACGAATATAGGTAAAATAAAATAGAATTATTAGAAATATGATTGAAAAATTCTAAATAAGCGTGTTTGCCAAACGTAAATAAATTATTGAACACAAAGCACATACCTGACCTTCAAACTGGACGGCCGTGTATTCTCCATTGTCAGCCGATGTGATAGGAAATGTAGGTTTACAGTCATACTCAAACATTTTACCTATAACCTGTGATGTTTTACTCCTTGTTTCATACACTGGAGTCAATAACGTGTAAGAACATAGACATGGATAAAGCCCATATACTCCGGAACTCTCCCAGAGCAGGATAAACAAAACATACAAGTAGGTCAACATTTTAGAAACCTTATAGTTTAAAAGGTCGTCTTCGACTGTTTTCTTTATCAGGGACAAAGTATATGGTTTAGTTAACGTATTTGAGTATGTAGAACAAAAGAACACTCATGTATAGTATCAAGAGATTTAAAAAAATATGGCCAGACGGTGCCAGACCACTTATTTAAGTCCTATTTAAAAGCTCACATAACCAATATTGAATGTTGAGTTAAATGAGGTTACATTTTCTAAATACCATGCAAAGCCATTGAGTTTTTTTGATAATTGTCAATAATTAACTGCTTGTCCCTCTTGATTCCAATGAAGTATACAAAAGTTTCTTCACACATCATATTACAATGTTTAAAAGTAGGCCTATACTATATGATATACTTTACATGAAGTTATAAGTTTCACATCTAATATACAGTTTAAAATGAACTATCAATCATGTTCTTTATTTGTTATGAATACAATATAAAAATAATGAACAAATTGTGCCTGCAATTTATTTTTTCAATAAAATACGAGAAAAAAAAGAAAAAAAATACACATGTGAAGAGATTTGTGAATCCCAGTGTGTAATGCAGCGTGTACATACAAATATGTTTAGCGCTCCATTCATTTAAAAAGCTGACTTGGTTACAAAACGGGTCATTTGATTCTATAATTTAAGGAATGTACTAAAAGGCAAAAGTCAGACAAAACTCTTGATAAACATAGACTAAACTTAATGATTTATCATGTGACGTCTAGCAGTTTTGAAGCACGATACGAGCAGTAGAGTGGTTAATGTCACTTTATATAATGTAACTCCCGTGAAAAAAATACTATGAATTGTCAACTTGACTGTCTGGGATGGTCTTACACAGCAGACTTTCAAGATAGCCAGCTAAGAGACAAAGTTCCATATACATATACATGAGGGCTATTTAGTATTCGAGATCATTTTATTAAGTTCGTTAACATGGCACAATCGTTGACCTGATGTAGTCAAAGATAAGGAACGTGATAATACGGCGTTTTAAGGATTGTAAACACTTCAAATGGTCAAGATAAACATTACCTATATTCTCCACAAGGTCAATAAATCAGGCACGTCGTTCTAAAGTCAGTCAGTTCAAGTTCACATGAATGTATGTGACATATGGTGGTCGTGTACATATATTTACATTGACTTGCTTTTGAAAGAAAAACGATTTGTGTAAGAGAATAATTTACCCGTAATAGTGGTATCCATTAAATGTTTGTCATTCACATCATATGTTCAGTAATAATGCCAGACATAAAGTCATAGTACAATCATACATACATACCTAAAAGCTGACGTTGAAAATCTCAATAGGCTGATATTCCATTTTTGCACAGTACCGACAGCTTTCTTTACTTAGACTCATTTTGATTTTTTTCTAAAAACACCGCATCACAGCAGACAACACAAGTTGAAAAACCGAAAACGGTGAAGAAGTAAAAATCTCATTTTCGTACCCAGGCATGATTCGTACCCACGCGTGATTCGTACCCCACATTTAAAGTAGCGATTTGTTTGAATTTATGTTTTTCAATCATTTTATGGGTTGAAATCAAAATAGACATAAAATAGTTTTTTCCAATGATACAATAAACTGTTTGCATGATGTTTCTAATTTTCCATATTTTCCCACAAATCAAAAATTTTCCATGATTTTTCTAGAAAAATCTGATTTTCTAAGATTTTTTTCAAGTTTGTACTACATGTAACACTGGCTACAGTAGATTGCCTTTGACACTCATTTTGATTTTGTTACGTCTAGTAGTAAATATGTAGTATAATGAATTGTTTCCTTGATTATATTTCAATGAATACATAAACATACAAAGGTTAAAACTTAACACCTGCTCTAAATTTGTTTTACTCATACAAAAAATGTACCTCTGTGAGAACAGTGACTCCAAACATGACATTAATTTAACTTACCACAAATTCCAAGGGCCAACGTTCTGAGACTGAGGTAATAGTAAAACTTGAAAAAAATATTCCAAACATAATCATTCGGACCTGGTGAGGTTTAACTTGGATGAACATGGGCATAGAGAGCTGCTTTGCCACTTGGTTGTCATAGGGTTTGACACAATACCACCCATCTTCGAAAAGCCAATAGAAATGCAATATAATAAACCCAGTAATTAAACCAAGCTGTAGTCAGTTCCAAGCCTGGTTTAGAAATGGAAAGTGAGTGATGAACACCCCCAGAAGATACTGTAGTAAAAATCACAGCCCAGCAGAAGAGGCTCTTCACAATATAATGTTTCATGGACACTTAACTTGTTTGAATGAAGTTCTAGGCAGGTTTTGCACTTAAGGGTGTATCAGGATTTGAAATTGAAAAAAAATCTATGAAGTGGGTGTGGTTGCTAACTATCTTAAAATATCCATAAATTCCAAAATAATTTAGATATATTTTGTAAGTGATGCATTAAAAGTATAGATGTGACAGTGTAAATATAAAAAAAAACTCAACAAATAAGACATTTAGAAAGAAATGAAAACATTTAACCTAACCATGAAATAGCCTTCCGAACGTCAGTCCAAACACATAATTAAAGTTTTTTTTCATAAATCACATCTATGCACTTAATGCATCACATACAAAATATATCAAAATTATTTGGAATTTATGGATATTTTGATATAATTAGTTACCCCATCCACTTGATAGATTTTTTTCAATTTCAACAAATGATAAACCCTTAATGCACTCATATGGAGTTGATAGATCTGAGAGAAAAACTGAACAACAAACATCACCCAAACATCACCCAAATATCAGAAAAAATATAAAAAAAACACAATTTGTTATATTCTTATTCATATTTTATTATTTTGTTAGCACTATTCAATAGAAGTCATAATTCTTTAAACAAAAAAGAAGGAAGAATTAACAAATATACATTATTTATAATTAATATAATACCAATAATTACATTAAACATAAAGATTTAATAAAAAATAAACAAAAAATAAACAAAAACAGCAAAATAAATGAATACATTAGATATATTTGCACAAAAAGACAAAAAATAGCAAAAGAAAATTAATACAACAATTTGTTTAATATACATAAATGCATTTTGATAGTATGGGAAGCATCGTCGGTTATCCCACAATACACTACTCCGCTATGCTGCATTATGTACCGTGGGCCATTTAGTAAGAAAAATCTCGTAATCATGAATAATTAATGAGGCAGGTTCAATTTTTCCACAAAGATAAACCACTGAGGAAAACTAGCCAATGAAATTGCGCAACCATTTTTCGAAAATAAACATGTGCATTGGTTTATATTTTAAGTAAGAAAAACCCAGGATGACGGCATTGTTTTAGAAGAGAATTTAATTGTGACACACAATTTCATTGGAAGAAGATTGTCCTCCCCTACCTCATGCATATTCAAGAAAACGAGATTTTGCCAGTAAAATTGGCCACGGTACGTATGGAGTGTTACAGAAGTAAGTACTGTGGTTGCTGACGATGTATGGGAAGTCGCTGAGGTTGTTACCTCCTTAATAAGTAAACTAACTAGTAATAACTCAAGTCAATTTATCAGCTAGATTTCATAAGATAGTCGCAAAGCGATAAATTTCATAGTTTTTATAATCAGATTTAAGGTGTTATTTTATTCTGAAGGAAAGTTACATCATTTTTAACTTCAAAAGAGTAAATATATCAAGACTACATAATAGAATAAATACGTTAAGTAGATTTCACACTCGTAGACAAGCCACTGGAGCCATGTCCCTAAATACCTTAGTTTACCAATGACCATTGGATATCATCTATAATATATTTTAAGTTTTGGTATCTCAGTTGGCTATATCAGTCAAGAAAGACACTTCATGTAATGTTTTAAGTCACATGTAATGCATGTAAAGTCACATTCTATGAAATACATTTAAAGTAACTTCTCATGAGAACATACAAAACAGAAAAATAACAGACAACCTAACATACCATGAACTGGCCTTTTTAGCCTATAGGAGTAAAATGGAAAAAAAACTAAATGGATGAATAGTTGATTCTAATGATGATCATTGATACAATAAAATAAAATAGACAAAAATAGTAACATTCAATCTCCTGATAATGTGACAAGTTTTCAGCTTATTTTTTTTCAACATTTTCAGCAATTTCACCCTACCCTAAATGATATTGAAATTAAGATCCATAGAAAATCTTTTCCAAATTTAACAATTATGCTAAAACACGGACATTGTTACAAGTTTAATCTCAAACAAGATAAATTTATGCTAAAGTGAGTTAAATATAAATATATTTCAACAACTATGATTTGAGTATTGATTAAACAAGAGGGTCCAGAGGAGGACCCTAGACCCCTAATCTGACAACTAGATTCTAAGGACATCTGACACAAAATCTTTCAACACTTTCATACTTGAAGTATGAAAACAGTGATCTCTGCAGCAGGGCCAATTTTAACCACAGACGCATAGTTTGAACAATATTTGTAAAGGGCCTTCAGTTATTGCTACATGCCAAGTTTGATAACTGTAGGCTAAATGGTTTTTGACAAGAAGATTTTATCAAATTGTTGACGATGGACAGACACACCCAGGCGCTCTCATACATGCTGGACACATCCTTCACAACAGCTCACCTTGAGCACTTTGTGCACAGGTGAGTTAAAAAGAAATAAAATGGATAATAATTAATTTCAGTGTAGATCCACCTTACAGTGCTAGTATGGCACTTGTTATATGGATAATAACTTTCAGAATCATAAGCATAGGCCAATTAGTAAGCATGATAATAATCATTCTAAACTGGTGTAAAAAAGCTATTTTGTGACCATAGCAACCACAAATTTTCAACCAATAATAGCAACAAGGGGGCAAAGCTGCCATTAACTTGATGACCAAATATAAACAAACCATGTACATAACTATATAATATAACAATATGTGAAGTGAAACAAGTTTGAAAGTTGGACCATAACAGTTATAAAACTGCGAGAATTTCATAAAAATGTGCAAGTGACTTTAGAGAAAACTGGCCAATTGACAACTCATGGTAATAGTAACAGGTTGTCACAGAACATCAATGCCAGCAATTACACTCAAATGAGCTACAAAAAGTGTACTATAACCATCAAGATTGACAATAGTTTATGTGCAAAGCTTTATTGTTTAATAACTGGTGTAAGTGGGTAATTAAGTTAGGCTATATACAATCAGCAAATATTTAAGAACTTTCTGAACAATTTTAAGAGTTCAATGTTACTATTTGGAAAACCCACTTCTTTATTATTCATCTACATTTGTTTGTCCTCGGCTCTGTTTCCTACTTTCAATGACTCTTTCTTTCAGTACTTTCAGCGCTTTGATTATACAAGTACTTTGTTAAGAAAGAAACGTTTGCGTCAAGCACTTCATGTCGAGGGTTGCTATTTATTTATTTTATTGTATTCAACACATATACAGGTCATATACACCACGGCCAGCTCTTCCTACTATAGGCTTCCTGGACACTTATCTATCACCAGTACTAACTTACTCTACCATGAGGCCGACAACTCATGTATAGAGTATGACCTGCCGCGACCGGGTTTTGAACCCGTGATCTCCAGATTTGAAGTCAGACATGCTTACCACTACGCCACGGCCGCGGCTATGTCGAGGGTTGCTTGCAAGACTGTAGTAACTCACACTTTAAAACAATGATTTATACAGACTACATGAGTGAATGTGAACAATCTTCAAATCAATATTGACCCTTTTTTCTTCAAAATTTCTAAACTTCACAACCAGTTTAGAAGACTTTCAACCATACAGCCAATATTGCCAGCACTAACATAAAAGTTGAAACAATAATCTTAAATTTAAATTCAATTCTTAAGTTCAATTTAAGAAACAATAACAGTTTTGTTTGTCATTGCAAACATAAAATCACCGGAAAATAAACAATAAATGGTTCAAAACAAAAAGAGATTATCTAAATATTAAAGATGAACACTGATTATTGATTTAGTTTATAATTATAAATCCTAATTATTATGTAACAGTAAAGATGAACAAGGTATATAAATCATAGAGCCTATATCATATAACATTTCAAGTTCAGTGAACAAAATAGTTTAAGCAATATCAAGGGTCCTGATCAATGTCCTTGGACTGTTACCTAAGAACTAGATTCTATGGGCATCTTACACAAATTCTTTTAACACTTTCATATAACACCGTACAAAAACTGACCATTAAAGCTGGGCCATTTTTAAACCCAAAGGGCATAATTTTAACAAACTTTGCAAAAGACTTTGAGTTGTTGCTACATAACAAATATGGAAGCTCTAGCTATAACAGTTTTAGAAAAGATTTTTAATTATTTCTTTACATAAGTCAATGAAAAACTTGTGACCCCTGGGCTCTGATGTTTTGAAGTTATTTTTTATAGGAATCAGGATTTTTACAGGGGAATCATGCATACCTTATTGCCAACCAGTGATAATAAATTATTGTCTTTTACAGTCTATTTTTAAACATAATCATGCAGATGGTGCTCATTCCAAGGTTGGCAAAAAGGTGGTAAATATGAGTATTAACTGGGCCAGTGGTCAATACTGGTTTTAACCAGACAATAGTGGCCAATACTGGTCAATTGGTTTTTACAACTTATAATCAGTACATTTTATAACAAATACATGCATTATTGAATGTTAATCTTAAACTCTTAAAACAGTGGAAGTCTCATCCTGTTGATCTGAACATTAATGACATTGCCCAAGTAATATGCATGAGATTTTGCAGTTTTTGTAATCAGAATGGCTTGGTTTTGTTCACAGCTGAATGATTCTACTCATTTTTAACTCTGTCCAGTATCCTGACAGAGCATGATCTAAAAGATAGAGAAGATGTTATGAAAAGAAATGTTCATAATGTCTTTATACATGTTATCTTTTGGAGAGAGAAAGGCTATACAACAATAACATATTGATACAATAGCTTATAGGTCCTTTCACAAAAAAAATCACAACAAAAAACCAATGAGAGTCTTTAGTAGGAAAAGAGAATAAATTTGTACATGAATTGTTCCCTTCAATTTAGCATAGACAAAAAACTGTGAATTATGTTCATTTTATACACTTCCTGAAAAGTTTTTTTTATACATTTCACCTGATATAAGAATATAAGCCTACTCTGGTACAAGTGCATAAAATTGATTTAAGCTAGTTTTTATAGTAAAATGTTTGGTGAAAGGACTTAAATGAAATATGTAAAAAACATAACATAAGAACACAAGTTATACATGTATATAATACCTAATATAAATAATACAAAAGACAAAAATAACAATATAACAATTATTTTGGCAGATATTAACAAACTAACAAATGGTACCATACATCTCAATCTGATTAAAACAAGATCTAAAATCATCCATTCGCATACTCGCTTATTTTGGATATGGCAGCTTCACAATACGGGTCATTTTCTGCTGACCTTTGCTTTTATAATATTCATTACACAATCATTGTGCTCATGACTTGTTTACATCGTCTATATGACACAATTTGCAAAGAACTGTCCAATCACAGCCTGAGAATAACACCACCGTCAAATTGGCTAAAAAACTCAGTCTAGAAAAAGAAATTACGAAATCACCAATGTTGTTTTTTTTAAGGTAAAAGCTACATATTGATCAACACTAAGTTTATCTGAACACGACCCCCGGTGGAATGTTGGGAGATCCTTGACAGTGGTCTAAAAGATATCAGTTTACAGAGATTGCATACATCTATTAATAGACTTTGATCAATTAAAAGAACCTTAACAAGTACAAAATTTTAATACATTTTATGAAGCCAAGTTTATGACAAATCAATATTAACATAGAGTCAAAAAATGCACAAATTACACAAGTCTGTCATATGGTTTCAAGGTTCATACCTTCTGAGCACACAAGTTAATTTACATCAAAACTCCTTAGCAGTCAATTGCTATGGAGTTACATGTACCGATAGGCATAAATACCTTACAATTTAATTTTTATTTTTTTGTTGATTCTAGCAATTGACATTACATTGACGCTACTATAACCATGCCCTTAGACAAGGGCTAATTTGTGTATCAAAGTAATCCTTTTGTCCGAGTATATCCTAATCCTTTAATTGGTGAACATATTATGAATATTTAGACATGGGAGGTCCGGCTTAATGTCATCCATCTCTAAAATCCCAATCAAAACTAACCAGCCATTTTAAGTCATCTGCTCACGCATTTTTTCCAAAAAAAATATCATCCATTCAACACAGGTAAGTTTACACATATTCACAGACTTCGTGAAGAAAAAAATATCATAGATTCACTGTACATTTTACACTAAAATTCATACTTTTATGTACATCACTGACCATGTTTCACAATTATACATACATGTATGTGTGCATACACCATTTAACACAGTTTGTGGACCAGTCAAGATTCTAAAAATAGCACAACAGACTGGGTACAAAAATTTCAGTCTGAGGTATCAGTCACAACATAATAACTGTAGCCCAGTCTAATTTTGAATAAATTCTAAGCACAATACTGTCATGTGATTATTTGATGCAGAAATCCAAGCAATACACAGCAACACAATGTTAGAAGCATCTTGGATTAACAGATAGTGTGTGTATATATGTAAGGTTTTTATTGAACCACACATTTAGAGTATAAATAGTACAAGTATTTTATTATAATGACACGTTACAAGTGATGTGTCCAGGATCATTCTTCCTCTTCTTCTCTAACATAAGCAAATGGAAAATATCCAACCTGTAAAACAAATACAACAACACTTAAGATATTTATTTTTATTATACCTCATGCGATTTGTTTACTACCTATAAATTGCCTAATGTGATGTCACTGGGTGATACATTGTAATCCATAATGGCGTCTTTTTGTCATCACCTATTGGTTCACTTGGCATCACCTTTTGGCCCGGTTAAAGCAAAGACCACTAAAGCATCAGTTGACATTACATGAACATTACATTCTATCACCCTCTGTAGGTTGTAATATTTATTTCTACTTAAATTTCCAACACTTGCATACATTTTAAGTGAGTTTAAAACACTTGCATACATTTTAAGTGAGTTTAAACTCACTGTCTAAACGGAATAAGAGCACAGGAAAACTACATCAACGACTTCATCACAAAGATTTCAACTGAGATGAAAATTGTAGGATTGTTGAAGAGTAAAAACATTCTCAAATGGTGTACAAGATAGAAAGAGACTTATACTTTTACTATGACTTTGAGAAATAGACATTATTTGGAATTCAAACACTTGGATTTTCCCTGTGGTACAAACTATGTCAGTTACAATGAAATTTGTGCACAAAGAGCAATAGGATCTAATGCATGTGTTGTGTTTTTCAGCAATAATGTGTAAACATCTTTGTTTGTATGACCTGAACACTGATTAACAGATTAGTTAGTTCTATTCAAAATTCATAAATCTGTAGACATTGTGTAGATTTACCTGATGGTTATACTCATTCAAGCTATCACAGCATCATACATTATGACCAGGTTAAATGAGTAAGGGATAAAAGAATGGTTAAAGAGAATGCTCATTACACAATCCCTCAACACTAAGTCAGCCAGCCACCATTGGTGTTCATGTAACAGAACTTGTCTTCAATGGTCTTTTTGGTTGGGTTAAACATTTATCGCCATAGCAACACATAGTATAGGTTATGTAATGTATCAGTCAACTTTCTCACACTTCCTGGAAAGGCTAAATCTCTGGATTTAGCTGTTAACCAACTAGGTACAAGGCACATACTTTTGTCAGTGACTAATAACTGCCCTGCATGATTTAGAATCAGTGGAAGGAGGAGGAATTTGTAAGCACTAAGTTGAGTTAAACAGAACACTTACCCGATGTGATGTACAATGTTCACCTTTCCACCAGCCTTTATCACTTCCAGTTTTACTTAACACAGCAATACGATCTCCAGCTTTTAAACTAATCTGTGATGTCGCCGTGGCAGCGTAATCATAGACTGCCACTGCATAACTTAACACACGCTGACCTGTAAAATATCATATCTATGTTAGAATTATAAATATCATAATAAATATTAAGCATGTCTTATGGTAGTATGAGAATCAATGCATACATTTACTTTTCTACTGAATCAATAATAGATCTTTGTCATAATGTGTCATGTCAATTGCAAGCTTACAGGTTGTTGCTGTGTTGCTTGAGTGAGTGATTTTGGGCTAGAAAATTGAGTGAGTGATTTTGGGCTAGAAAATTGAGTGAGTGATTTTGGGCTGGAAAATTGAGCGAGTGATTTTGGGCAGGCAAATTGAGTGATTTATAATCAGACAAGACTCACTTTTTTCATAAGAAAACAGTCAGAGTGCACTTAGTACAGAAGTACCTTATATGTACAGTGCCCAACCAAAGTTTCGAGACATTTTCGCTTTGCAGAACTACAAAATTACCTTCAATCAAAAATTTGATATCTGTTCAATTGTAAAATTTTAAATGCATTTTAGTGAAGCTTTGTATTTTTATTGTTCTATTATTCGTTAAGACTTTAAGAACAAAAGGAGCTTAAAAACTATGATATGGAAAATAATATTAAACATGGTTTTGATGGTTTTGGTACTTCAGAAGCCAAATCTCATAAATGCGATGCATTCCGAATATTCGTTTTCATGTTATCACAAACCAGAATAAAAACATTTAGCTCGTTTTATATAAAAATAATGTTTTATAAAAATAAACATTCAATTAATTTTTTCAGTCTCCAAACTTTTCGTGGGCAATGCACATCTGTATAGCAATTATCTATAATTTGGCACACACATGTGAATTAGTCAAATCACTGTCCCAGGCTTTTCAAGAATATTCGAAGCAGAAAAAGTGTTCAAGCCAAATAAAATTAACATTGTACCCTGTACAGCTTGCAATGACAAAATTTGAGTAAACCCATTAATGCGAAATGTCATCAATTTTCATTCAGTTACCTCAATAGCAAACTATCACTATTAACTCTAGTATAAAGAAAGTTCACATCATTTCTTGAATACTCCTGAGTATACAGCACAATACAAACAAAATAAAACAACTAGCGGTAAGCAAAAACTCAAACAAGTGCAAAAATAAAATAATATAAAATGCCAACAACATTATTTGTAAAACTGAACAGTATTAGTATAACGATAAATGTATTGATGAGATTGTACATGTATACATATCAAGGGTAGCCAGCAAGACTGTAGTAACTAAGCCCTTTTAACAATGCACTTACTACAGTCTTGCGGGCAACCCTTGAATTATTGATACATTTGATACAATCAAGCCTTACAATAGTCAGGTGCAACAACTCTGCAGACAAAATTCACATGAAATAAATTGTCATATGTTTAAATTGTTCAAGATAATTTTAGACAAGTTACAATATACTACGTAAACAACGTCTTAAATGTTATTCTAAAACAAGCTATCAACATGATCAAAGATCAAGGTTAAAATTAAACTATTATTTTTACAACTTAAAGTAAGACTTTGACAAATATGCTGATATCTGTATAAACAAGTAGTTGTCAAATCAAGAGCAGATAAACACTCCACTCAAATGCATTCTTGAAAGTGCTTGATACAAAGTAGGTGCAATAATAAGCAATTACTTAAGCACTGTAGCCTTGTTAAGCATTTTAAACATGATTGCTCATTTAATATCTCGAGAGGAGGTCTAAAACTGTTAAAAGTTAATCTTAAACTATGTACTTCACTGATGCTCAAGTCAGTAAATAGCTGTCAATGTCCTTTCTTTGATAGCATGGAATTATTTCTTTGAGAGCATGGAAATATTAAGTTAATAGAAAATGAAAATTGAGGAGCCTACCCGCAGCAGACAACCTGTTCTCAGGGGTTGGTGGTAAAGGTATCCTAGGATGTGCTGGTATGCCATTAGCAGCTAAAAATAGAAGTTAATGGTGAGCTAAAAATAAAACTGTTAGCAGTGCATTATGGGATATGGGAAAAACCCAACAAAATAAAACAAAACATGCAAATAACTAAATCACAACAAAAATGTAAAACACAACATAAAATATAATATCATATACATGTACTAGCAAATAAAATCAACAGTCAAACATTGATAAATATTTATATAAGACTTGGTCAATGTAATAATGAGATTGAAAATGTCCTTGAGAAGATAGTGAGTCCCAAGGTCATCAAAACATCCCCTATAATTTTTTTCGCATCAACAAATCTAGGCAAGGCAGAATTGAGAGAAATCTCCCAAGTCTATAAGGGCAATATGGTTAAAACTTGTCTTGTGGTTTGAATGACCACGTTTTCTGTTTCATGGCATTTACTTATATGAAATGATGACTGAAGACAAAAGCCTCTGTCTTACTTACAATTATCAGAGAATTAATGGATGTTATTAGACTCTAAGCTAACCTACTTTAATCATTACTAAGTTTTGTCAACATTATATAAACATACAGGCCATAGAAATTGTGGTTCAAAATTTCTAAGTTAATGTAGCAACAAAAACAAACTCTAGCAAAGGGCAGCAACTAAGAAAATGATAAATTTAAAACAGCTATAGTTAAGTGTCCATCACCAAAACTACTGTCTTTGATTCCATGCATGATCTAACTAAATCTTCACTTTTTCAGTGTTACACAATTATTCATGTAAGAAGTTTTATTCATCTGAGCATATTTACAATATGATTTCTAAACACTTAGTTTGTCATTAAACACTAACTTGATCTGAATACAGGCCAACAAAACAAAATAGAATCCTTTTCCTTAAATTACCAGCTGTTAACTGTATGCAATTATGGTCCTAAAAATAACACCCATTTTCAAAAACAGTCCTTGGACTTAATTATCATCTGTTTCCAAAAACAACATAACTTCAAATTTTGGTCAATAATATGGAGTGTCCCTCTGCTTCATTTAACAGATGTAAACATTTCGAGCAGATAGTAATCTTAATTAAACTTTTTTGTATGGATTTTAGTGAACATGAAGCTTTCTGTACAACAGTTAAAAATCAAGCTTTGTTTGACTGATAATTTAAATACTGATGTTTTAACAATTCCTCTATTACAATAAATTGCGGATTTTTTTGTTGTCATTGGATTTAAAGCCATGGCAACACATAAAATGGACTCAATAAAAGGTTCTGATTGATAATTAATAAAAGAACCCGGGTCAGTAGCCCAGTTGGTAGCCCGCCGGGATTTAGAATCCCACTGACCCAGGGAGGATATACCCTTCCATGAAAATTTGACAATAATGTCAGTTTTCCTCTATTAATAAGGTATTTGGAGAAGTTTCCGGCCTTATGGAAGAGTAGGTGACTACTGGTTATAGACAAGGGTTCAGGAAAGCTAATTGAGGTGCGCTGGAGGCCGTAAAATGATCACAATGTGTTGACATGGCGTTAAACCCAGTAATATAAAAAGGTTTTGATTAATGATTTAATGATTGATGGATCACCTTAACTACAGCAAACTATAACAGATATAAAATACACCCCACACCAAAAACTCATAGTACTATAGTACATTACAGTACTAAATATATATAGTCACCTAGTTGACTTAACTGTATACCACCTATATTGTTGACTAGATCTAAATCATTTGAATCTATTGATAAAATGGTAACATAAAATTGTATTACAAAATTCAAGAAAACATAACATAATATGATAAACACTGATTGTTTGCAGTGCGTTGGTGGTACTCAACTCATGAAAACAATATAATTTTGGCCTGTATAATGAAACTACAACAGTCCTTCTATGACGCAAGTTGTCACACGGAACAAATGTTTTACCTACTATGAATGCAAAAATAATGAACAATACACCACAAGCAATCACTATTGAAAGCTCAAATAGCACTCATCATCTAACACATGTTGTAATCTTATTGGGATATTTTGTTGGGGTTACAGGTTTAATCCCAACCTGTGCCCTGCTAAAAAACCAAGTCTGCTAGTGCTAATTAAATCATCAGCAAGTAATTTACAATACAATATTACATAACAAAGCAAATAAATCATAACATGCCGTATTTAAAATGCTACATTTCATCATGTCTACGCATTTCATTAGGATACTTTTTCATTACTTTGATGTAATTGACATATTGATAGTTCATACTCATGCAGTGACCTCTCAGATTTAATAAAGATACAATTACATGAATATCTATTGCTTCTTATTTAAGGAGCATTTCTTTTTTGATCTAAACCAAAATTAAGTTAAATTTAATAAGCTTACATACTAATTACCAATATGAAAAAGCAAAATGAATAAATATTCATAACTAAACAAGCAAATACTCTTTATAAATAACAAATAAAGTACATTATGAGCATGCATACATTGCCATGATAGCTTGACAGGCTAATAATAGACACATTGACCATACAAGTGCAAAGCATTTTACTTCCACCTATACTTAAAATGGTGACAGAAATTATAGAGCAAAACATACACCATACCAAGCAATTAAGCTCACTAACATTTTCCATTCATTAACTAGAATTGAATGCTTATATTGACCTTGAACAAAGGTCAAATAGTGACCTTCAACAAATACTTCAATAATGACCTTCAACAAAGTCAAACAATGGCCTCTTAAAAAGGTCAACCAAATGACCTTCAACAAAGGTCAAACAATGACCTTCAACAGAAGTCAAACAATGGCATTTAAAAAAGGTCAAACAAATGACCTTCAATGAAGGTCAAATAATGACCTTTGTCAACCAAATGACCTTCAGCAAATGTCAATCATTTACATCCCATCTAGGTCATACAATATTCCCCCAAGATGTGGCCATTGTTTTGGAAGTCATGATAATTTTGAACCAAAAATGAAGTTAAAACAAAGTGAATGGGAAACACCCCAGTGTTTGCCAAGCCTTAAATCCATTATTTGTGAAATTGAAAAAGAAATTTGGTTGGATTGCAGATTGGTAAATATAAGATTAATGCAAAACAAATCCTGAAAAATTGCCCCAAAATCTTAATTGTTTTTTTTTATACAATAATCTTGTAAACCAGTGAGCAAATAGAGTTTTCCCAACATTTAAGATGTTCTCACATTAGAGATCACCACACTTGAGATTTTCTCACAAATTTGAGATCTCCATATTTGAGATTTTTCTTACAAATTTGAGATCTCCCCTACTGAGATTTCTCACAATTTGAGATCTCCATATCTACGAAAACTGAGGTCTCCTCACAATTGAAATACTCTTACTTAGTCCATGATTCAACATTATCAAGCTATCTGCAATCCAACCATACCAGTGCTATATAAATTATATAAAATATTACACAATATAGAGCAGTGTATATAACTTACCAGGTGGGTTGTTGGTTATTGCTTTATATGCATGTAATAGATTAGTTTGTACTTCAGGAAAACTGTCTGATAATGAATGATTCTGATAAAATTCTATCAATTCCTGTAAATATAAATATGTCAGCTTCTATTTTTATGTTAAGGAAAGGTGGCACAGCCCTTCTCAGCAGAAAACAGTGGCAAATCAGGAAATTAGGGGTAAACAACTGTTGTCTTCATTTTCAATATTTCTGATCTTCTCTAGATAGTTATATTTTGAAATGCAAGAACATTTTTACATTGTTTGAAAATTCAACTCAGGAAGGCACCTTTTGCTCCGAGATTCCTCCATGGGGAAAATCAGCAATCAACCATACAAATACAACATTTTAAGAACATGGGAACGATGTTACAAATAATGCATACCTATTGGAAAAGGATAGAGCCAAAATTCAGCACCAAAATGGCCTAAAAATATGTGAACATTTTGCTCTTATTACTAAGAAAGCATGAAAAAATTAAATCCTTTTGTTCTTTGTACACATAGTTTCAATGTGACAGTGAAAGTTTGTTTGCACCTCGGGTTAAAACCCAAATATTTTAATTCCGAATATAGTCTATTTATAAAATACATGTAGTGAACTTACAGGTAATGAATGAAAGAATCTAGTATCTGACATATAATACATATTTTCTGTATTCTTTTCTATTTTAATATGTCTCACTGACCCAGAATATCTGAAAGAAACAAAAACATAATACATGTTATTAAATAAGTGATTTGATATTGGCCCTTTTATTTTTTTTTAAGGCCAATCGAAGGCCAAGGGCTAATATGACAGTCCCAAGTAAAAATAACAGGGCTTATATCAAATCACTTATTTAATGACAATTAAAAACTACTTACAGACCAAATTTTGATATTGGCCTGTTTTATCAATCAATCAGAGCGCAGAAATTTGTTATTGGACCAGGGCAAATAAGTGTTATTGGCCCTATAACAGATTTCGGCCCTTTTTTCAGTTTTATTAAAGAGGTTTTGCCGAGTGAATTTGGCACTTTACAGGGCAAATACCACATAGTTATTTAATAATAAACTTTACACAACTTCAATCTACTTGGGTTTATTAACATGTAAATTTATATATTTGATAATTATATACAATGAAGCTGAGAATTTTGTACGTTGTGAAAAACAGAAAGTTGAGGAAACTTAAAATAGATTTAGGTCCGGCAAATATCCCACACTACTGTAAGTCAAGTTGAGAAAACCAGATAGTCTTGACAGAACCAGTGCAGTGCAGTATTCCCAGCTTCTATAGTACCTTTTATCTGTATTCCGTATGGAGTCTGCTTACCAGTACATCTTTAATTTTAATTAGTAATATCTTCAGGTAGCCAATAACTTCCCAAAACAGTGAAAATGGATATTATTGACATTTAATGAAACAGCATGACCTGGTGCAGATGGAAATCAAACCTAGGATCATGACAGTGGCTGATTTTAATTAAGATTTTATTGAACCAGGCTACACATTAGGATAAATCCTATCTTCCATGTGGACCTCTGATTCATACAAGACAAGGGTTAGATATCAATAAATACACTCATGACAGAGCTCTACAATAAATGTTAAAGCAGGTTACACCATTGGACTAGCCACTATAGTTTTAACATTACCAAACCAAATGTTTACTACGAGTAACAAGTTGCCCACCAAAATATTGGTAGTCAGGGGCAATCACAGGACTTTTAATGTCTAGCCCTGCATGACAAACAAGTAAATCTTTGAGCTAATGTTCACTAGTGATACCCCCGCAAAAATCTAAAAATATGAGACAAACAGGAAGTAGATGAGCAAGGAGCATGAAATCGCTTTACACCACATGGGACTATGGGATAAAGCAATATGCAAAGTATTAGGCTGCTGCATGTTATAGTTGCTGAGAAAACTGCGACGGAAATTTTGTAACGGACGGACGCACGCACGGACAAGGGTAAAACAGTATACCCCCCTCTTCTTCGAAGCGGGGGTATAACAATATTCAAATCAGACTATTGAATGCTGTCAAAACAAGAGCTCCGCTGGGCGGGGCATTATACGCCCGTGTGCAGTCCATGCTGTGTTCTATCTCATATAAAGTCCCTGTGACCTTGACCAATGACCCCAGGATCTCAGAATAGGTCCCATTCTTAACAGGAGGGCTATCCAAAGCAAAGATTTTGAGAACCTAGGTACAGCCATGGTTGATTTATCACCGACACAAAGTTTTCCCATACAAACTTCCAGTGACCTTGACCCTGGGGCCTCAGAACCAAAAGTTCTCGCCCTTGACCCAAAGAGTATTGATACATAAAATTTGGTGATCTTAGGTAAAGTTGGTTGTTGGACAACGTTTTTCCTCATGATTTTTCTTTTGACTTTAACCTTTAACACAGGGACCTAAAACCAAAGGGGCATATGCTAGACATTAAGGCTACCCTTAAATAAGATTTGGAAAACCTACAATGTAGGTACAATTATTACTGAGTTACTGTCCGGAAAATGTTTCAATATGAATTAAGTCCCTGTGACCTTGACTTTTGTCCCTGGGGTTTCCAAATCAAAAGAGAACATCAAATACCAAAGAGCTATCAACACATTACATCTTGACAAATGGGCTGATCCACATAAAATTTGGTTAACCTAGGTACAATCATTGTTTAGTTATTGTCCGAACAAGGATTGTCCATATGATGCCCATGTGACCTAGATCTTTGACCCAGTTTTGACCCAAAACCAATTGGGAACATCCTTAACACATGGGCTACCCTCACATAAAATTTGGTGAACTAAATTCATTTTACTTATTAAATATAGCATTATTTCCATGGTCTGCCATTTTGACTTTGTTAACATATTGATTGAACATTTGAAGTCTCTGCTTGGTAATTTGATATCTTCTGGATGATGGTTTAAACTTGACCCAGGGGCCGCAAAATCAATAGGGAACATCCTTGACACATGGGCTACTCTCACATGAAATTTGGTGAACTTAAGTGCAGTCATTGTTGATTTACTACACATACAATGTTTTTCAATATGATGCCCCTGTGACCTTGACCTTTCACCCAGGGGCCCAAAAACCAATAGGACATAACCATGACACATGGGCTACTCTCCTAAAAAAATTTAGTGAACCTAGGTACATTGGTTGTTCAGTTATTGTCTGGACAAGGTTTTTCCATATGATGCCTCTGTGACCTTGACCTTTGGGTCTGGGGCCCCAAAACCTATTGGGAACATCCTTAACACAAGGGCTACATTCACATAAAATTTTATGAACCTAGGTACAGTCCTTGTTGAGTTATTGTCCAAAGAAGGTTTTTCAATATGATGCCTCTGTGACCTTGACCTTTGACCCAGGAGCCCCAAAACCAAAAGGGCATATCCTTGACACAAGGGCTACCCTCACATAGACTTTAATGAACCTAGGTAAATTGGTGGTTCAGTTATTGCCTGGACAAAAGTTTCATTGTTTGCCATTTTGACTTTATAAACATATTGATAGAACATATGAAGTCACTGCTTGGTAATTTGATATCTTCTGGTTGAAGGTTTATACTTGACCCTGTTTCCCCAAAACTGATAAGGCAAATCTTTGACACATGGTCTACTGTCACATGAAATTAGGTGAACTTAGGTACAGTCATTGTTGAGTAATTACCCAGACAATGTTTTTCAATGTGATGCCCCTGTGACCTTGACCTTTGACAAAGGCGCCCCAAAACCAATAGGGCATAACCTTGACACATGGGCTACTTTCATATAAAATTTAGTGAACCTAGGTACATTGGTTGATGAGTTATTGTCTGGACAAGGTTTTTCCATATGATGCCTCCGTGACCTTGACCTTTGGGTCTGGGGCCTAAAAACCTATTGGGAACATCCTTGAAAAAAGGGCTACCTTCACATAAAATTTTGTGAATCTAGGTACAGTAGTTGATGAGTTATTGCCCAAACAAGGATTTTCAATATGATGCCCCTGTGACCTTGACCTTTGACCCAGGAGCCCCAAAACCAATAGGGCATAACCTTTACCCAAGGGCTACCCTCACATAAAATTTGGAGAACCAAGGTACATTGGTGGTTCAGTTATTGTCTGGACAATTGTTTCATTGTTTGCCGTTTTGACTTTATAAACATATTGATAGAACATTTGAAGTCACAGCTTGGTAATTTGATATCTTCTGGTTTAAGATTTAAACTTAACCCTGTTTTCCCAAAACTGATAAGGTACATCCTTGACACATGGGCTACTCTCACATGAAATTTGGTGAACTTTGGTTCAATCATTGTTGAGTAATTATCCAGACAATGTTTTTCAATATGATGCCCCTGTGACCTTGACCTTCGACCAAGGTGCCCCAAAACCAATAGGGCATAACCTTGACACATGGGCTACTTTCACGCCAAATTTAGTGAACCTAGGTACATTGGTTGTTCAGTTATTGTCTGGACAAGGTTTTTCCATATGATCCCTCTGTGACCTTGACCTTTGGGTCTGGGGCCCAAAATCCTATTGGGAACATCCTTGACACAAGGGCTACCTTCACATATAATTTTGTGAATCTAGGTACAGTAGTTGATGAGTTATTGTCCAAACAAGGATTTTCAATATGATGCCTCTGTGACCTTGACCTTTGACCCAGGAACCCCAAAACCAATAGGGCATAACCTTTACCCAAGGGCTACCCTCACATAAAATTTGGAGAACCTAGGTACATTGGTGGTTCAGTTATTGTCTGGACAAGTGTTTCATTGTTTGCCGTTTTGACTTTATAAACATATTGATAGAACATTTGAAGTCACAGCTTGGTAATTTGATATCTTCTGGTTTAAGATTTAAACTTAACCCTGTTTTCCCAAAACTGATAAGGTACATCCTTGACACATGGGCTACTCTCACATGAAATTTGGTGAACCTAGGTACAGTCATTAGTGAGTTATTACCCGGACAATGTTTTTCAATTTGATGCCACTGTGACCTTGACCTTTGACCCAGGGGCCCCAAAATCAATAGTGCATATCCTTGACACATGGGCTACTCTCACATGAAATTTGGTGAACCTAGGTACATTGGTGTTTCATTTATTGTCCGGACAAAGTTTTTCCATATAATGCCCCTGTGACCTTGACCTTTGAACCTGGGGCCCCATAAACCTATAGGGCGCATCTTTGACACATGGGCTACTCTTACATAAAATTTGGTGAACCTAGGTACAGGCGTTGTTGAGTTATGGTCCGGACAAGGATTTTCAATTTGATGTCCCTGTGACCTTGACCTTTGACCCAGGGGCCCCAAAACCGATTGGGAACATCCTTGACACATGGGCTTCTCTAACATAAAATTTGGTGATCCTAGGTAGATTGGTTGTTAAGTTATTGTCAGGACAAGTTTTTTTCCCATATGATGCCACTGTGACCTTGACCTTTGACGCAGGGGCCCCAAAACCGATAGGGAACATCTTTGACACATGGGCTTCTCTTACATTAAATTTGGTGAACTTAGGTACATTGGTGGTTCAGATATTGTCCGGACAAGTTTTACCTATTTTAAGTCCCAGTGACCTTGACCTTTAACCCTGGGGTCTCAAAATCAATAGGGAACCTCCTCCACCCAAGGGCTATCAACACATAAAATTTGAGGAACCTAGGTTCATCCTTTCTTGAGTTATCATCCGGACAAGCAATTGTCCACGGACGGACAGACGGACAGACGGACAGACGGACAGACGGACAACAGCATAACATAATACGACCGTTTTTTCAAAACGGGCGTATAAAAATGTATAAATGAAATTTGTATACATACTTTATACTAAGTGCAGGGTTTCCTTTTCTTTGTGGATTATCACTTATCCGTACAAGGTAGGCACCATCAGGCATACGTCGTAACTTTTCACCAGCTGTGTCTCTACTTAGTGGACCAACAAACCTTTAAAATATCAGTGTATATACAGTAAACATAATATAATGATTGGTTATAATACCAAATAACATAGGATCATAAAATCTTTAATTAATGAATTGCTTGTACAGTAGCGTGTTCAATTACACAAAACGTTACAGAACGTTACATAATGATACATTCGGAACTCCTCGGCCATTCGCTGCGAATAATCTAATCTAATACACAAATATGCGATCGTTAAGGCAATGAGTGATGTTTCAAAATTTACAGACTAAAAACGAAGCATCACTCAATGCCTAAACGACCATATATTTGTTTACTTCAACACCAGTAGTTTCAAAATAGCGTCTAAATATGTCTGAGATTATACGCAGCAAATGGCAGAGGATTTCCGAATGTATCGTTACGGAACGTTTTGTTACGTTCGCTGTAACTGAACTCACTACAGGTTGTGTATAGCTGATAGAAAATAATTACATTGCCCTTGACTATTTTATTAGGATATGAATCACTAAAATATTAATAAAAAACATGTTTACATTTCTTTTCTTCTTCTTTAGTTGGGTTTACACTTCAGTAACACATTGTCTAGGTCATACATTGGTAACTGACAACTTCCCTACATGATTTAGAATAAGTGCCACGACCGGGATTGAAAATTTTCGACATGTGCCTTATCCATTGGGCTAGCCAAGAAGCTTGCCAAGTCATGAAAATACAAGTCAATATTTCTATAGGCACAAGTGTCATCTTTATGTTTACAATGTGTTCAGTTCTAAAATTGTAGAAAACAAATGTCAGTCTCAATCTATCAATCATATTCACCAAATTTATCTCAAATCATTCTAACCTTCATTAAAAACAACATTACCTACTGTATCCACAGAAATAAAAGTCACAAGAAAATTATTAATTCCTTAAGCAGAGTAAAAATGAATAACTTCAAAAGTCAAATTTTAATCTGAATATTACTTAAAAAATTCTCTTATCTTACATAATCAGATAGTTTAAAAACAAAAACCATGCAGTGATCAAATACATTGACATACAACAACAAATTTAAAACTGATGCACACAACATAAAAATATTTTCATCAAACTTTTTATAATGTCAGCATGCATGCAACAATAATCAATTTATAACATTTACATGCATACTACAAACTTTTAACAAGTTTCACAGTTTTTTTATGACCACATCATGAAAACTATGGCCAGACATTCAAAATGGAATATGTTTCAATACAACAATAACTTTTTCAACAGTAACAGAAATAACCCACACAATTTTGAATGAAATTGCCAATCATTTACTCAAACAGACTTTTGTATTTTTTACTTTTTGTGAGATATCAACTTTCAAAATCCATAATTTTTAGAATAACAGAAATCAATCAGAAAACAATCCATACCAAATTTATGAAAAGTTAATCTTCAAGCAATAGGAAGGAGACCATTTTGAACAGTACATTATCTTGACTAATACTATAGGCACATAGAACTAACCAACCACTAATCTAAATTCTTAATAGTCAATCAGAAAGAAGTATGCCGTAACCAATCAGAATATCTCTAACAATCACATAATACATTATAACAACCAATCAGATCACAGCTTTTATATGCTTTAAAGCTGACCAATCAGATTGAAGGTTCTATAACATGTATTAATATCCACCAATAGAATAACATAAGATTAACTATTCAGATCACAATTTCAAATTTTAAAATGAACCAATCAGATTGCACCTTCTATAAAAATCCACCAATGAAATTACACGTAACTTACCATTCATACTTATCAAAATCTTCAGTTTGAAACTTGACTTTTTCTACTCCAGGTACAATGCTAACACTAAGATAACCAGAATCTTGTTGCGCCAGAGGTCGTCTGGTTCGCTTGGATTTCTTAAATTTAATACATCAAATTTCTTCAGTAGTAGAAAAATTTAAGAAAAAGAAGAAATTTTTTATTGGAAAGAAGTATAGTATATTTACATATATGAGCTACATACCAGTCAAAATGGGAATACTCTTCAGGAACGTTGACATAACCTACTGTTCTACAAGGTGGGGGATGATCTGGCATGCTACAACTGTTGTTCCGAGATCTATTGATTTGCCAGTCTAGATATGAAGACACAGCTCTCTGAGAAAAATAAAATGCAAAACAAGCCATGCTGATAAGACAAGCAAGCTAAAAATAAAACAAGTATAAACATGCTGAACTTAGGCTTCACAATAACCTAATGAATGCAGTCTTCTAATTTAGCCAGTGGACTATTGACCAAGTCAATCAAAATCTATCAGTCCTGTAACTTTTAAAATGTGAGTGGATCAATGGTCACACTTTTCCATATTCAATAAAAAAAGTTATTCGTTGTTATATTTTTTTAATTTAACTTAAGTTACTATGTATAATCATTCAAATGGGTTTCATATTTTAACACATAGATAAGAAATATTTTGGTCCGGTAAGCTTTCATTTGATCCATTAAACATTTTATTTTGCTAAACCAAATGTCAAATGCTAGTGAACATTTGTTGAGGATTCTGGAATGGATGGCTAATTTACAAATAAAATACATGTAATAAAGACAAATTAAACTACAGTAATACCCGAGCACAGAAAAACTAAAATAAGTTATTTTACATTTACGGTAAATTTGCATAAAGGTTCAAATATTAAGATACATTATAAGTTCCAATTAAGCTGGTTTAAACAGTCTAAGGAGATTTCTTACAAAATAGTGAATGCTTGAAATTTAAAAACAACATGTAGAGCATTGCATGCTTATAATTACACAAGTACATACATTCCATTGTGAAAGTGTTTTATGCAAAAGTGAAGATGTAAAAAAGCCAGCTAAAACCGTCCCATCAACAGTACCACGTATACTTTTAATGGAGACATATAGAGACTAACTTCTAGTATAAGAATTCAGTACTCCTAACAAAATTCACTACATACAAAGAAAGTCCTGGGTATTCTCATCCAAATATTTTAGAAAGTTTCAAGTTTAGAGAAGAGAAACTAGCATTCCTTATAGTGAGAGGTTTTATATTTGATAACATAGCATTTCTTTGAAAAATTAATTAGTTCAAAAGAATATGGTTTGAGAGTTTATTCATACTTATTATTCAAGAAAAGTAACCCTATGACATAACAAGAGCAGTCTATGGACAGCGCGCTCGACTATTCAGGGTATTCGTGTAAACGACAGCAACAACCAATCAAAACTCATGCTGGAGTTATGCAACTTGGTATTTGACCTTTATTCCTAACCCTGTTGACATGTGTGAAGTTTCAAGTAAATCCCTTCAGTAGTTTCAAAAATAAAATGTTGCATCAAAAAACTTCACCAAAAAAATTCCAAGTATTAGAGGGCCATAATCCAGTCAAAATTCATGCTAGAGTTATGCAACTTGGTATTTGACCTTCAATGGTTACCCCGTAGACATGTGTAAAGTTTTAAGTGAATCCCTTCAGTAGTTGCATAGAAAAAATGTTGCACCTAAAAAGTTAACCAAGAAATTTCTAAGTATAAGGGCCATAATTCAGTCTAAAATTCATCCTAGAGTTATGTAACTTGGTATTTGACCTCTAATGGTAACCCCGTAGACATGTGTAAAGTTTTAAGTGAATACCTTCAGTAGTTGCAAAGATATAAAAAATACAAAAATGTTGCACCTAAAAGATTGACCAAGAAGTGTTACACCGACACCAACACCGACGCACAGCTAAGTAGGATAGCCCCACTATTCTTCGAATAGTCGAGCTAAAAATGAATAAAAAGGAATTTACCTTCAGTATATATGTATGATGGAGAAAGAAACATGACCAGCATGCAACACATAAAATTTTGTCACTCATACAGTATAAATAGAAAATTTCAGCTGTTGGGTAATTCAATAATTATGTTTTTAATTTAGTAACTGGTCCCCCAAATACTGAGAAAACTAGAAAAATTGTTCTTGGAAAAAGATATTTTTTAAAAGGGTTTTTAGATATGATTTATAGCAAAACTTGACTAACATCCTCAGATTATCAATTCTACTCTGTATTTGCTCAACTACAGATTTAAGAGAACTTCATTCCTAAAATAAGCCATTCAGAATCAAATAGTCATCAGAAATTTGCTAGGAAAAGGGTAACTTCTACAAAATATACAAATGGTTCCCACAACCAAGAAATCAAGACATATTTGACTACATGTATGTCAATGTTACAAATATTAAACACACAAATATTATAACACACAATTATAAAGTGAATACTAATTTTACAACACAAAGGAATAATAATTATATTATTAATTGCAGGAATAATTTTCAGATTAAAGGGAGGGGCAAAATTATTGTGAGCAACTTCATTGGATGGGCCTTAACAATGATTTTCTGTTAGGTTTGGTCTAAATCCCTGGTCCTACAGGCCTTAAAGTGACTTTTGATTAACAAGAAAATAACTTTAGAGATATGATCATGTGATCTTGAACACTTTAGGAAATTCTTAGATATCATTCATTTTTAGTTGACATTTATACAATTACAGTATACAGTTAGAATAATTGTTTGAATGCAATAAAATCATAACTGGTCATTATTCTGTATTGAACAAATACATTGTTCTTAAGGCTTTTATAGATCATCTTTAACACATCATGCATACACCATGCTTTGTGATTAAAAATTAATACACAAAAACTTAAAACAAACTTAAAAATTGACAATAACAAAACAATCATTATTCACTCATATAATGCCACAACAATGTTTGTTACTATAAATAGAAATCATGCTGTTCTAAATATAGCCTGTGTTTCTATATTTAGAAATTTGTTCTAAATATAGACATTTACATGACATACCATGGGAAGACAGTAAGGTCAATCTGAGGTTGACTAGAAGCAACCTGACCTTGAATTTGTACTTGACCTGGTTTAGTTATATTGGCTTCTTCATATGACTGTTTAGCCTATGATTGAAAACATGTCTAATTTAATTTATAATACTGATTTTATACAAAATTCCCACAACTAAAGTCAAGGAATTCAAGGTAGAATTTGTACTTTTTATGCATTTTTTCCAAACAATACCTATATAGAATTCTATGGTATCAACACTTGGTGTTTCATAAACATAAAAATAATATACTTAATTCTTGATTCAATAGTTTAGAATTGACAAGAAAACACAATTGCCCTTGGCGCAAATTTGTCTGCCCCATTGATATTTTATCTGCCCCAATGGGGCAGATGAGTACCTCCTTAAACACTGCTGCAAACATGTATTTTTAATGTTATTCATAGATATTCAAGGAATTTTATTGAAATTCAAGGATTTTTCATATAATTTTTCAAGGTAACACTATATTCATTTTTTTTTCAAGTCAGAGCTCATTTTCAAGGACTTTCAAGGCTTAGTATGAATCCGGTTATAACGATTTACTTTATGCTTATAATGTGCAGACCTAAAATTATTTGTACCATTGTAACACCTATGTTTGAATCTCATCAAATTTTTATATACAATTTATACTTCATAATTATGCACACATTTTGAAAATCAAAAAGATCTGAACACCTTTTCTAAGTAAAATACCAAACCAACAGAGTTAGGCAGACAAAAAAGAACATTTTGTGAACTTTTAAAAGTTTAAAACATATCACTTCACACAAAGTATATTATGCGTATTAAAATTGCATTACAGTTCATACCTGATCAGTCTGATGTACATACAATATATAAATATAGGAAACATTGAAATAATCTGCAGTTTATATATATATATTATTATAAGTTAAAATATGCATATGTTTATTTTCTAAAAAAGGTCCTACCAGCAAAGCCAATATATTTTATGACTGGTTTTACAGACAAGTTATAAAGAAATAACACAAGCATAAAGAAATGAGGGCATTGACCAATTAAAGGGGGGAGGAGAGAATTTGATCAAGAAAACTGATTTTTTAAACATCTTAAAATCCAAAACAATATTAAAGGTTACAATGAATGAAAATGTTTTGTAAAATCATTTCCTCATTTAATTTTTATGATTTAATATGAATAGGCATTTGCTGTAGTGAATTGATAATTTCTAATTTATCAGATGTTAAAAATTTGTTCACCTAATGCAACTACTATACATGAAAATGGCATATTTTAATAGTTAATTTACCTAAACATGAGTTTTACAAGTATTTTCAAGACTTCTAAAATTTTGAACATTTTTATAAAAAAAAGTCACTACCCTGTCTTAATCCTATATGATGTGCCAATAATATATGGGTGTAAGCTCAGAATTTAAAAATCGTAAAATGTGCATATTAATACAATTTCAGTAATATATCATACAAATATGAGACATACATGGGCATAAAAATCCTGAATTCAGGAAAATCCCAATTATTTGAATACACAATGTATACAAATTCAAAAGGCAATTATTTGTCCTACATGACATTTTGCATTTTACGTTATAACTTCATAGTTATCACCTTCCAGTCAACCTCTGTAATATATTAACTCTTTCATTGCTGAATTTCTACAATGGACTGGTCCTTCTTCAATTTTCAGACCTATCCTATGTCATTTTAAGGGTTTCAAAATTGGACAATGAGCAGCCAACAGCAAAGAGCCTGGTCAGCTGGCACATGTTGTGTCTGCTGACCTGGTTCTTCACTGGTGGCAACAGCTTTTCATACTTTGCTCCAACATTGTAAGAATTAACTTTATATGACATTTTAAGCTTACCTGTCTATATTCCTCAACAAATTGTGACGGGAACCAGCCTTCGTTACCATCACAATTTCCTTTCCACCAATCATGCTCTTTTAGAGTTACTTCTATTATTGTATTAGCACGGAACGTCAAAGGTTGTCGACCCCGACCTGGATTTGGGTTTCCCGGATAATCAATTTTCGCTTTATATTTTTCTGAAAAACAAAAACGAAAAATGAGACCACATAGTGTATGTACTGTTTTAAATAAATTGAGTCCAAGTGATATTCAGTGTTAAATAAGTATTAAATATAAGAAATATAGCTTGTTCATATTGACTAGACACAAGGACTACACTCAGAATATCATCTTCATTCACTTTCAGTTTGCCACAGTGTAGCAGTTAATGTAAGTACAATGAAAACTAGCATGCTGATTTCCTGACACCTGCCATGAAAATTCATTTCTTTTATAAATCTAAATGTCAAATACCAGTACATTGTTTATCATTTTTCCTTCATAAAGGGAGAATTTGTCAACTCTTAGTTAAAGGTTAAGGTAAAATGAGTAATGGTAATGGTAAGCAGAGTATCCAGGAAAGCTGGTTATGAAAGTTTGTCACCATCATAGCCTAATTAACCTATAGGTTTTAATAAATGGTAAAAAATCTAAATAAATAACTCCAGTAAATGTTATAATTTATAAATCACTGTTATTATTAAGGATGTATTTACCTCCTCTACGATGTATAGGTGGTGGTTGTTCCTGTTTCTTTTTACCAATACATTCTTTATGTACACATAAACCATTATCTAAAATATAGATACAACATTATAATATGTTCAAGATATAGTTACGTTCAGTGTATCATAAATATTTTTATATAATAATTATACTAAGCATCTAAAACAGAGTTAAGCAGTGATTTCAGGCGAAATCCGGATATAGACCCCAACAGTGGGGTTGAATGCGTATACATGTTCTCTCTAAGATTCTATCCAGGAGTAACAGAGACAGACTTAAGAAACCCTATCGTAATGCAAAGCCATGAGATGGTCCTCATTTTTGAAATACTACTTAATTTCTCACATGAATGTCTGGGGAAGTAGCTGGGCTGAACAGCACTGTACTCCATCATGAGAGGTTACAGTAATTAGAATCAGGGGCTCGTATTATTAAGTGTCTTACGACTTATTTTAGTCGTAAATCTTTCTATATTGTTATGTTAAATTGTTGCAAGATTTTTGATAATATGCTGCCCATGGTTTTAACTCTATCAAGGAAAACAGGTACCAAATCAAAAGAAACATTATTGACAGCGCATGTAAACCAAGTTAAATAATAATGAAATATCAAGTTACAAAGCTGCTTTTAAGCAGTATAAATAAAAGAACTAACCAAGATTTTTATATCCCTGGAAGAAGACACCACGTAACAATTTACCACATATATCACAGATCTTTGGTTCATTAAATGTTGTCATTTGAAATCTAGCACCAGCTGATGGGTTTGTGTTATCTCTGAAAAATCAAATATTTAATATAATAAAAGTAAGACATAAAAGTGTAAGAGAGAAAAATGGATTATTATAGGTGGCTCGCCTCGCTAGCTCAGTCGAAAGCTTGCAAGTCTACTTAACCATGAGTTAAGGGTTCAATTCCCAGGCGGAGTTTGGTCATGAAATAATTTCTACAGCCATTCTCCCTCTTACAGTACCACTGATTCTTAATCTTGCAAGGCAGTTGTCAGTCACTGATGGAAGTATGTGCCTAATAACTGTTTAACAATTAAATCCAGAGATTTAGTCTTTCCAGGAGGAGTGATTAGGTTGATAGACTGGTGTGATATGACCTACACAATGTGTTGCTATGGCATTAGACCCAATAAAAAATTAGTGATTATACATTTGATTTGATAATGCAAAATATACTGGTTGCAGGGTTGAAGGTACACAACAGCTGCCTTCAAAGAAAACTTCCTCAATATGCATTCACATAGGAGAAATATGACTCACTTTATTAGAAGTAATCAAGTCACAAAAAGTCTGTAGGAGCAGTAGTTTAGTGGTAGGATGCCCTCCAAGGGATCGAAAAGTCCCAGGTTTGAACACCGCTGAGGGCACTGCAAATTTCTTTGAGCAAGAAATTTACCTATGATTGCTTCACTCCACCAAGGTGTAAATGGGTACCTGCAAGTGTGGTATAATTCTATTGCACAAATTTGTCAGCTGCACATAGTGGAGTAAAAGACTCCCCATATGGATTGATAGATAGTAATTAGTTGCCCAGCTACCAGGGCAAATAGCTGTAAAATCGGTGAATATGTATTAGCATGAAACTAAGACTACAAAATGCCATTATTCTAACAAAAATATACTTACAGTGCTAGATGTATTGCTTCTATCCATTTAGTTTTTATATCTTCAGTTTTAGCAAAAAATGTATATGCCATTGATTTATCTGTTTTTACCATTTGAAATGAACAATTCCACTGCAAAATAGAACATAGAAGTTACATTTAGTACAAACATATAAAAACAATAGCAACAAAAATACACACAAAATAAAAATCAACATTGCCTTACATATTTGATTCTTAACTTGAACTTCCACAAAAGTATGCTCCGCCCGAGAATCGAACCTAGGACCCCTCAATCAGTAGACTTGTGCACTACCAACTGAGCTAGCGGGGCAGGCTTCAAAATGTTTTGGAAAAAATGTGGCAAGAAGGCGGGTTCTATTTTTCAAGCTTATTTTGGAGAAGGCCAATATGTTAGCCTCAGGGACCAGGAAATTCGCCGAAGTCAATCGGTCCAAAACCGTCCGAGTACCGGATACGGGTTTTAACGTGTACCGTACGGACCCGATCGTTTACTGTACTTTATTCACGACCATGTTAGTACTTATTTTTTGCTCCCTTTTATTAGGAATGCATACGATACATTGGCATTGTTTGTTTAAATTTTTACAAAACTTAACTTCTATCTAGCATAAAAACGTGTTTTCCGAAATTACTCCCCGCAATCGTCGTTCAGTTCAATAAACAGAACTTGAAAAAGGCTGTTTCATCTAGTTCTAATGTTGTTGGAAAACTCCGTCATAATGTGGGGGAATTATTTTAACTGCGCATTCGCAAAAAACGGGTCCAAAGTAAATGTCTCTCATTTTTAAGCATCGTTTGCAAATGTAAAATAATGATAAGCTTTTTTAATTACACACGTAGATTAAAACGTTTCTCATACGAAGTGACGATTTAGCGTGGGTCTCGAAAATGTATGACATCTCATCACAATGGTTCAAGCGGTTTCGTTTAACACAAAAGATTATCAAATCGTGCATAGTACACCTATTTATAGATAAATTAATGACAAAACTGTTCGTTTTGAAAATTATTTTCGTTGAATTTGGAATTTAGACCAGTTCATTGTTATTGTTATGATGTCTATAAATAGTAACAAGGAGATGATAAAAACTACAGGTAACCGTTTGCTGGTTGGCAAGAAATGATAGCGAGTAAATACAATGAAAACACAGTAAATTTAAAATTGCAATTACTAAGTCATTTGTCATCAAACAATTAAGTATTTTATATCACTAGAAAGGTCTTGACATTCATATTTTGAATATTTAAAAATTATTTGTCAAAAAAGAATTGTTTTTTATTAGCGAGTGTTTAAACCTAGTGCTTCAAACCGGCAAGAAGATAGACAAATGATAGTTCAAATGACAGGTTTAAATCACCTCGTATATTTTTTTTAAATCAAAATTTTGGCAATTTTCTTATATTTTAAAAATATGAATTTCAAAAGCTTTCTATCAATATAAATATCATAAAAATCGTCCAACAAATAAAAAAGTTATCTTGATTTAAAAATTCTGCTGCTATCAAATGTATGTAAACTTTGGTTTCTTTCTGCCAACCAGTAAATCAGCCAAAATATAGGTAGCAGGTGCTTGTGACGTCATCCGTAAACGGGTCCAAATCATTTGTTCATCAAAGAAGAGTGAAGTGAAGTTGAATTTTGATCATCAACAACTGTACCTTCGATTTATAAGAATTTTGCGTAGAAACATGTCCTAAGATAATTTCTTATTATTCACACCTCAATTTAAGACGTAAAAATAAATCAGAGACATAGATCTAATTCCCTGAATAAATCAAGAATCAAGTCAAACAAATTAAAGATTAAACGAATACATCAATCAGGAATTGACAACAAAAGCAATTAAATTGTTTTCTTTAATTATTCATAAAACATTCTTTACAAAACATTATTGTTTTTAACAAGTTTACAGGTTTCAAACAGACCGATTGAAAAACGTAATCGGTTCGATGGACACGATTAAGTAAGAACATATTCTTCTGCTGTTCTTCAAATTAATCGAGTGCAAATCAAGCGTACCTTGCTGTGCTCGATCTTAAAAAAATATCACTGCGTCAACGCCCGATGATACATGTAACCATGGATACATATACAGGGTCCTTGATATAACCTATGGACAATTAAGCAGGATATTACTGCAATAAACAAGTGGGTTTATTCAACTGATCGATGTATGATAACATTTTATCAATACGTTTTCTTGAAAATTATGAAAATTAAAGGTTTGAGGTCAAATTTTGCGAGTTTTTCCCGGACCGATTTTTTTACGGATTTTGAAATCTCAATCGGTCCAAAATGAAAAAATCGGTCCGAAAACCGAAAAACCGGCGATTTCCTGGTCCCTGGTTAGCCTTATCACCTTTAAGTTAGCAAAATAAACAAGCTCTGTCCGAGACATCAAGGTATTGAAGGCAAAGTCTATAACGAGAATGCCAGTTTGTTAATGGTCGACAGTGCCACATAGAGAGTGTATTGCTAGACAATATACCTCTGTGAACGAATTTAAAGGGGATTACATATGCCTACCTAGTTATAGTAAAATGAGGTGTCACATTCAAAATATGTTTTTTGTCTTTGTTGAAATTTGTTGAAAGTGTGGAAAAAAAGTAGTCTCGATGTAGAGGAATTGTTCCAAAAATATAAGTGGAGCAAATTTTGCCAGGCTAACAGGAATGGAAATCTTTAATTATTAATAATTATTTTGCTAAAAAGCCTTATAAGAATATAAATATACCTTATCTGGACGACGCCCACCATCTCTAGCTGACGATGAATTATCAACTTTATAATCATGTAATACAATAGCTTCTTTAAAACTGTATGTTTCACCCTGTAAAATATATGATATAAAATAGTAATGTACAACAGTATTGTTTATGATAGCTGGTCTATTGTTATAATACTTCCAATAGCCAGCATACTCAATACTCAGCATTATACTTATACTAAAACATATGACTATTGTATATTTAATTTTTTTTCAACTGTCAAAGTTTGAATAATTTCACAGTGTCTGAAAATACACTATTGCAATAACTTGATAGTTGGAAAAAAAAAACACTTAAAAAGACGTCGTGAAATTATTCATGATTTGACAGTTGAGAAAAAATAAAATATATACATAAATGTATGTTTAACTCAATATTGCTTAGTAGCATGGGTGAAAGATCATATTTTTTGCACAGAAGATGTACACTTCCTCAAGTTCTAAATTTGCTGAACTTCAGAACCAGTCCTGTAAATTTTCATCCATGTTAGGTGTAGTACCAAGAACACTGTTACATAACGTCATGTAGTTTTATTGCAACATGGTGCATATTGAAAACAAAACCATATGTAAACATGTAAGGAACACTGGTGCCTGTTCAATTACCGCGAACCTTCCAAAACATTCCATAACGTAAGGGTAGGAACAACTTGACCCAAAAACAATTCAACCTGAGACAACTCAATCCCCTAGCAACGGATTGAGATGTCCAACTTTGAGTTGAGTTATCCACAGGTTGAGTTGTCTTCGGGTCGAGTTATTCTGCACCCGTAATGTTCACTAACAGTCGTTACTGAACATGCAGCTAGTCATTTACAGCTAATCATAACTTTATAGGCAAAGTTTCACTACATGGTTATACCAAGCACTTAATTGGATCATATACATTGACTATAAGATCATCCCCTAGGTTGGTTGCCTTGAAGAGATTTGTAGTCAGCATTTTACGAAAGAAATAACTATCAAAACACTTTTTTACAATAATAACATTTTTTAAACAAAAATTGACATAGTTTTTGCCTGATGATACATTGGAACCTTACACAATCATCAATTTACCTTCAGTTGAAATACTTGTTAGAAATTATTAATCAGAAAACATTTATCAAAAATTTGCATCACTTATAATCTCACACTTAATTTATCACTTTTTTTAAAATTGGATTCAACGTCATATTCAAAACCAAATGAAACCATTTATAATAAACATGCATCTAAATCAAAAGTAAAATTTGACGAAAATCTTGCAAACAGAAACTCCTCTAATTATTTTCATATGTCCTTTTATCAAATTCCTTTTCTCAACTTTCTCTTTGTCTGTGTAGAAAAATCTCTAGATACATATCCTTCACCAAAGTTATATGAATATAGCACCAATTGTGTAGTGTAGGCTCTGCGATATATGATACAAATATAGTGCATTCTTAATTTTAATTTCAATAATAGTTAATCACAATAATGCACAGTGTTGTTGGATATTGTTGTCTAACTTTTGTATTGAACAAAACAAATGCTTGATTTCAGATCTAGTTTAAGTTTCAGAATTTAAGGAAAATGGTGGTTCAGTTTAAAAGGGGTTGTCTTGCATTATAAGGGTTGTGCTTTCTAGTTTTCACTGCTTAGCCCAACAAGCACAATATAAAATTTGCACTGTTTATACAAGGACTTGTGACCCTGGGGGAAAATTTTTTTTTTCTCTCAATAGTTAGCATGATATACATCTAAAATCATTTTAACTTTATGATGAAGTCTGTTCATATTTTTCCGGGATACTTAAATTGCTCACTATCAAAGTAAACATAATAACTGCGGATGTATGCGAGTTTTCAGGAAAATATAATAAATGAAAAAATATTAGTTTCATACATAAAAATATATAATTTTTACAAGGGATAAATATATACTTAAATGAAAAAATATCATACATAAAACATGCTTTCACGGGTATGGCATGATTTCTTCAGGGAGGAATGAGTTAGGGAATTCAAAAGTAATAATATATCCATAGAGGTATTCAGGGACAGAGCTATACTCATATTATATTATTCATACATCTTATCAAAGATATCAAAGGTCAATGAGGTATTCAACTGTGTTTTGTTAGTACAAGGAGACATCTCATGCATGTATACAATCCATGCGTTTTAAGTTAACTACCAACTTTGTTTACAGCAAAGTCAATGACAACATTTGGTGCATAAATTACTGGTCATTATTCATCCAATAGACAATTCAAGTTCAAATAGACTAATTACACAATAACAAAAACATTCGGCCATTTAACCAATGGAAATCAACTTTTTTAGGTTTTAAATCAAACCACACCATGAATGGAATATGTTGCTTACCCGGTAGTTAGAACGTTACATTACTTTTAAATTTCAGGGTTCCAATGGATGCAGAAGGTCCCAGTTGAAATTTAAGGGGTCCAATTTTATTGAAAGCAATAAGTAGCTGATTTGTTTATAAATATAATTATATGTTTGTTCTAACATTTGATCTAGCAATGAAGTCCATCATCTAATTACTGCAATACAGATATTTGCCAACTTGACATCAATGTGAATAGCAGCGGCCTTGGCATGGTTGTTAGCATGTCTGACTCCGAATCCGTAGATCGCGGGTTCGAAACCCGGTCGTGACAGGTCATACCCTATACATGAGTTGTCGGCCTCGTGGTAGGGTAAGTTAGTACTGGTGATAGAAAAGAGTCCAGGAAACCTATAGTAGGAAGAGCTGGCCGTCGCATATATGAGCTATATATGTGTTGAATACGACCATAAAAAAATCAATGTGAAAAGGTAATAGATATAGTGTGGAAAATCCAGCCACTGACAAGGGCAGTGAAGCAAGTTAACCTGGATAAGTTTTGTGAGTCTAAAGTGATACAAAGTGAATAGTTTTGTCTTACAAACTAGAATTTAAAGATATATGGGGACCAGGATCCCATGTGTGTCAAATCCCTGCAACTAGGACAAAATGACTAACACCCACAGAACACCATAGGGAAAGTATAAACAGAAAAATAATTGAAACTCACAACATTCTTAAACAAAACAAAAAACAGTCATGCCCAGAAAATAGTTAGCAGGTATGAAACTTCAATATTTCTTTTTCATGATAAATTGAAGTCCACATCAAGACACTTGTTTTAAAACTTACAAACATTAGACATAAACTTAGATGTATGAAGCATGTTATCAGAGTTCGATAATGAAAGTTAATTTGGTCAACTTTTCATGTAACATATTCATGCAAACACATGTTAATACAATAGTATTTAATTAAATGCTGGGCAAGACATTAAAGGTTTTTTATTGCCCCTGACGACCCATACATGGTTTGGGAAACCTGTTACTTATAATAAACATCAGTTTGGGCAAGTAAGATATATAGCTTGTGGACCAAAAGGGAAATCTGGTATAATTTTTTTTTTTTCAATGGGTTTAACGCCGTGTCAACACAATTTAGGTCATTTTACAGTGTCAAGCGCACCTAACCTAGCTTTCCTGGACCCTTGTCTATAACTAGTACTCACCTACCCTTCTACAAGGCCAGAAACTTTTCTATATTATCTAATCAATGGAGGAAAATTGACATTATTGTCAAATTTTCATGGAAGGGTATAACCTCCCCAGGCTAAATTCGACCCATAAGCCCCTTTGGGACACGAGATAAAAATTAATGTTGATCCCTAAAATTGTTGGGCTATTCTCTATTACATATATTTAAAGTGAGTTTTCAGAGCTATGTATACATTGGTAGTTAAATACACCCAACCTCATCTAAATTCCTTATTTGTAAGACCTACAGACAATTATCATACTACATTCACACTAAAAAACCAAGTCACCATAGAAATTCTTATGTGAACTATATTGTTTTATAATTACTCTACACATCATTAAATCAAATCTGAACTATATGTTGCATACAAACAAAACTTTACTGAACTTGATTACAACTAAAATAATATTTACATTCAAAAATCAATATAATACATGTAAAAATATAAAAAATTCATAGGACTCTTGAATACAACAGACAAAAATACATAACACGAACTTAAATGGTTCACTGTTGTTGGAAAACACATTGTACAGGGCATATAACGGCAGTCAGTCAATCTACTCAACATTGCTGGAAAGGCTAAATCTCTGGATTTAGCCGTTAACCAGTTATTAAGGAACATGCTTCTGTCAGTGACTGACAACTACCCTACATGTTTAAGAATCAGTAGTAGAAGGAAGAATGGCAGTAGAAATTATTTCATGACCAAACTCCACGAAAGTATGCCCCCTCGGCAATTGAACCTGCAATCCCTCAATCACTAGACTTGCGTGCTACCAACTGAGCTAGCCAGGCGGCTTGTTATCCAGTTCTAAGTAAAATCTTTCACTGATAGATGCTTCTGTATCAAATGATATAAAAGTAATAAGGACAATGCTCGTATTAAATATTTTACAAAAATATATGATAAAAATGAAAAATACATCACTTAAAAAAATAAAAAATAAAAGTTTGTACATCATATATCATATACCAATGAAAACTGTCTACATATATGTTTGTTCTATCACTGTAATGTATTAACAATACATAACAACACCTACATGCAGACTACAACAAACACCCAACAACTGTGTATCAATCTAGATAATCATAATTTTAACACTTAAAGTGAATTATATCCCTTGATTATTAGCATTTAACACTTAGAATGAATTATCTTCCTTGATAATTGCCATTTAACACTTACAGTGTTACCTCCCTTGATTATTGCCATTAAAAACTTGGTGTTATCTCCCTTGATTAAACCATTTAACACTAACAGTGAATTATGTACCTTAATAATTGCCATTTTACAAACAGCCATTTTACACTTATAGTGAATTATCTCCCTTGATTATTGCCATTAAAAACCTATAGTGTTATCTCCCTTGATTGTTGCCATCTAACCTTATCAGTGAATTATCTCCCTTGATTGTTGCCATTTAACACTAACAGTGAATTATCTCCCTTGATTATTGCAACAGTAAAATTCAATTTCCAATGTTTTTGCTTAAACGAATGTCCATTGTAGATTACTATCTTTAATATAGTTTATTGACAAATTTCTTAAGGAGTCCACTTTAAGAACAGTAGATTAGAAGGTGTTGAGTTTAAGGCCAGAAGATTAAAAAAAATGCTTTAAGTGTTTAAAACTAATTGTAGTGATTGTTCTTCTCCTTCTGTGATTTTTGTAAAATCTAGCAGGTTAAAAATTATACTAATTTGACTCACCATGGATCAACTTATAAGAGCCATTTTGGCTTCCAATGATTTTATCAATGACAAAAACTGCACAAATGTAATAAAACCCGTGAGTGATTAGTGTTAAAATTATGAATAGTACATGCATCTTAGCTAACAACACATTGCACATAAAATTATATGAGCATTCAACATAAAAAGAGGGAAGGGGGTTCCAGGCGGGCGAAAGGGAACAAAAAATTTGCAGCCATAGATTTTATTCTCCAATGAAAAACCAACTGTAAAATCGAAAGGTACATGGAGAATATTTTGTCACAAGATTTATTACAAAACTTCTCCACATGTAAGCGTAATATAAATGTGTATATTACAACAAAGAATATCTTACCCATAGAAACTTGTCCACTATCTAATGTTTACAGAAATTATATTACAAAAGTTATTACAAAATCTATTACAAAAAAGTCAATACAATACAAAACAATAGGTGAACAAACAATACATAATTTGGTGGGTAAAGATCTAACAAGCTGCTTGGTGTTGCAGCAATAACAAGTGCAGTTTACTTCCAGTGATATTTTGTAAAAAATGTAGCTATTTCTCAATTGAAGAAAAAACAAAAACGAAAATTTACCTAAATTTCACACTCAGCAAGATTTATTCTAAGAGGCTGGGGGCACATGGTGTAACTGTGGCATTTACAGTCAGCTTTTCTGTCGTAAAGTATTTTTATGGCAGCAGTCATTAAATATAATTTATAAAAAATTATAACCCTCACATAGTTTTGAAGATTTTGCACCACAATGAGTTATAACAATATCCCCATTCCTTTTTAAAGGATTGCATTACAATTAAGCATCTTAAACACTTAAGGAATTTACACAAAATGAGTCAAGTTAAAAATATATATTCTAAGTCTGATAGTACTAAATAATCCAGTTAAAAAAACGCTATCAGAAAACTTGCATGTGGCTTAAATTGACTCACTCATCTCAAACTCAGTAGATGTGATTGTATCTACTTGGTAAATATAAAATACCTTTACTGACAAAAGGTTGTTGGAGACCCTGGACTGCTTGTCTGAAAACTTGATTCTTAGGGTCACACAAGATTTTTAAACAACTTCATATTCAACTCTATGAAAACCGAAGGAAGAAAATGATTTTTGAAGATTGGGCTATAGTATAAAACTACGTAAAACCTGTAACCACCAGGTGGGGCCAATTTTGACCCCAGGGTCATAATTTGAACACCCTTTTTATAGGACCTTAAGATAAAAGCTTAAAGCCAAATATGGTAGCTCAAGCCCATCTGGCTTCAGAGTAGATTTTTGAAGATTTTCTTATTGAAATATGTGGATCTCAAGAGCAGGCCAATATTGAAACCAGCTTCATAATTTGAACAATCTTAGTAGATGACCTTTACATGATGCTACATGCCTAATCTGGTAGCTAAAGACCTTATAGTTTTTAACTAGAGGATTTTTTAAAGAAACAGTTGGTGGACTATAATTAATAAACAATCGCACACCCATAACAGCAGATAGACTGGTCCCAATAGAATCACTTGGAGCACTTTCTCAGGTGAGCTGAACAAATTACTCATACCCCCTCCCCCCATTTCAAAACAAAAATTATGAAAAAATTATCAAAGCAAAATTATATGCAACAATAATGTGTGTCAGCAATTAAAGTTTTAAGGAATATGGTTAAAAGTCAACAAAAAAAACCAAACAGCTCAGCAAAATTGTGTAGTACAAAAAAGCTGTTACTTAAAAAATGAAATAATCAAATTAATAACCATTGCAAAAGAAAATGAATTGCCTTCAAATCAGTAAAGCGAATGTAAATATGTAGTTGTGAGTCCTTAACTATTATGAGTTTGGATAAGAAAAATGATAAGGAGGTAGCAATGTGAAATTACTGACTATTTAGTGATGTGAAAAAAAGAGTTATAATATTTCACTCCTAAGAAATGTTAAGATGTCAATAGGACATGTTTTAATCACATAACTCAGAGATATATACAACTGCATCAAGATTCCAAAATATAGAAATAAGAAGAGCCTGGTAACAATTATATGTTTATTTTTCCTGTTAAGCAATACAGTATTGCCAATACTTAATGTTTAGCACAGGTTTTATACACAAAAATGTTCAAAACAATCACAAAATGTGCTTGATCTGACGACGATATGGAAATATATCACTTAGAAAAAAATCATTCAAAAAAAAATTCATAAAAAAGGTCAATTAACAATAAATGTACATAACAATTATAGAGGTATTCCTATCACAAAAATCTAAAAACATTTAAGTGACTTATGCAAAAAATCTTATTTTATAGGAGGAAAGAAATATTTTTAATTTAGTACAACATTCAAAACGAACATGTTTTGATCCATATGAGGAAACATCCAACATTTTTTAAAATAAGAAAAGGGAGTTAATTTCCATGACTAATACTTGTGCATTGCTAATAATAATCAACAAACATTGTCTATAAAAAAACACCCTACAGTAATTAAACACATTGGTGCATTAACTGTGTTACAATACTGGTGTAAAAAACAAGCTCACATATATAAAACATGGTGTAAAACTAAGGGAGGTAACTTATGACAAAATATCAATATAAATATATAATACAAAGGGAAGTAACTCACCCTTGCTTTTCCCATTAACATGACTTTGTCAAACAGGAAAATGTATCTGAAAAAAGATCAAGAATAGTAGATTAATTACACTGTAAAGGTTTGCACCCCTATCTTTATAATGATTCTTTATAAATATCATTCAGAACTCCTTGGCCATTCACAAAGAATAACCTCGGACATATTAAGACCCCATTTTGGAACTACCTTAAATTTGTGTCATATGCCCAAACAAACACTTCAATCAGTGTTATAGTAAACAAGATCACAATCGTTTCGGCTGCCATATGTCTCGTTTTCAGTCCATAAATTTGAAATGCGCGATTGAATGATATCCACTGAACAATATATAGTCACATATATAGTAAAAGAAATGTATTTACAAAGCCTTATGTGTTTACGACAAGAACTTATTTTGCATATCCGTAACTTGCTTTGCCTGTGCCTCCCTTCACATATGTAGTAAAAACCCAGAAGAATAGGTGGACCCCCCACGATTCCTTTCAAGATTACTAAATCAATGAATGGTTGAGTTGTTTCGAATGTATAACTATGAGATAGTAAGTTTTTATATATTTTAAAATTTATGAGCAATAAAAGGTCAGTTAAAGCATTAACTACAGTAAAGTTCTTATTAGGAACTATGTCTTTCTCCAGCTTAATAAGGTTTGTTTGTACAGGATGCATCCAAGCAGAATGAAGTTATTTAACATATTATTGCTGAAAAGTGTGCAACACAGATTAACTGTTATTGTTCTGTGTAAAGCCATTTTTTATTTTAACTTTGTTCTGCACAGGTACATCAAGTACTAAGTTTATTAGCTGGAAAAAAAACATCAACTTGTGTTCTAAATGAAATCTATTCAGGGCCAAAACGCCATTTTTGGAGAAGTGGCATCAGCCTTTTTCTTGGGGAAATTTGCACGGTTTTCACTTATTTGGGGACCCACTTTATTGCCAGTAAAACAATAATAAATCTATTAAATTAAAAGTGTTACAAAATCAGTAAGATAATCCAGTAAATTATTTGGTTAAAGAAACAAGGACTGCTTTCAATGCTTTTCAAAAATCATTTTTTTTGTCCCAGGCTTTTCAAGCCTAAGGTAAAGCTAGGGATTTTTAAATTAGACAGAAGAATTTCATGACCCAACTGGGGAAAATAGGTTAGTTTCATTTTGGGGAAGCAGCCTTTTCCCCTGCTTTTTCCAAGAATAATATTTTGGCTCTGCTATTATAAGATTATTAAAAGCTATTAGCACTTTAAATATGACACTAATATAACTATAGAACTTTGTATCACTTAATTGCTTACATGCAACATATTAGAACTTTGAAGTCCAAACTAAGTAAAATATTTGCTATAAAAAGGCTATCCCATGGGTGAAAGTTGAAAGTTTTAAAAATACCGAAAGACTACTTTCAAAATACTGAAAAAGACAGTTTTCATGTAAATTACATAGAGTTATTTATTCTAAAAATACTGAAATCAGTATTAATACTGAAAACTTTCACCCATGCTATCCTGAGATAAATAGCAATAATTATACTAGTAACATTGAACAAGATATCAAAGCAAAGTACAGCATAACTAGACTGAACTAACAAAACAATGAATCATAGTAAATTACAAACTATGGAGGAAAAGAATGAGTTGTATCATAGCAACCAATCAGACAAGGAAGATCAGTGAAAGAAGTTTCAGAAATGTCAACAGTCTTATTTTAACATGCTGAAACATATGATAACTTATTTGACAATGGAATGATAGATGATGGTATGGCTTAGTTTGACTATCAGTCTGAAGAATCAACAAAACTTCTGTATACAGTACATCTTTTCTCCCGAAGGGGGTACGGGTTCGAATCCCACCCAGGGAGGTTATACCCTTCAATGAAATTTTAACAATAATGCCAATTTCCTCCATTAATAAGATATATGGAGAAGTTTCCAGTCTTGGGGAAGGGTAGGTGAGTACTGGTTATAGTCAAGGGTCCAGGAAAGCTAGGTAAGTGCACTGGACGCCGTAAAATGACCTAAATTGTGCTAACACAGTGTTAAACCCAATAATAATAATAATAATAATAAGGCCACAACAAATTGATCTTTTGTTCGTCGGATTTACCGCACCTAAAAATCCGAAAATGGAAAAAAATATTTTTATTTTTTTTTTGCTCCCGCACTTCAAAATTTTTACCGCATCAAGATTTTTTTGAAGTCAATTTTTTTGGCACTCAACCAAGAAGTTATACGGAGAAAATCAATAATTTTTGGTCTAAATATCAAAGCTTATCACCATGACATTGCTATATTTGTAACAAAACAGTAAAGTATTCACGTTTACATACGTCACTATGATGATCGTGTCGATCCTTTGTTCCTTTGTTTTTCTAAATCCTAAGTACACGTTTTAACACATGTATACTAAATTTATACGTAATAAATGCAATGCTTAACTTCCATAAACTTTAACTCTTGATACACACAGAAGTTGAACAGTGACGTAGACAGAACGGCTCCATCAACCCTACAAATATGATCTGGATGTGTGACGTCATATGTTCACCTTCTGTGTAAAAATAATTTACAATAGAGGTCGACTCATGTCTTATGAATTTAGGTAGGACAGGATAGAAGATTTCCTTTTCTGATTATGTTCATGCTGGGGAGATATTCGAACAGACTGATTTAAAATGAAGTTGTATTTTGTATTATTTACCAAAAAGCTATACTTTCGACACCAAAACGTATAGTCCATTTAATTTTATAGGGGTGCTGATTCTATTTTTCCTTCAGGATTACTTAGGTATACTTAGCAGTTGTATGTTGTTTAGTCTGTAGCATAATTTGGTTAATTAATAATCTTCTTATTCTTCCTAATTAATAAGACTGTATTTATGCACTTAAAAGTTAACAGGTTTAGTTCATTATCATTTTATAGGGGTGCTGATTCTAAAATTCTCATTCAGACTTATATGAATATAATTACATATATTTTTTATGTTTTTGAGCCCATCCTTTATTTACTGGAATAATATTAAGACTTTATTTATACACCAAAAGTCAAGAGGTTTGGTCCATCATTATATAGGGGTGCAGGGCCTAAAATTTTCATCCAGGAGGATTTAAATTTGCTGAGTAGCTGTTTGTTGTTGATTCCATCTCTTATATATTTGGTTAATATAGGGATTTATTTTACATAAAAAGTCACCAGGTTTGGTCCTTTATAATTTTAGCAGTGCTGGTTCTAAATTTTTACAATGATCTAGGAAGTTTTGAAGTTCAATATTGAATGAAATCAGTATATTTTACAGTATGATGATATAGTACAGTTCATCTAAATGCAAATGGAACAAAATACAGGCATTTATTTTGTATGTATCATATTAAAAGCATTAATTTTATGAATATTAACAACAAGTAATCTTTCTTAGAACAAACTACAAGATAATCAGAGCTAAACTGACATTTCCTTTTAATTCAAGGTCAAAATAATAAAACCCAAGGAAAAAGACTAAATATGAAACTATAATGAAGGGAAAAATATTAAATACATGCAGTGCTTTTAAAATTGTATCATGTAAGAAAAATAGAATAAATACATAGTAGTACAGCATCAATCCATGTTTTATATTTAAATAAGCATGTCTATATCCACAACTATAATTTAAGAGATTATTGTGGCTTATTTGCACTTTGAAATAATACAGAATGCTATTTATTAAAGTTTTTTCTGCAAAAAGTCCATATTTCAAGTGCATTTTGACTTTAAGTAAATGATTATTCATAAAAAGAGATCTTTTTTTTATTTTTCGCTTTTCGCTCGCTCCTCAAAATGCAAAATATGGGAAAAAAATATTTTTATTTTTTTTTCGCTCGCTCGCTCCAATTTGTTTCGGACAAAATCCATAGAACATATGATCAATTTGTTGTGGCCTAATTATCTTGAACAACACCCATTGAGAGGGACTAAACAGTGTTGCTGTTCAGAGTTTGTTGATCTGCAGAGGTTAAATTCAATCTGAAAATTACTCCTTATGGAAATATCAGAAGCTGTTTTTGTGCACAGGATGTGTTCTGTAGAGGGCCACTCTGCAAAGGTTAAACTGATTAAGCAATTCTTCCTTAAGTAACCACTTTTGATAAAACAATCAAAATAAATGGGATTACCTCAAGCAATTACTTTATACCACAGTCATTTCAAAGTCCAAGAAATCATGAGAGAGACTAAAGTAGGAGCCGCCCAGCTAGCTCAGTTGGTAGCACCCAAGTCTACTGATCGAGGGTAGTGGGTTCGATTCCCGGGCGGGGAATACTTTCGTAGAACTTGGTTATGAAATTATTTCTATGGCCATTCTCCCTCCTATCAATGATTCTTAATTATAAAGGGCAGTTGTCAGTCACTGACGAAAGTATGTGCCTAGTAGTTGGTTAACAGCTATATCTAAAGATTTAGCCTTTCCAGGAACAGTGAGTAGGTTGACTGACTGCAGTAATATGACCTATTCAATGTGTTGCTATGACGTTAAAACCAGCAACAACAAAACAAACAAAGACTAAAGTAGCGATTGAAATAGAACACGGAAAAAGAGAAGAAGATTGTTTATAAGGATAGTGTGCATCATATAATTGTAGGTTTAAACAAGACTATATACCCACTATATACCCACACAGTGTAGGGGATTTTTGTTGAATTTGGCAGGCAGAGGAGAGAAAGGCAAAGTTGTGGAAAGTCAAATATTACCCCTAGAGCATTCAGAAAATTTGGTTAAATGTTATTAGTATACATGGTATGAATAGTGAACCCCATTCTAGCACCATTAGAAAAACAATAAAAACAAAAATACAAACTAAGCATGAGAATGAAATGATTTAAGCAGGAGAAGTTTTGTTATCATTCAAGACAAGAGATGAAAATACTTGAGTTGTGCACAGTGAAGTCATGGTAAATGCCAAGTATTAAAATATTGATAAAAAATACATCAAACCTACAGGGACACTTTGTCTTTCCTAACAATAAAGTGAAAACAGTGAATTTATAAATATTAAGTAAAACTAACAAAAGAATGAGAAAATCTACGGCCAAAGTGATACTGATCTATTTCTGATTTTAAATGTAAACCGTACCATTGACTTTTATCATACAAGGTATGAATGTATGATATTATAACTATGTACTATGTACATGTTTCGTGAAAATTTTGTTCTGTGTTTTATCGATAAAACCCAAGTGACTTCAAGACATTATACATGTAAATGTGTATTATAAACAAAGCCAGATCTCTTCTTGCAATTTATCAACCTATCTCTATAACTCTTCTATCCTGAAGACGTAATTGAGCGATTACATTGAAACCATGTTTACATTGGCTTAATAACTTTAAATCATGATTAAATGGATTAAATTTGAATAGACTACGGTATATCCGGAATTCAAATATTTGGGTTATCCCCTCTGGTACAAACAAACTTTCGCCGTTACAAAGAAAACATGTGAACAAAAAACAATAGGATTTAATCCATAGATCATGCTATTTAGTTATAATGTGTAGAAAACTTTGTTTGTACTGGTTGTGCACCAATGGAAAAAACCTATAAATTTGAATTCCAAATTAGGTCTATTGATTTTAAGTTTGACAGAGTATAAATAGGTTTTGAAGTTTCCAAAATTTCAAACAAAATATTACATTACAAAATATGGTGAGATTTTAACATTAAATGTATAGGAAAAAGTGTTTGGACCAAAGATTTACATTGGCTTATCTCCGATTTCAAAAAATTTCATTTCAAAATATCGTATTTTAACTGTATTGAAATTATGCTGAGGCTTCTATAACCATGCCCTTAGACAAGTGGCTAACTTGTTTCACAAAGTGATCCTTTAAGTCCAAAGACATGCGATTATGTTTGTCCAAGTATACGCTAATCCTTTTATTCAATTTGGTGAATGGATAATGAATATTTATTAGTGAGAGATCCGGCCAAATGTCAATTATTAAAGAACGTGTTAGTAAAGTATGCAATCATATTATTTCTGACTATTAGTGTTGCAAGTTACATCATGTCCATTCTATCAACTAGTCTAATTATTGATCATAGCAACCTAGAAACCTTACCTTTGTCTAACTTTATTATCAACATGACTTCTAACTTTTAGTTCACCATCTTTCTGTAATCTACCATAATCTCGTAAGGACATATTTGTAGGCTACAAAACAAAATTATATACATACATATATACAGAAGAAATATTAGTATTTCTTATATGACTACTTTTGTGATAATATTATCATGCAAGTGAAAGTGTGTGGCCCTACTGTATTACTAAACACATAACAAGAAAAGTCCTATTTCTAACATTTATTAAACTAAGCTGCCTAGTGCGGAAATATATCAATAATCTCTCTACAACATTTTCGACCGTCTAGTACCACACTCCCAAGCCATCTCCTCCCCTTCTTGACAAAGCTTCAATTTAAGATATCACATAATGACTACGTATTAGTCATGTATTAAACAGGCAAACACCCATTGGTCAACACGCAGCTGTATAAGTTATAACTCTCACTAAAATAACCAATATGCTATCACTGAGCAGTGACAACGGTCATCGTGTTACAAGTGACATACTGGAAATAATCATATGTCCTAAACATGTTTTTAGTACGTTTCCTGTCATATTGAATAAAGAGTATATTCTGTTCTATTCTGCACAACCAATTTTTTTTGGTTGGAATTAATGCTGTAGCAACACATTGATTAAATCTCTGGATTAAGTTGTAAACTAGCCACTAGGTACATCCTTCCATCATGACTGACTACTGCCCTACATTATTAAGAATCAGAGGTAGGAAGGAGAATGGCCATGTAAATTATTTCAGGATTAAACCCTACAAAAGTATGCCCTGTCTGTGAATCAACCCCTCGAACAGTAGACTTACATGCAACCTACATAGCTAGCCAGGCAGACACATTATTATTGTCAAGTAAGAGTAACAAAAAAAAGAAAATACAGGCAATTGGAACTATCAAATTTGCTGACCAGAATTTTCATAAGGTTTATTAATTGCGTTTCAGCAGGAAGTCAAACCACAGGAACCAAATTGTAAATAATAACTAAGATTACTTAAATAAACATCACAACTAAAGCAACTTTTGATACAAAAATGTTATGCAACCAACTTACCATTTGTAAATCTACAATACTATTTTGTATTTCTTGTATGAGAGCCAAAGCCTCATTATCACGTTTTACTTCATTAACATATAATGATAAATCCTGCATAGCTTCAAGAGCTTGCTGTAAATAGGGTATATCTTCATGATTCTTATCTGTATTCTTGATTAATTCCTGTAATTTACATAGTTGAGATAGATTAAAAACAATCTCCATAAACAGATATCCTGTAGAGCATTGTTGTACAGGATCTCTAAGTTTCCCATGAAGGGTCACAGCGGGATGAACTTTTTGTCAACCAATCAATGTGTAGTTTTATTCTAGACGAATAACTATTAATAGCATTTTGATTTGTAATTTCTATTTTTAGACCAAGGTTTACGAGCTAATTTAACAGCAGAATTATTCCATTCTGCAATTGGACGGCTCATTTTAAATTGCGTGACATTGACAATGTAAACAAGTTACTAAACATAATGATTTCGTCATAAATATCATATGGAGAAAAGGTCACCTGAATATGACCCTCGTAAGAAAAATTCCATATCTAAATTAGTTAGTAGGCGAGTGGCAAATTTTAGATCTGGTTTTAATCAGATTGGATTTAAAAGTATAAAGTAATATCTGATGATACAGTATAACCTCTACAAAGCAGCCCTCTAGAGACCAAATCCTCTGCACTACAGCTTGTGAAATTTACCTAAGGCGCTATTTAAATTTAATCTAACTTCTGTAGAGCAACAACCTCTAAAAGCAACATACTATAGTCTTCCCCTGTGGGTGTCAAGAGAGGGTGTACTGTATTCATTATACATGTTGTATTAAGTAAATGCGGGGCTCAACATTAAATGACATTGGATAGCCCCTGACAACCCATTTATGGGTTTACCAGCATTATAAATAAAATACCAGCATTTACAAACTAATCATTTTCCAAATTTCAAACAAATTCATAATTATTTTCGTCCATTTTTTTTAAATTGTAAAGTATGATAATAAATTTTACCCTTAATAAAAGATGATATTTTAACACTCTCTGCATGGGAACATGTAACAAATCTCTTAGTTTAAATCTGGCTTCATTTGCTGATCTTTCACATTCCTGCAAAAATAAACACACATATATTTATCTTGTTACAATCAATCATCAATCAAATCCGATAGTTTATTTTTCATCTGCTGCCGGTGTCCCAGAGATTGGGGTAGAAAGCAATCGACTAGATCTTCAAGTAAATTTGATTAATTAATTAATTGGGTTTAATAATTTGTCAACACAATAAATATAATTTTACAGCAGCAAGCACACTTAACCTAGTTTTATTGAATCCATGTTTATACAGGTAACCAAAAGTCACTTACTCTTCCACAAGGCTGTCCACTTCTCCATATACATTATTAATGGAGGAAAATGGAAATCATAGTTAATTTTTCACGGAAGGGTATAACTGCCCCAAGTGGTGTGCAAATTGGCAACCTCCTTCAGGAAACCAGTTTTGAAATACTGAAGCACTACAAACGATGTGCTATGGACACATGTTTAATCACATGTCAGCTTCTTTATGATTATTGATGACCTGACTACTTACATGATGGTAATAGGTATATTGAATTTTAACAGCTGTGTGGTCCATGAAGAGTAAATTTACTCTACTACATAAATGTCTCAATTTCACCATTTTTTGTACTAGGTCATAGCCCCATAACTTAAAAGTGTATTTCATGATATAAGTAAAATTATGCGCACCCATCAACTTTCAACTTTGCAGAAAATTTTCAGAAATGTAGCTTACTTTTTTTAGGTGAGATACACAAATATGCAGGACTCAACATTTCAGGTCGTACTATTTCCCCGGACAATCTACAACTGGGTTCGGGCAACATGTTGCTGCTATTAAACATATGATTGGGGCAAGTTACATATGATAGTGCATTGCCCAATAGGGCAACCTACTCAAGAAATTATGGATATGCACAACATAATCATCAAATTATGGTAACATTCGTACCTACCTCAATTTTTTCTTTAATATGATCATTCTTTTTATGAAGTTCTTCAATTTTCTCCTGTGCACCAGGCAAATTTGAACAGTAGTCGCCATATAAAACAAATTTATTTTTCCATTTTAAAAATACTTCATATATTTTAGGTCTATCTGTCGTACAGGCTCGATGTAATTCTGAATGAAAACCTGTGTGTACTTCTAAAAGTTCCTGTAATTGAATAAGAAAATAATTTAATAATTTTAATCAAAGAGCTGGAAGCACAGAATATAAGATTTAATGGCATGTTTGTAATGCTTAGATGATTGTAGCTGGCCGGGGCTCTACATTGAAGGAAGTCAGATCGTACCTGATTACCTGATTTTGGGTTCAGGAAACTTGTTACTGCAACTAAACATTTGGTTTGAGCAAGTAAAATATAAAGCTGGTTATTTAACTGGGCAACCTACTTTGAAAATTAATGCTGAGCCCTGGGCTGGTAATAATTTAAATAATTTATATTACACTAGCTCAAGCTAGGGCAGAGCAAAAAGGGCAAAACATGCGATTTCCACTCTTTTTCAACTTTAGCACTCAATGACCCCGATTTTGTTTCTGGCCATGAGAGGCACATCCCTCCTGACATTTTTTGATGGGGAGTCACATGAAAAAAAGCTCATTTTTTGGACAACTTTCCTTGTGTGAAATTCACTAAATCCAGTTAAAAAACAACAATTTCAAGCCAGTGGTGGCCATTTTGAAGGGGGGGGGGTTTACAGACACGTAAAAATGCAGGATTGACCAGTTTACATACAGCACCAGACAAGTGTAATCTCTGCACTCAGGAACCTTTTCAATAGCCAGAAACGGGTAGAAATTATGCTACATTAAAACAATGGGCATTTAATAAATTTCACATAATTATTGAATTTATATAATTAAGTTAGTTCAATGATGCTTTCAATTGCTACTTTATCAAATACAAGTTAGTAAATGCAGACATTGCACAAAATTGTACTGATCAAAACAGGTAAATGAAAGTTACATGTATTTCATGTGGCTGCACATATGTTTTAATGTGGTCTTAAGTAACCACATTAATACCTAAAATAAACACCATAAGCTAGCGTAAGGGTCTATATCTTTTACCACATTTGAATTGATTTATAAGGTAAATGATTAGAGTTCCAAGTATTCATGTTTAAGAAACAAATACTCATACAAAGACAAGGTTACCTAATCAACCATTAATTATACAATTAACGTTATGTTTCCTAATTATCACAAAAACTCTTTATTAAAATGTTTGAATTAAAAAAGCCTACGTCAGTGATTATGTTTTCTACACCAGAAATAACAAAGTAAAATCAACTTTAAATAGTAGCTTACAACTTCCTGAAGCAGGAGAATGGCTGTAGAATGTTTATCATGACTCATATTATGTATATCCTACTATCCTACACAGGAATCTAACTTACAACCCCTAATTTGACTGTCATAGCCACTACCAACAAGGTTGGTCACAAAAATCAATTGAAATCAATGGAGAAGAAACAAGTAAATCTGTGAGCTAATGCTCACTAGTGATACCCCCGCAAAAATCTAAAAATATGCGACAAACAGGAAGTAGATGAGCAAGGAGCATGAAATCGCTTTACACCATATAGGACTATGGGATGAAGCAATATGCAAAGTATGAGGCTGCTGCATGATATAGTTGCTGAGAAAACTGCGACGGAAATTTTGTAACGGACGGACGCACGCACGGACAAGGGTAAAACAGTATACCCCCCTCTTCTTCGAAACGGGGGTATAACAAAGTAAAATCAACTTTAAATAGTAGCTTACAACTTCCTGAAGCAGGAGAATGGCTGTAGAATGTTTATCATGACTCATATTATGTATATCCTACTATCCTACACAGGAATCTAACTTACAACCCCTAATTTGACTGTCAGAGGCACTACCAACAAGGTTTGGTCACAAAAATCAATTGAAATCAATGGAGAGGAAAAAACGTCACACATAAAAAGACACTTACTTCTATATGTGAAAATATTGCATCTCTGTCTTGTTGTGATAAACATGTCTTTAAAGGTTTTATAAATTGCTGAAATTATATGAACAGTATACAATTATATTCAACATTTCAATCATTGAAAATATATGAACAAAATCAACACACACAGTCTCATTTTGTTAGTAACCCAGGTCGGTAGCGCAGTTGGTAGCGCCCCTGGATTTCAAATCTAGTGTCCCAAAGGGGGGAAGCGTTTGAATCCCACTCGGGGAGGTTATACCCTTCCATGAAAATTTGACAAATATGTCAATTTTCCTAAATTAATAAGGTATATGGAGAAATTTCCAGCCTTGTGGAAAGGTAGGTGAGCACTGGTTATAGACAAGGGTCTAGGAAAGCTAGGTTAGGTCTGCTCAACGCCATAAAATTTCGAAACAATTGTGTTGATGGGGCATTAAACCCAGTATAAATAAATAAAACTGTTAATTTGCTTGTGATTTTCACTTTTTTCAACTATCACTAATTTATCTTAACCATTGTTTCTGGAATGATAAAGAGTCAATTATTTTAACCACTCAACCATAGAGGGGGGGAGAGTCCTGTAGTATCTTTTTTGTTTGAGTTTGGCATAGCATAGCAACACATTGAATAGGTTATATTACTGCAGTCAGTCAACCTACTCACCGTTTTTGAAAAGGCAAAGTCTCAGGATATAGTGGTTAACCAGTTACAAGGTGCATACTTCCATCAGTGTCTGACAACAGCCCTACATTATTTACTATCAGTAGTACAAGGAAGAATGGATGTAGATATTATTTCATGACCAAGCTCCATGAAAGTATGGGGCATACTTATGTGGCGCTTGCTCATGAAATAATTTCTATGGCCTTTCTCCCTCTTACCACTGCTTCTAAATTTAGTACAGTTAGGAATCAAACCCATGACTCCTCTATCAATAGACTTGTGCCCTACCCACTAAGCTAAGCTAAGCGGGCATTCACTTTGTATCAACACAACTTACCTGTACTATCATTCTAAGTGCATCAACATAATTTTTTTCTGTTTCTACCATTTCTCTAATACAATAATCTCTTTTAGTTGTTGGTTGGGGTAATTCTGATACCTGTAAGAAAACAAACAAATCTTTTATAAGTCTCATTTTAGTTAAACGTTAACTGATTATTTGTTTGTTTTGTTGCATTTTACACCGTAGCAATACATTGTATAGGTAATATAATGTTGGTCAGTCAACCTACTCACTCCTCCTGGAAAGGCTAAATCTCTGGATTTAGCTGTTAACCAACTACTAAGCTCAAACTTTCGCCAGTGACTGACAACTGCCCTACATAATTAAGAATTATTGGTAGGAAGGAGAATGGCCTAGAAATAATTTCATGACCAAGCTCCACTTAAGTATGTCTCACCTGGGAATCGAACCCACGACCTTCGATCAGTAGACTCAGTGTGCTACCAACTAAGCTAGCCAGGTGACTTCACCACGAGTTATTCTCATTTTTCATAGATACAAAATTTGTACAAATTACAAAACTTGTGCTGTGCATCTTAACTAACAGTAAAGAAATACTGTAAATTAAGGAAATTTTGAATCTCAATCGGTCGATAATAACCAAAGAATCAATTATTTACTGGTGCCCGAGTACATTTGAATACATGAATATCAAAATTATCAACTAGCCTGACCATATGAACTAAATTCAAGCTGAAATCAATTTTCTCAAGTACAAAGCTTTGGGCTGGTTGGTTCAGGTGACAAAAAAATATATAAATTATTAGTGACTATCAGTAAGAAAACAAATAATGCTTGCACTGACCTTAACTCAGCTGTTAAACAAGTGGAGACATCTAGTATGAGAACTGTAAACTATAGGGTATGTAAGTCTGTGGTCATGTGACTGAGGACTCTCACCCTCCCTAGATTCCTCCCCCCTCCCTAGAGTGTCTTTTCAATTTTCTATCAAGTCTTAATAAACCTATCGCTATTAACAATAATATTTCCTCCAAACATTTAAAGAAACACATATCATATCAGAATTAATATGACAACCATAGGCAAGAAAACAATGGTAAGCAGCCCTTACTTTGACCCCAAGCCAATTAATTATCAGCCCCTAAATTGCTGTTCCATACCAATACTAAAAAGAAGCCATTTATTCCCTTGTCTGCCTCAAACCAGGGTTGGCCGGTAAAAACCGCCCCCGGTTTTTACCGCTGGTTTTTACCGGTAAAAACCGCCCCGGACAATACTCCAAAAGTGGTCAATACTGGTCAATACTGGTCGATTGGTGGACAAATAAAAATTATTAAGTTTAATTAACTTTTAGTTTTAGATTAAAAAATGACTTCTTTATGTCATTTCGTTTTGTAGTTCTTATATTCATTTTTAATTTTTTCAAGAGTTGTCATTTAGTGTAATTCAATCTTATTTAGTAGAACTGGAAGACATTATTGACATCATCAAAGTTTTAAATGGTCATCACTGGTCAAAATTATTGTGGTCTAATAAATATTGAACAGAATTGTTTGCATCATAATTGATTGATGATTCTTAACATGATTTTTAAGCAAAGAAGCCTTCTTATCAAAATTATACAGCTAGTTACTTTTTTATTGTATTATAATCATTGTTTTATTACTGCATTATCAAATGAATTGATGCAATACTGAAACTGTTTCCACCCTGCCAAAAGATTCATCAGGTGGCTTACTATCACTACTGAGAGGACACTAATGTGGGGGCTGAGGTTATGTGTGAAAGTCACATAATATGTCACATTTATTTTATCAACAAGTTTGTAACCTATTATTTATGTCATGATATGACCAGATAGTATATTTCAAAATCAAAATAACTTTCAACTAGTAATGACCAGTATTGATCATTGAGTAAAATATATATGAAAAATCCATGTACAAAAAATAAGAAATTTGATTTTAACTTTATCTTTAATTATGTTTATTCATTTGTTTAAGGCTTCCCTATATTATAAGAGTTTAAGAACAACATTTATTCATATTTGTCATAAAATGAACATGTTATATGTTGTAAAAACCAATTGACCAGTATTTGCCAGTATTGACCAGTATTGTCCGGTTAAAACCAGTATTGACCACCGGCCCGGACAATACTCATATTGACCGCCTTTTTGCCAACCCTGCCTCAAACTGGTAAGCAGTACTTTTTTTGCTCCCCAGACTTAACAAAAAAGACATGCCTTCCTTACATACCCTATTAAATTATATATAAAAAACCTCTACGTACGGTACTGCTAGGTCGTGACACAGTTTTCCCCCGTTTCATTGAACACAAGTCCTCGTAAATCTCATCGTCCCCGCCTCCTTCTGTATTAACTGTGTCATATAACTCTTCATTGTCCTCAATATCATGGTCCCTAGTCAAGGGAGATAATAACACAACATTTAAGGGGAGGTAACAACATACATTCCAAAATCAGCCAAAAAAGTAAAATGTAAAATAAAAAGTAAAATAAATTTGCCATGCATTCTGCTCCACCATGTGTTGACCATCATCTGTACTCAAAAACTAAAAATTACAATAAACAAAGCAAAATATATGAAGCGGCAAAAATAATAAAAAACCTGTAAAACCATTCTGCTATGTCATGACCTTTTCAAGCGGCTCTCACATCAAAAGATGTCTTATGGAAGTCCCAGATAAGGTTTAAAAGTTTGAAAAGGCTACAGGGCCCTTCATTGCCAGAATTTAATCTGGGTCATTTAGACTTTCAGTGTAGAAAATTGCGCAAAATTATAACATAAAAACATGTTTTTAGTCTCTGAAATAGTTCCATCACTTTAAGGAAAAAAATAGTCAATTTTAGTGTATATCCTAATCTGTAAAGGGGTCAAGTTTATATGAGATAATTTTCATTCCTATAGGCTATTTCAATATTTTTAGCCACACTCAATAAATGCATTAAAATCATTCTCAATTCATTTTACAAAAGAAATTAACACCAACAAAGAGCAGATTGGTTGCACAAATTTCAAGAGGCATATCAAAAAAAAATCCATAAAAAAACTATTTAGGAATGAAGATCAGCATCAGGAGAGAAACTGTTACAGAAAAAATAATTAATATATAGATACAGGAAGAAATAAATAAATGACAAAAGAAGGTGACCACAACATCAAAACAGATACAATGGTAAAGAATGACAACTCTGTACAGAATATCCCTGAATAAAGTTCAACAGAGTTGTCTTTCTTTATATTGAAACCTGAAAGTATAGCTTACAAATTTTACAATCTTTTCCTAGCACATGCTTCTCCAAGTCCCCTTCTTTCAGTCCCCTCTGCCAAAAATATTTTATAGTACAGTAAAGTTCCACAATAAGGGCCATAAAAATAGCAGAAAGGTCTAAACATATGGACTTTTCTTCTCAAGCTTTTAAGGGACTAAAAATTATAACCAAAATGGTCTTTTTTAGAACAATACTATGAGGACCATCAAAATGGATGGTCTTAAATAGCAGAACCATCTTAATATTGCAGGCTGAGCGCAAAACAGTTGTAACTCACTCTTTTTTAACTTGAGTTACGACTGTTTTGCACTAAGCTTACGATATTCCGACGTTTTTCTTCTCATATTAAGCATTTGGGACTAAAAATTGAAGGATTTTGTTAATAACAAAGATGGTCTTTCTAGCAGAACTAATCTGTATACACATTTCGAGGGCCGAAATAAAAACTATTGTAACTCCCTTTTCCTTCAAGTGGAGTGGTGTTTCGTTCAGCCTTTTATTTTTAAGTTATATGAAAACATTGCATATTGCAGCCAGAAAGTAAGCCATTCTAGAGATAAAATAAAATACAAAGCCAGCAACAATATCAGGATAAATAGGGTAAACAACAATAACATAACTTCCAGATCAAAGACACTGTTAACAGTATCCTATCATCCAAAGGCAGGAAGTATTTTTTGTCACCAAAATACAAACTAAAATTCAACATTTGGCACCTGCTGATAGAGCTGTCATCTTTTCCAACGTGACCGATGTATCATCAATAATTTTTCGGATCAATAATCAATATGAATTTTGAAATATCGATTAATAAAGCCTATATAGATATAAAAGTGTCAAAATTTGTCAAAAAGACGAACCATCTATCATGAGCAGAAACAGGTGCACTGTCATAACATGAACAGATAGGTCTAAAACATTAATGACATCCCCATTGACAAAATAGCTCTATTTCACAGATGGCACATTGTTGCATTTCTTTCATGACAAATATATATCTATTATGAGTTTATGACAACATAAATGGTCAGCAGTGGATGTATCAATATATATCAATGTATCAATGATTATTTCTTGATATATTTATATCGTCCATACGCTTCGAGCCCAAACAATGACAGCTCTACCTGCTAATAGTGTGGCTGGTGTTAAATTGTAATGCCATGTATAATCAAAGACAGCTAAAATTTTATCAAAGGAGAAATAATTCTCAAACTGCACAATACATTGCTACACTTCTTACACAGTTAATTCACAGGAATATGACTGTATACTTCAGTTTTAACTATAAATCTTAATTAAAGATAAAACAATAATGGACTATTTTTTGTCTAATGAAAGGAAAAACCACCCACCATTAGTGAGTGGCTATTTATATGTTGCTAAAACAGGTGACAAAATCATGCTGCCAAAAATAGTTTCTTTTTTGAGATATCATAAATATGATTTTTTATTATCAAACTGTGAGTGTTTCAGATAAAGGCCAAACTTGTTGACATTCCTTAGTGAAACAGTAACAATGGTTAGGTAAAAGATAACATGTTTTTTTTATGATTATAACAGCCTATCAGTGTTAACATTGTCTAACCAGGAAGTTATGTACAACTTACCATATAATTTGGGTATTTCAACCAGTACTATATCATAGATCTAAAGTACACATCGATGGCTGGTCGTAATACTCATCCATTTTTACCCAAAAAAAATTTTTATTTTTTTTTTAAAAATTCTTAAAACAAAATCCTTCATCTCCCAAAATATTTAGATTATATTCCTAGCATCAATAAAGTTATTGAAATTTAAAGGAAATATGCTCAAATAAATGCTTTAAAACCTTCAAAAAACATTTTATCCACAATCAACATTTCTCATTAGTTTTCAGACCTTGTTAATAACATTTAAGTGGATAAAAAATTTTTTAAAAAAATACTGTTAATTAAGTTTTGCGCTGAGCCATCAACATGTACTTAGTTTACTTGTGATAATTAACACCAAGTTAATACTTACAATAAGGAAACACAGAGACAGAGATCAAACAAGACTGGGGTCTCAAATCTTGTCATTTACAGTATCTACCAGGGATGTCACAGGTACCTGGTTAAATCATTCAAGTTTTCAAAAAGGAATCAAGGCTGGGCATTTAGTTTTAAAGTAGGTTGTCCTGTTTGACAACTAGTTATATATTTACTCACCAAAAAAAAATATGTTCAGTTGCAGTAACAAGTTCCACAAATCCAAATTGTGGACTTAGTGCAAAATGGTTGTAACTCACTCTTTTAACTTGAGTTACGACGGTTATTTTTAACTGTGCCAACCCTGGTATCTACTTAAATTGATGACCAATTAAACAAAATAGATTTTTATAGACTGACAAATTTAAGCTAATACTTGGCCTAAAATTATAATTTAACAAAGGTTGTGGTAAGATATTCACCATAAAATGACAGACAAGAATGTAACAAGATGACATCTTTTCTAAAAAAAAATAAAAAAATTCTTTAATCAATTATGGCCACAACATGGTCATTAGTTACTTATGACAAAATAAGGAAGACAAACAGTTTAATGAAAGGATGTAATCAGCAGACATTTTCCGTAAATTACAATTATTAGCATAGGGGGATCTGACGGGGGTTTGGACCTCCTTGAAATGTCCAAAAGGTACCCGTTCATGAATGCATTTCTTTAACTAGATGCCATTTTGAAAGAGCATGAAGCAATATTTCTCGGGTTTGCTTCGCTCACCTTTGCGTTTAACATAGATCTAGTGGTTATGTAGTTTATATAATTGGTATATTGCAATATTCTGCAAATAGTGTATAATCTGGTAGTTTTTTTGGACCCCCTAGAAAGTTTGGACCCCCCCCTAGAAAAAAGTTGGAACCACCCCTTGAAAAAAAATCCTAGATCTGCCCCTAATTAGGTTTTTACTTGAAGTACAAACAAACAAGTGCAGTTATTATAACAGGTCAGATGTATCAGCTTAAACTTAGCAGACTATAGCAGAATCTTATTTTGTCAAAAATCTTCAATTCTACAACCTATATAAAGTTTGTGACAGCCAAAAAGAATAGCAACATCAATCAAACCATGTTGACTATTCAACTTAACAGGAGTTCCCTTCATCAGGATTAAATGACTTTCATGGTTGCCATGGTAACTATATTGTCTGATATTGTACCTGGGACCAAGCTGAATGTTTTAATGAACATAAATCATCATAAATCTTTTCTTCATGAACATTATCTGCAACATGGAGAACCTCCTGCTCTTCAGGAACATCACTGAATCTATAAAGAAATCTTTAAAATTAGTATCTAAAAATAGATTTCACACCATTGTCTAAAAATAGATCATCTAAAAATAGATTTTACACCATTGTCTAAAAATAGATAATCTAAAAAAAGATTTTATACTATTTTCTCTAAATTATCATTCTAAAGAATAGTTGAAACCATTTTCTAAAAATAGATTTCACACCATTGTCTAAAAATAGATAATCTAAAAATAGATTTTATAAATCAAAACCATTTTCTAAAAATAGGTAATCTAAAAATAGCTTTTACCATTTTCTAAATTTAGATAATCTAAAAACAGATCATTTAAAAATAGATTTTATACCATTTTCTAATTACAGATAATCTAAAAATAGATTTTCCTCAAATATCTAACCATTTTTAAACAACATTTATGAATATAAATGACATGGCTAAACTTTATTCAAAATTAAACTGTGTTAGATAATTGCCTGGCACTATTTGTATGAAACATACTATATAAGAATATATTTTCTATAAATTTGCACAGATAATTTCATATATAAATAGATTTAACACAAGTTTCTATAAATAACACAGATTTTGAAGTAGAATAATAGCCGAAAATGTAAGGCATAGATGATCATTCTGAAACATAAAAGATATGATGTTAACACCCAAGTACTGCAAGATAAAGTATACAAACCATATAGGGTGCACAGACACAGTAATGTGTTATGTTATAGTGCAACAGGTAAAGCATACAATGACTTTAAATAACAAATAACTTCAGAAATACAAAAGTTAAAAAACATGGCATCTACATCTTTTGTTAACTAATTCTAAAACATTATAAATAATCAATATTAATTATCAATATTAATTATGTTAAATCAATATTATTTGCAGAGATGGGTCGAGTACTGGATTCCAGTACTCGAGTAGTACTTGAGTATTTCAAATTTTGTACTCGTACTTATGAGTAATGAGTACTGGTTTTTCTTCAGTACTTGAGTAGTACTCGAGTAGTACTTAAGTACTCATGAGTATTTTTGAGTACCAGATTGTTTTGCATGAGCATTTAAATGATTTTTAGTGGAAATAAAAGAGACGAATTTTATTTATCTATTCAATTAAACATCTAATCAAGCTTCAAATTCAATTTTAAACAAGACAGTCAAAATGTTGCTGCAAATATTTTATGCAACAGTGTTTATTTTTGGTCAGTTTTATTGCCGTCTAAGGGCTATATTCTCATTCTAAAATCTAATCTTTTTTCCCACATTTCAGTTTCAGGACAACAATTTATCAAATTAGTAAAACCAAATGTAAGAATAAAGTCAAATCATGAACTAAGATTAATATATGTCTTATAAACTTGATATAAGAAAACTGAATGCATAATCACACTGTATTAAGTACGAGTACCCCATCCCTGATTATTTGGAAACACAAGTGCTCAGTATGATAAAATTTAATTTGTATCAAGTTCACTTTAGCAAAACAAATTAAGTGTCTCCTAGTTCCAATGTTTGTAATGTTCCCTTCAAATGAAAAATAAATTCAAGTTTCTAATACGAACTAATAATAATTATAGAAAAGACCATAATGTAACCAATCTAACTTAAGTTAAACTCATTATTATTTACTAATGTCTTGTTACAGACAAAAAGCCATCATTCAGGAAAACAGACTTTTGAGTAACATCAAATGGTTAAAATTAAAGACAATATATTAAAGGTACAGTACAAGAGGTACAGTTTAAGACAATACCCCAGTACATTAAAGGTACACTATGATGAGATTAAAGGTACAGTTTTAGGATGATATTTCTTAACAATAGGCTCCAAATCAAGAACATGCATTATGTAATGCAATTTTACTTCAAATATCTACATATTTTGTAACATAGACTACTAAACTAAGCACCAAAACTTTACATGGCATGCTTATACAATTTTCAGAATTACTACATTCATTTTAACACTGGTGTTCATAAAAACATCTAGTAGAATTTTTACACTGAAAATAATTTTAAAAAGATAGTAAAGGTCATGAAATCTGACCTTGATTTTGAAAATAATCTAAACACAAGGTCAAGGTCATTCCACATCATCCATTCTTATGGCTTCTTACATAGAATTTAAATCAGTCTAATGAATAAAAGAAATAAGATTGCCCAATTAATAAGTCTACCAACTAACTTAGCATATACACTGTATTGGCCTTGCATTCATATTCTTGAATTTGTTTGAGTTCTAGATATCATAATATATTAACTTAATTAAAAATTAAATAAAAAAAACATTATTCAATATTTGATATGATCGTATCTCATGGCTTAGCTTATATAATTGTTTATAATGACCTTGACCTTTTCACTACTTTAACCTGAGTGACCTTCACCTCTGACCTTTATAATGATGAATGTACTTACATTGCCATGTCAGAAAGGTTGCCATAGATATCTTCTTCTGGTTCAGCATTGTCATTGTGTGGTGGAAAACCTCTAAAAATAACAAATAAGTAAGTGATGTTTTAGTTAGGAGAAAACAAACACAATGTTATTATCTAGGTCAATAAACACAAAGGGAGATAACTAAAACCATCAATACAGAAAATGCTTGTTGCTATAGCGATTAATGCCCATATAAAATTAATTCAAACCTTGCCGAGATAGTTTTGATCTGCAGTACTATAACACAGTCAATGGTCACTGCAAGGATTATGTAATTCAGCATACAACGTTGAGAAGCCAGTAGTATAAAGCCAGTTTAGACAAGTTTTTTCATTCTTTGATTTATCATTTTAAGAAGTCAAAAACTAGATTATACCAATGGAAAACATGCATACCATGGGTGTTTTCAAAATGTTTGGGCCCTCTGAAATGGCCCTATGCTTTTCAAAATATAGAAGGTGGGAGCATTTACCTATCAAAGATAAAAATAATGTTCTGAATACTTGTTTACAAGAAGCATTTCTTAATTGATGGTCTAACAAGCAACAATACAGAATCATGCACAAAAATACAACAATAACTGTTACATACAAATATAACAATGCAAGGTAACGTCCATTAAATGTTCAAACATTCTTGCAGAGGACTATAACGAGGTTTCAAGCTATGGTAAACATTAAACTGAAAGCTACTAATGGTATGAACAGATTCAGTTTTGTCTTCTTTAAGAGTCTGTCATAAAGGGCTTTTTCAGTATGTTGGTAGGGGCCTAGAGCCTCACTTTATACAGAACAATGGGGAAATTTTAAATAAATTTTATTGATACGGGAATGAAAAATCAAAGTTGGGGAAAACTGCACGATTTCAAAGAAATTTTTGAAGGGGAAGGCACCTGTAAACGGCCCCCATTATATAAGGAAAAATAGTCCTGCTGTTGTAAGAAGGGAGTTTGCCTGATCATAATTCCTGGGATATACATGTACTTCAATACTTGACTCCTATTCTCCTTAAACAATCGCCTTACTTCCTCACATTAACAGCCATGTATCAGCACTCCATGACTTGTCTTTATACCACTTAAACATCAGTGTGATTTTACAGTTGAAGGAAATTTTATCCACTCAGACAATTTTTTAGAAATAAAAGTGTCATAATCACATTATTGGAGTTATACTAAACCTTATAACTGTTGATGCATGTGAATTTTTGAAAGTGTAATTTCAATAATTTGCTACTGTTTTTTAACGCTGTGTCAACACATTTTTCAGGTCATTTTATGGCGTCCAGCGCACCTAACCTAGCTTTCCTGGACCCTTGTCTATAACCAGTACTCACCTACCCTTTCACAAGGCCGGAAACTTCTCCAAACTATCTAATCAAAGGAGGAAAATCGACATTATTGTCAAATTTTCATGGAAGGGTATAACCTCCCCAGGTGGGATTTGAACCTGCACCCCCTTCGGGACACAAGATTCGGAATCCCGGCGCGCTACCAACTGCGCTATCGACCCGGGCTCTTTTAATAATTTGAGTCTTGAATGTTTGTTGCATTCAAAACATACAAAAATTACAAATCAGGCAAATGAGTATTATTTTAAGAATTGGCTAGTTTTTTACAGCAATAGTACTTTAATGCTATGTGACAATTGGAACCAACAAATAATGTAAGGTGAAAAGGGGTATAGCAAATAGATTGAACAATAACCAGATATAAATCTACTAATTTAGCATTGGGTACAATATAAATATGATTGTTTTGTTACATGAGTTACAACAGAGTGTGTACAGGCAACTAGCAAGAATTTTGTAATTAAAGAATGTAAATATTTGCTTCTTTTTACCACACAGCACTCACTAATATCTTTATCTAAATTATTGCAGTTTTTTCCCCGAATAAATACAGTAAAATCCAAGTACTTTTTGAAGCTTTAACAAAATTTTCAATGATTTTTGAAGACAATCCTTCATTTTTAAGTATTTTGAGCCTGTACACACTCTGAAATAATATGCTGGTAAAATGCTACGATATTTATATATAAAATATACAAAATAAAAAGTTAAAGGGTACATAATACATTTGCAAATGCAGATTTTGTGCTTCATATCAAAGGGGGGTAACTACGAATGCACAAGGTTCCAAGTGCAGACAGGCTTGGATTCACTCCCCTTACTTACTGGGCCAAATCCTTCAGAGTATTGTAGTAGTCGTGGTGAGCGTGGAAATCATTATCAGGGAATCCTCTACAGATGGAAACATAAAAATCTGAGTACTTACAATAAATTATAAATACAACATAGAAAACATCAAGTCTTAGATTAACTAGTTTTATGTAACATTACCCCACCCACTTATAAGGATTAAGCCAACCATGAAGGCTTCTACTTAATTCAGATTTGGAACTTCAGAAAGAAAGAAAAATAGGCCTAAGAAGTGTTCTGTTTCTGGTTCCATCTATGAAAATAGTAGTTAATAGGAAGGCAATATTGATAAATTCTTTTTGTTAATTGTTCAGCAAAACTAAGAATAAATTGGCCTCAGGGACCACATTGAACAAGAACTGCATTTCTGAATTTATATACAGAGTCGGAGCTCTCACTAGACATTAAAGGTAATGAGTCAATAAATTTGATGACTAAAAACCCATGCTATTCATGTTATTTCCCAATGTTCGACAAAAATTGTAAGTGACTTAAAAAAATTACAGTTGATGCTACAAAAAGGGTTGGAATCCAGACCAAAATTGCTGCGAGTTTTTACTGCGCTTTTTATTTTGGAAATAATCACTTTTTTTTCACTTTTTCCTTTCATAATTAATATGTAAATGTCATATAAAACAAGCAAATTTGACCTGAATAAAAAAAATAGACAAGCATAAATGAAAAAAAATTTACCAAATATATTTACAATAATATAAATTATACAAAATAAAAAGGAAATAAAAAAAACTATACATAATTATACATCAGAACTTAGGAATATAAATATGGATAAAATAAGCAGTACACAACATCTTCTGACATATATAACATGGTATAGCGCAGTTTTTTGTAACTTCTCAAATAGTTCATATTGTTACACTGTTGTGGCAAAATGAATTAGAAGTCACACGACTTCCTTACACCTATTTATTGTGCAAAACCAATGAAATGATATGAACTTTTTGACAAGCCAAAAAACTATACTAGGAAGTTAAAGAAACAAAAATAACATATTAAACATATCAGTATACATTTTAATAAATTTATTTCAACTTGTTATAGGAACAAGCTCATTATCATTAACATTATAAACACTTTACTGAACTTCCTGGTACTTCTTCAAAAATAAATAAGGCCACAACAAGTTGATTATTTGTTCTATGGATTCCCTCGCACCTTAATTTTGACCGTTTAAAAATATTCCCTTTTTAATTTCCACACTCTGTCATAATATTTTTGATAAAACGCTATATAAAGCAACTGAATTAAGATTTTTTTAATAATTTTCTTCGCTCGCTTGCCCATTTTTCCCCAGAAAAATCTGTAGAACATACAATCAACTTGTTGTGGCCTAAGATCACATCTCTTCCTCCAGGAAACATTATCAATGTTGCTATATACACCAAATCTTACCATCAAATAATTTAATTGATTAATTTTTTGGGGGGCGGGGGGGGGAGGGGGGGGTTTAACACTGTAGCAACACATTGTATAGGTCATGATAATTATAAAGGTGGTAAGTTAACCTTCACTGTTCCTGGAAAGGCTAAATCTCTGGATTTGGCTGTTAAACAACTACTAGGCACATATTTTCCTCAGTGAATGACAACTGTAAAACATAATTAGGAATCATTGGTAGGAGGGAGAATGGCCACAGAAATAATTTCATGCCAAGCTCCACAAAAGTATGCCCCCCCCCCCACGAATCAAAACCACAACCCCTCAATCAGCAGACTTGCAGGCTACCAACTGAGCTACTTGGCGGCTTGACTGATTACTGTTTGAGGTTAAACAATGTGAGGGCTAAAGACTTAAGTATTTACTTATGGTTGCTATCTTGGCCTCTTAAGTTCCATCTTCAGTGGAATGTCAGTGACAAACTAAATTATCTTGGTCGTTTTGAATTTTGCATTTATCTTAAGAGTGCGAAATTTCACAGCTAATTTTTCACTGCTGTCATAACTTGGTTTTTTTATCAATAAAGACTCAACAAACCACAAAATGAGCTTATCCAGAAAATTTGGTGGCCATTTTGGATATCCAGGGCTGCACATGTAGGCAAAAATGTCTATCAATTTCATAAACTTGCGACTTCAACAAGCATTTTGGTATGTAAGTACCTTTGTTCTAAATTATGGACCACCTCTATATTAAAGAGTCGGTCTCACTCTACTCTTTTTGGCAAATTTGTTTCCATATATTAAATGACCCATAAGTAACTCAAAATCAAAATTATAATTATATGAATATATTTTTTTAACCTTGGAAAAAATAATAACAATGTACATTAACAAACAATACAATAAGAACACAAGTACATGTATATCATAACTTAACACACTTAGTGTCATCTATATAACACCATTAATAGGTTTGTTATCTGATACAATAAAAATCATCCTATTTTAAACATTAACCAAAAACCAGGAAGTAAAAGCTCAAGTATGTATACAACATGTACACTCTACATAATTATATCAATAAGACGAGGGCTGAACAAAACACTATATTGTAACTGTTATTTTCAAATGGAGTAAGAGAAGTGTATCGTTCAGCTCTTGAATATACATGTGTATTTTTTATACTTCCGAATAAATAATGATCACAAGGCTGGTAAGGGAGCCGGACAACTGGTCCCATGTCATTTTTGACAGGGGCGGACAAATGGTCCCAAGTAGTTTTGCCACCCTGGACAACTGGTCCCATCTCAGTTTGACAGGGGTGTACAAATGATCCCATGTCAATTTTACAGTGTGGACACTGATAATCATTAATGCTACCTGGACATGGATCCAACAGGACAAAATCCTGTGATGTCATTGGTAAAGTTGGATGGCGATAGACTTTATTAGAGCTGGGTACCGCGAAGAAAATTTTACCACGGTATACCGCGGTTTTTTACAAAATACCACGGTATTTACCACGGTATACCTCAAAGTTAGCATTTACTATATGCTGTTGGGCTATTAAATAAAGATGATCTTTCAAGAAGATTTATTATTTATTAACTTAAAAAACCATAAAAGCCCCTATTCAAGGGTAATAAAAATTATGACTTGTTACAAGAAATTTGATTAGAGTTTAAAACAGTTGACTAGACAATACTTTTGACTAGAATAAAGTGCATACACGCTATGTATTTTTACAAGAGTTGAAAAAAATTACATGACAGTACTTTTGACTTGTATGAAATATTAAAAACTTTATGTATTTTTACAAGAGTTTAAAAAGTTTACTGCACAATACTTTTGGCTTGAATAATATGTATAAACTCTATGTATTTTTACAAGAATATTAATAAGGATACAATACAATACTTTTAACTTTTACTAGGATAAAAAAGTGTAAACTTCATATATTTTTGCTTTTTTACTGAAGAGTTTACTTTATTGGTTTTTGAAACTTTTGAATTTGAAGAAATCACTGAGGCATTTCCAGTCATTTTTATAGAAAAATAAGTTGATCTACATGCTTGGCTTTTAAAACTTTAAAAGAAGCATTACTCGTGTAGTTCGATTAGATTTAAACAAACACACTAATGACGTACGTCATATCCATGTCTAGTAATTATTTTTGTACGTGCATGTGCATATTCATGAACGGAATTCCCCGCGGGGCGTCCACAATATTTTTGTAGTTTTGACTTATGTGAATATTTTCCGTCATACTTATTCGACAGTTGTAATATTATGAGCATGGTTTTATTTTGTCTTATTGGACATCACTCAGACTTTAATATCCTTCCGGAAAGCATATAATGCGTGTAAAACAAAAATCACGGGTACTACTCCTTCACGGTAATGTCCGACTACTAGTAAGAAAGTAAGGTTATAAAATACCGGTATTTCCAAAAATACCGCGGTATGGTACCGCGAGATAAAAAAAAACGCGGTTACCGGTTTACCGGTATTACCGCGCACCTCTAGACTTTATCTCTGCGGTTTATTATATATACGGGAACAGAAAGGTAAAATAAAAAGTCGGAACATAAATATTAAATTCACAGTTGTTCTTTGGGCAAGTTTTCAGTGCTTTCATGCAGTATTATAGGGATATTTACAACCAAAGCCGCCAGACTAACTCAGTTGGTAGCACGCAAGTCTACTGATCAAGGAGTCGAGGGTTCAATTCCCGGGCGGAGCATACTTTCGTAGAGCTTGATCATGAAATTATTTTTATGGCCATTCTCCCTTCTACCAATGATTTTTAATTATGTAGGGCAGTTGTCGGTCACTGACGAAAGTATGCGCTTAGTAGTTGGTTAACTGCTTAATCCAGAGATTCAGCCTTTCCGGGAGGAGCAAGTAGGTTGACTGACCACCATTGCATGACCTATACATTGTGTTGCTACAGTATTAAACCCAACAAAAACAAACAAACATATACCAGCAACTACTTCAGGACACACGATTTGAAAATCCTACAAAACCCCGCACTTATCCTACTGTGTCACGAACCTGGGTACAGTATTATCTAGTATTACAATTGACTACTAACAAAGGTTTAAATGTATCCTCTTATATTTTCATAGAGCATCAATCTAAGGCCTAAGCACTGGTTTTCACATTCCAGAAATTCTTAAGAAATTCCCGTATGATCCAAAGTAATTATAGTTACAACTTATATTTATAAAACATAATGAAAGGTAAAACTTAACAATTCAATCTATACTGACAAAATCTGTTCAGAAAATATCTCCTGAAATTGAGAATCAAAGTGAAGGTAATCAATGTTTCAGTTTCGTACATAGATTTATACAGACTCTTTTAGGGGCAATCTCAATATGGTTACCATACAAAATTCTGTCGGTGAAAGTTCAAATTATCGTAATTTTGAAATTGCTGAATTTTTATAATTTCAACATTTTTTTACTAGGGAAAAGAATCATTTCTCAAGTCCCAAAATCCCTAAATTTCAGATCCTAAAAGCTTTCAAACATGCCTATTATAGTTTATTTTAATTTTTTTCTATTTTCAAAGACGAAGTTTTGAGTAATCAATGTATTTTTTCCTATACCAGGACTTAGTTATTACATTTGAATGAAATTTAAGCATATTTCAGTATTTTTTCTTATTACCCCAACCCCTCAGATTTTATGAAGGACACGCTAAAAATATTATTTTAAGTGATAGATTTTGGTTTGGTAATCCCCTGGAGCCTGATATATCAACGGTCATTCATCTAAAGTAATCATAAATCTCCCTATATTGTCTTGCTAAATAATCTCAAGATTTTTGATACGTTGCCTTGTGGTGTTTTTCACAAAAAATCTAAAGATATAAGAATTATCGTAGGTCAAAAGCAAGAAACATTCATAATGCGGTCATTTTTTGGCCAATCAATTCCAAACATTATTAACTTGTTTAGAATATTAAGTACCATTTGAATATCATATCATAATTATGTGTATTATCCCTCTGACTTTGAACTGTAAAATTTATGAAATTGACTCACTAAAAACAAAATTGTAAGATTTTTTCTTGAAAAAGCACACTGAACTTTAGTATACGTCTTGTAAAACTTTACTGTTTTATAGGAAGTAGAAACAGCCAGTAAGATTTTAATCATTAAAGATTTTTCCTCTAAAGAAATACAGTTTTGTACTCAGAGGCAAGCTGCAGTTCTAAGAGTTCAAGGTAAAACTAGGTTCCTTATACAATTATGTTGGTTGTTAACACCTGTTGAAGGTATTACATGAGAGAATATTTCATCATATCAATCAAAACGCACCAATACTTATACTAAGTTCCGATAAAATGGTATAATGTAATTTATATTGATAAGAAATCAACCCAGAAAGCTCAATGGATATTGGAAAACAATAAGAACCAAGGCCCAGTACAATCAACAGTCTTAAAATTATTGGTCATTGATTTCAAGGGTGTGAAATTCCAATGCTAAGTTTAATATTCTATCTCACTTGTGGGGAAGTTGTCCATGAACAAGCAACATTTTTTTATTAACAAAGAGTGAGACTGACTCGATCAAAATAGATATGACTGTAAAATGATAACTGTACACACTATAGCCTCACTGTACAACCATCCACCTGCAATTAAAACCACTAAAAGGCTAGGGTTCTAGTGAATTCAACAATTACTGAGAATTGATTGTCCAGTACTGGAAACACTAATTCATGAAGACTGCAGTAAGAAATACCAGTCTAGATAGTCTATTATGCTTAGGTTCTACATCAATAAGGCCACACTTTTTATATTTTTAGTCTAACAAGAATTTTTCTTGAAAAAATGAATACAGTAGGTCAAAATAAAAATAAACAAGAGCTGTCAGAGGAGACAGCATGCTCGACTTAGTAAGTGTTTGTCACAGGAGATGTCGTTGATGATAAGGAACATACATATTTTAAAATATAACCTTAACAAATTCGAAGAAAAAAAAAATAAAAAAATAGAAAACTATAAGTTCAAGGGGGATAACTCTGAAAAAATGTATAGGGAGTTATGAATCTTATCACATGAGACGTGGTTGAAAATAAGGAACATATATCTAAAGTTTGAAGTCAATACCTGAAGAAATAAAACAGTTGCAGTAAAAACAAACATTTTTTAAAGAAAACTCTAATTTCAAGGGGAGATAATTCTGAAAAAATATATTTGGAGTTATGAACCTTGTCACATGAGATGTGGTTGATAATAAGGAACATATATTTAAAGTCAATACCTAAAGAAATAAAACAGTTGCAGTAAAAACAAATATTTATTAAAGAAAACTATAAGTTCAAGGGGGATAACTTTGAAAATAATGTATACGGAGTTATGAACCTTGTCACATGAGATGTGGTTGATAATAAGGAACATATATTTAAAGTTTGAAATCAATACCTAAAGAAATAAAACAGTTGCAGTAAAAACAAACATTTTTTAAAGAAAACTCTAAGTTCAAGGGGATATAATTCTGAAAAAAATGCATTCAGAGTTATGGACCATGTCACATGAGATGTGGTTGATGAAAAGGAACATATATTTAAAGTTTGAAGTTAATATCTTAAGAAATAACAAAGATACAGAAGAAAGTATTTTACTGCACAAAAACTTTAATCTGTGCACAAAAACTTCAATCAGTTCAACGGGAGATAATTCTTTAAAAAATGTGTTTGGAGTTATGGACCTTGTCACATGAGATGTGGTTGATAGTAAGGAACATATATTTAAAGTTTGAAGTTAATATCTTGAGAAATAACAAAGATATAGAAGAAAGTATTTTACTGCACAAAAACTTTAATCAGAAATGTGGACGCGGACGCGGACGCCGGGGCGAGTAGGAGAGCTCTACATTACTTCGTAAAGTCGAGCTAAAAAGATGCCAATTACAATCGACTTTCAAACCCATTTTGTACAAGTTCTGATTGAAATTGTCATTTATCTAAGAAATTCACTGACATTTTCTCAACCTGTGTGATAATTGACACGTTGAGCTTATTCCTACTTGGATGGGTTCTCACAGTTAGTTTCTTTTTTGGTGCAAAAAAGAACATGGTGGGTAATATAAAAAATCAATAATCAATACTTCAATTTTTTCAATTTCTGAAAAATTAGGGTCAGGATTTTGGTAAGATGATGAATATAAAAGGTCTGGCCTAAGTAAGTCAGTGCAGCTGAATATATCAAACATGTGTTCACCTTGCACTCACTAAATGTGTTGATAATAAAGGAACCTATAAGTACTTTAAGAAGAACCAATAAGTACCAGACTTACAGAGAATATAAAAATTAATATTTTTCTTTGAGAATTTTCAATCTATAAAAGCCATTTGTAACAGTAAAATATTTTGGCACCAACTGAATTTTAAAGTAGGAAAGGTTTAAATCTAATATTTCATTTTAAATACTTTAGTACTGATCTGCACAGATGTTAAAAATGAAAAACATATTGAATATTCAAAATCTCAATCAAATTTACGCCTGAGACAGAAAATGGTAGCTGCCTGGCTAGCTCAGTTGGTAGCACACAAGTCTACTGACCGAGGGGTTGTGGGTTCGATTCTCGGGTGGGGCATACTTACGTGGAGCGGGTTCATGAAACTATTTCTCCCATTCTCCCTCCTACCAATGATTCTTAATTATGTAGGGCAGTTATCTGTCACTGACGAAAGTATGCGCAGCGCCTAGTAGTTGGTTAACAGTTAAATCCAGAGATTAAGCCTTCCCAGGAACAGTGAGCAGGTTGACTGACCGCTGTTATATGACCTTTACAATGTGTTGCTACAGCGTTAAACCCAACAAAAACAAAAAACAACAGAAAATAGTATTTCAAAACTACTTCGGCAATGCCATGGACAAATTTAACTCATTTTCCTGCCATTGTTTTTTAGCTTTTTCTTATGATGTAGCCACAACATGGATGCCTTCAACTTAAACATTAACAACAAGTTAAAGTCTAATCAAATGAACATTTTATTAAATTACAATTTAAAATTGTTTCAGTGTTCTCAGTAAGATTTTGTTGAATAGGCTCAAATAGAAAAGTAATAGGCTTTCTAGGGGGTCAGGGGGTGGGACAATTTCTTCCTTTCTTTTATATTTTTGCCAATTTTAACAAGCCTTTTAGTCTTTTTAACTGCCCATTTGGGTTGGTGGCCCGTTCCTAATGAGAACAAAATTTGTTTATTGGACTTTTTTTAAGATTTGGTTAACAGTACATGTGTAGTAACTATTTAGATAAACTCAGTAATGAGGGATGAAGTGTAACTGGAAGATTACTTGAGCTTCATCATAAAAAAACTTCCAATACAAAAATTTCAATATCCCCCCTTGGATTCTTACTAAGTTTTTTTTTTACAATTACCACCTCCTTGCATTAATCAATTTCTCTTGATTTCTTGGTCTCCACATGATTTTGGCATCTGAAATGGACCCATTTCCATTCCTAGACCCTTACCCATAGCCCCTTTAAAGCCCCATACTTAGAATAACCTAAGCATAGAATAGAAATCCAATTCCATTCTTATGCCCACCAATAGCCCCTTTAAGGCTCCATACTCAAAAATGACCTTGACATAAAAATAATAAACCCCATTTCCATTCTCAATGCCTACCCATCCTTGGCCCCTATCAAGGCACCCTATGCTTCTCTGAATGACTCCAACCTTCAAATAGGAAGCTAATTATTGCCGCAACAATCATAAGTGATAAGACTTAACAATAAACTATTATTTTCCTTGACAAGGTAAATCCCAATAAAAAAATCTTGAGATAAAATGTTTCTAAAGTAGTTTTCAAGTATCTCTTGTAATGTATACACTAAAATAAGGAAGTAAGCAATTTATCAATGAAAAAACCTCCTTTGATAATGCATTAACAGGCAAAATATAATTTGTTAGAAAAATGTTGCCATGGTAACCATTCTTATATTCGTGAAAATTAAAAACAAAATAAGCCAGATGCTGCATAACAAGGCTAAACAAAAAATATTTTGTTTTTTTCTCAAACAGTTTGAGGGCTGAACATAACACTATAGTAATTCCATTTGAAAATACAGGGAGTTACAATGGTGTTTCGTTTAGCCCTCAGTCTGTTAATCTATTTATTGCTAAAACAAATGTTCATTTGGTTAAAACTGGAATCTAATAATCATTTTCATAAATAAATTGATAATAATGAAGAGAAATACATTATTAAATAAATTATATATATTTTATATCATTTTAATTTAAGATAAAATAAGCTGGCATGGTGATGCAATTGAATTGAAATCAGAGGTGCACAAGACCGTTCTCACTCAGATTAAGGCAGATGGGAGAAATTTTTTCATAGAACAAGTAAATGAAAAAGAAGTTTTGGTCACTGACCATCAAAGCAATGGTTCAAATAAACAAGGTCAATTGGTCAGCACACAACTATGGTAGTCTTAACTTTCTTATTCATATGTAGTAAATCTAGTTTTGTTCTGACCAATCACTATACAGTGAGGCTAAATTCCATGTAGCAAGATAACTTACTGGTCACCAAGTTTTAGTGGTTTGATTTAGCAACCCATTGTATAGGTCAGTCAACTTAATTTAATTATATTTTATTGCATAATGTATATTTTTTTACTATACAATAATATATTTACAAATCAGTACAATAAACATTCAAATTCAGAGTAGACAAATGAACTATTAGTATGTATAATATATATAACATTAGCAAAAGGGTTGGGCCACAAGTTATGACAACCTTAGCTAAAGGCCCTCCCCGTAGTCAACTAACTCACCATTAAATGATTTCTGGAAAGGCTAAATGTAAATCTCTGGAGAACTAAGAAAAATCAAAGGATAATTTCACAAGAAACAAATATTTTTTGTATCTGGCCTAGATTTAAACAGTTCATGGATTAAAACCATACATTATAGAATAAACTGGCAGGAAGTGAGAAAGAGAGTTCAAAGCTAATGAAATATGAAATCATCAAGTGAGACCTGCGGAGATTGATCATATCCCTCCAGATATAAATCAATTTGTGAAAACGTGAAGCGTTTACCGCTTGTAAACATAAACTGACCTTTATACAGATAACCATCAAAAGTCAATACATAAACTGTCAGTCAGTTATATTAATTAGTTCTGGACAACTTTAACTAATACATCAAATTATCAATGCTCTTGAAAGTTGATGTTTAGGTAAGTTTTGGTCAGAGGATTAGCAAGCCAATACCACAATATTTGGTGGTAAAATCTAACAAACTTTTTAGGTAGGTTTAAAACAGTATTACACAATAATTTAACAAGATGTTAACAAAGATATCAACCACAGCACCTTATATATTTTTTCAGAACTATTAATGGTTATTCTTGAACTCAGAAAAGAGGGAGGGGAACAGAAAAAAGGGACAGGGCACATCAAAGGATTGATGTTTAGATTTTGCTATATAATTACTCCTTAGAATTTCTTGTGCACAAGTCCTAGTTATTTTGCTATAATGTAGTTGAGTGTTGAGTAGTCTGATTTTAAAGATTGCTCCCTTCTTTGTCTCTGTATGTCATTGTGTTGATTTTTATCTTGATAATAGTGAACAAAAATCATAGCGATTATTCTTGTGCAGAATAGCAGGGTACTGCACCCTGCCCCTTTTCACCCATCCCAGCCCTACTTTGCTCTTTCCTATGCAATAATTGTTACTTTTACCCAGAGCTTTTTTTCATTGCTTGGGGAAGGGGCCCGAGGCCTTTTTAAATATAGAACATTTGGGGAAATTTGATCGCAATTTCATAGAAAGGGGAACAAAATATCCAAGGTAAACTTCAAATTTGGGGAAAATTGCATGATTTTAAAGAAATTTCAAGAGGGGAAGGCGCCTGTTAACGGCCCCTGTTATATAAGGAAAAAAAGGCCTGCTTTTACCACAATATATATATTGACTTTGAAAAGAAAATTGTTCTCAAACCAGTCAATGTAGGCAACAAGAAACAGTGAGGATCAAATTTTCCCATCAAAAGAAAATAGCTACTACAAAAGCATCAAAAAGTATGCACAGAGCAGTCCATTTTGTTAGTTTTTTTAACCAGAGGATTTTCTGTACAAAAAAATGCTGATTTTTTTAAATCAGGCTTCGGCTCCTGTGTTCCCTTGTTCTTATGTACTAAGTATATGGAAATTCATAGAATACAGGTCAGTAGAAAATAATACGAACTGCCACAGTAAAATTAATACTCTGTAGTTAAACTACATGTACATATATATAGGGTTAGATTACCAATATCATGTTATATTTGGTGAACCACATTTGATATCTAGAAGTTATACAGAAAAAAAAATCTAAATTCAGCCCAAGGAAATGCTTCAATTGAGGATGTTTTCTTGACAATACTAGAAATATTCTAAACACAGACTATTTTTTTGAGCTAACACTTTAATCATTATGAATTTATGCTTTTGTTCATATTATGCGAATAGGAATTTCAAAGATAACTACCCTTCACATCTCTTGAACCTGAAAATAATGACATAGATTAAGGTCAATATAAAAATATATGTCATTATAAAGTCAAAGTATACACTTACCCAATTCCCTTCTTCAAAGCAATGTCTGTTTTAGATAGTTTAGACAATGTGTGAAGAACCTGTAAAAAATAGAAAATATCAGATTTAATTTGTATAGAACACATAGAATGTACAAAATTTATTAATAATTTTTGTATGGGTCATATCACAGCAGTCAGTCAACCTACTCACCATTCCTGGAAAAAAGGCTTAATCTTAAATTTAGCTGTTAACCAGGCACATACTTCTGTCAGTGACTGACAACTGTCCTACATGATAAAGAATCTGTGGTATAAGGAAGAATGCAGTGTTCTCAGTAAGATTTTGTTGAATAGGCTCAAATAGAAAAGTAAGAGACTTTCTAGGGCAGTCGGGGTAATTTCTTTGTTTCTTAATTTATTTTTTGCCAATTTCAACATGCCTTTAGTTTTAGTCTTTCTAACCGGCTGTTTAGGTCGGCAGCCAGTTCCTAATGAGAACACTGAGAATGACAGTAGAAATCATTTCATGATTAAACTCCACTAAAGTATGCCCTGCCCAGGAATCAAACCAACAACTAATCAATCAGTAGACTCGCAAGTTGCATGCTAGCAATTGTTATGTTTAGTATATTTATGGATGACAAATCTAACACTTATTTCTTAATGCTCAAGGTAAATAATACTACAATATGGAGACTTGGAAGCTCCAGCAAGCTACACTGTATTACAATTAACATAAAAATAATATACTCTGAAATATAAATGTACCAACCTTTCTGAAATTTTTAACATCAAAAAGGTCTGTGGGTTCAAACAGGTCTCTTGGTTCAACTTTGAATACTTTCTCACATGTAACAAGAAATGCTCTAATGTTTTTCTTACACAAAAACTGAAAGAAAACAATCAGAAAAAATCATACATTTCTTTTCCTAGCAAAATTAAGGAAACCTTTCAATAACATCTGTTTCAATGTATACAACAGTACTGGTTAGGTGACAGACTTCATATACTTTCCAACTTAAAATTTGTTAATTATATATATGACTGTAGTCCTCTCATTTTTTCTGTTCGACAACTTAAAATACACTTAAATCTGTGTTTCTAAAAGTTGATTTCATATCCAATTGATGTATATTGAAGTGGAAGTAATAAATATGATCAAATTAATTTCTCCATAAAATCCCGAAATTATACATTTGGAACCCCTACCAAATGCTCATTAAATGTCATGTTATGATAAACATGTGATCAGTAGGCGTGTACATTGACTGTCCCAATTATTGAATTTAGGGTTGTCAAAATTAAAGGGTCTCTAACCAGTAGACTACATGCATTCAAAAAACTGATCATTTTATATAAACATAGAGAGAGATTTTAGTAATTATGAAGCCCCTGTCTTTGTAATTAACACACTTTAAACCTATGTTTGGGCAGTCAGCAACATTAATTTGATCAATGTGAAAGGATAAATGTTTAGCAAAATTTAATCAAGATTTTTGAAATGATTCACTAAAAATATCATACAAACATTAACACTTATATGGCATGCACTTTGAAAAGCATTACATTTCAAAACACCCATTAATGTCTCAGCCATACAAATTATCCTGTATCTTGATTGTTAAGCATCAATACTACAAGACTGCACATGCCGATTATAGTGATAGGTGAATAGCGTCATGAATGTCAAATAACAATTAACACATCAAGTACTTAAGAGCTCGAGATTATTTCATTCAAATAACTTTGATACAATAGTGTGAGAAATGGTTATCATACAATTATTTAATTGTGTCGCAACCAAAAAAGCTATTTAAAACTGTCTATTGGTACTTCCTCTTCAAAACCCCCTACATTGTTACTGTCAACATTCCAAACAGGAAGTAAAAAGATGCATGTCAACAACACATAACCAGCCATGGTCAGTGTAAAACTGTGGTTGAATTCAATCTAGATCATAACATTTAACACAAATATATCGTCAATGATATAATCTTAGACACACATTGAGCAAAATTTAAGATTTAAAATACAAGATTCTTACCTGGGAAAGTTGTGGTCTGGGACTGAAGTCTTTCGTATCGACCGAGTACGGTTTAAGAGCATTGAGAAGGTGACAGAGTAAGACACCATCCCTTAGAGCCTGGGCTAGATCAAAGGCTTGTGCATCAGGTAAAGTCGCCCGATGATCCTCAGGCAAAATCTTAAACTGGACAAGCCAGTTTACACATAATCTCCACTCATCCGCCGCCATATTCCAGCTTTTTTCGTTTTTAATGTAAAAAGCTAGCTTTTTATGTTCGTATTAGTTCCGTGAAAATGTTTGTTTTGTAAATTAAAATGAATGATTTATGATTATGAAATTAATATTTACATATAAATAAAGAATATTTAATGAGTAATTTACAAAAAATTGGATTATTAAAAGAAAATACGAAACTGCGTAGAAAATAGGTTTGGTCTAATCTACTGACTCAAACACTGGCACAGTAAACTGGGAAGGAAAAAATCGGCCTCCGTATAATGGCCTCATGAAGCACCTGATAGTGTGATATTTCTATTCATAAATAACTTTTATTGAAGCAATATTTTAGTATATAAGAAAAATGTTCATGATATTTACTTCAATTATTGTAGTAATATGTATTAACAATTTGAAAGTAATATATTTTTTACTATTTAAACATGAGAAATTTACATTTCATAGATTGCTTTTGTATTGTGAATTAGGGCAGCAATGCGATCGAATAAGCAGTCTTTCACAGTGAACTTATCTTATTTAAAGGTAATATATCAATTTGTATATCATTCACTTTTCTAATTTATCAAATTATCAATAATACTAATGTTACATGATGCGTTCATGGGAAAAAGTTGTTTTGCTACCTATCTATGTACACTCAAGTAGAACTGAGAAGAGTATTCATTAAGAGTATTTAGCTACAGCTGTGGCCTTATAATAGACACATTGTGTAAGTATATAACAGTTAAACCCTAAAAATCATAAAAATCATCATCAACATGGACGGAACATTACAAATCCTCAGTAACAACTTTGTCATCATGAATAATTTAAAACAAACAGCAAAAAAAAAAAAATTCTTTCATAAAAATGGTACTGAAGGCTGTCTTAATTTCTTGTTCCTACTGATGATAATCATATAAGTTTTGACTTGTTAGAGCTGTTTAAATACCCATAATGATGGTAATTAAATTTTTTGTATGGTGATGATGACGATGAAATTGTTTAGATTTGTTGTATCTGCTATTATAGTGATGATGATAGTTTTGATTTGTTGTAGCTGCTATTACAGAGATGAAGATGAAAGTTGTGATTTGTTGTAGCTGCTATTATAGTGATGATGATGAAAGTTTTGATTTGTTGTATCTGCTATTATAGTGATGATGATGAATATAGTGATTTGTTGTAGCTGCTATTACAGAGATGAAGATGAAAGTTGTGATTTGTTGTAGCTGCTATTATAGTGATGATGATGAATATAGTGATTTGTTGTAGCTGCTATTATAGTGATGATGATGAAAGTTTTGATTTGTTGTATCTGCTATTATAGTGATGATGATGAATATAGTGATTTATTGTAGCTGCTATTATAGTGATGATGATGATGAAAGTTTTGATTTGTTGTAGCTGCTATTATAGTGATGATGATGATGATAGTTTTGATTTGTTGTAGCTGCTATTATAGTGATGATGATGATGAAAGTTGTGATTTGTTGTAGCTGCTATTATAGTGATGATGATGAATGTTGTGATTTGTTGTAGCTGCTATTATAGTGATGATGATACTTTTGATTTGTTGTAGCTGTTATTTTAGTGATGATGATAGTTTTGATTTGTTGTTGCTGCTATTATAGAGATGATGATGATAGTTTTGATTTGTTGTAGCTGCTATTATAGTGATGATGATGATAGTTTTGATTTGTTGTAGCTGCTATTATAGTGATGATAGTTTTGATTTGTTGTAGCTGCTATTATAGTGACGATGATAGTTTTGATTTGTTGTAGCTGCTATTATAGTGATGATGATGATAGTTTTGATTTGTTGTAGCTGCTATTATAGTCATGATGATGAAAGTTTTGATTTGTTGTAGCTGTTATTATAGTGATGATGATGATGATAGTTTTGATTTGTTGTAGCTGCCATTATAGGGATGATGATGATAGTTTTGATTGGTTGTAGCTGCTATTATAGTGATGATGATGATAGTTTTGATTTGTTGTAGCTGCTATTATAGTTATGATGATGGAAGAAGGTTTACACTGCATTTACAGTGTATACACATGTACATGTGCTTGTACCCACTTGAACATTATAATGCTGGCTAAACTGAACAAGGTTTTTTCCAGTGGATATTGTCCCATTTTGTGGTCATTTTGGGTGAAACTACTCAAAAGGATAAAAATTTGCTGATTTATAGCAAACTATTGGTAAGAAGAACAAGCTTACAATATTGTGGCTCAACTGGCTCCTGTTTATTCATAGTAAGGCTCCTGGCTCCTGAAGATTCATAGAGCGGGCATTTGCTTGATAGACTGATTATACATGGTGGCTTTAAAATCTGCTTCCATTTATATGTTAAAGCTGACTTTACAATTTTGTGTTTTCTTAGTTTTGTTGGATTTAATGCCGCAGCAACACATTGTATAGGTCATATAACGGCGGTCAGTCAACCTACTCACTCCTCCTGGAATGGCTATATCTCTGGATTTAGCTGTTAACCAACTACTAAGTGCATTCTTGCGTCAGTGACTGACAACTGCCCTTCATAACAAAAACTCATTGATAGGAGGGAGAATGGCAGTAAAAATAATTTTATGACAAAGCTCCAGGAAAGCATGCCTAGCGCCGGAACCGAACCCACGACCCCTAGATCAGTAGACTTGCTTGCTACCAACTGAGCAAGCCGGGCAGCTTCTTACAATTTTGTACAATAACCCCTGATCATTGATATCACCTTTAAGCAAGTGACACTCACAGAACCAACAACTGGGTGGAGTGGAACAACAGTAGGTAAATTTCTTGCTCAAGGAAATTAGCGTTGCCCTTAGTGGAAATTCAAACCAGGGACCTTTCAATCCTACCACTCACATGACCTACCACTGGACCACTGTTCCTACTCTATATCACATTCAGTGTATGGACACCAACAGGAGACAAAGAAGACAAAATAACAAGTAGATTATATTGTTTATTCTATAAAAGGCAAAATTATCAATCTAACCTTTCTAGATTCAGTAAAAATGTTCAATTCTAAAATATTTACATCACATGCAAGAACTTTATCAAAGTACTACAAGACAATGCCATTATATCATATAAGATAGAAAATATAAATACCAGTAGCTTAGGCCATAATAAGACAAAAATATGTAAACTTCAATAATAATTTCTTGCAACAAGTAAACCATTGCCAGTTATTAGAACACCTGACTCCAGCAATGACTTTATGGTGCTGGGGCCAAGGCTATAAACTTGTGATTGTTTCTATGTTCATATATATAGCATAAAACTCTTTATTGAAATTTTTGGCTCAATAGTCTTCATCAATAAATTGGAAATGAAAAATGTGATGATCACATTATGTGTTACTACTATTGTCATGTATTCTAAAATCTGGAAATAAACCAATGTTTAGTAGGCAACTCAGTTTTGTTCTTAAGTTGTTTTTATAAGAAATCAAATAACTCAGAATAAAACTGTGTTTTAATCATCAAGTTCAATATCAAGTTTTATTAACTCTGGACCCTGTACTTGTTCATTTAGACTGGCATTTAAACAGGAAGACTCTGAGGTGAAACAGTAACTTTAAGAAGACAACAATTTCATAATTCAAAAATTGCCTGATAGTAATACCATAATAACAGATGTATTCTTAAATTTGATATGGTGATAGATAGGGCTGTCACCATATACCAGTATACCAGTATATTGCAATGTGCAGCTGTGGCAATACGTACCATGGTATGAATTTGATGTACCGGTATTTAGTGATATACATGTATTTTTGTTGTTGAAAATTTCTTCCATTCGCCGTATTAAAATAGGGAAATGTCAGTTTTCCATGGTTCATTTGATGAAAGCTTAAGTTCAAAGAATTAAGCGCAATCGGATTTTCACATTACTGTAAAATGCCAAGTTTGTTCAGTCCAGTCTGCTACAGACACTTTCCTTACAAAATCCTATAACATACTTCAATACTGAACAGTTGAATAAGTTCTGTAAGACAGAAGTATTATGCAGCCATGTCTTTGGTTTGCGAAGCAATATATCGTGGTACGTATCACAGTTTGGTTCTAGTACATCACAATATACTGCAATATGCTCCATGCGTATCGTGACAGCCCTAGTGATAGAAAACTAAACTTCAAGTAATGTTCTGACTACAACAGTTTAACACTTACATGAAAATTAGGCAATTATGTTTGACTTCCTCCATTGTCCTTTACTACATGATGTGTTTATTATATCATGAGAACAGGAATAGTGATAGATTATTTGATTCATCTTTTATACATATTGGAGCAACTATTTAAAGTCAGTAATGCTGGTCTTATATATTAATGTGGATGTACAAGTGATTGAAATTTACATATAACACATCAAAGGCCAAATATAAAAAAGAACCAATGTAGAATGGAATAATTTAATGATCGGGACTACCAGCACAGTACTAAATGAAATAGTGCTGCTGTATCAACAACCTACATAACATGTACCATGATAAATATCAGCTAGATTGCATTAAAGGTACTAGTTCACAGATTTGGTTAAGATTTTTCTATATTTTCAAAATACTATTCATGGTCTGTAATTGTGTCAAAAATTAATTCTTAATATTTTAAGACAATCTGACCTAAAGATTGCTAGAAATATACAATAAAAGTCACAAAAATGCACTAAATGTGTCTATACTGTGACATACAGGGTAGATATTTACTACTTGATATACCATCATTTGTAGTTGTATGTCATTTTGCACTAAAATTGTCATTATCAAATCACTAATTTTCTGCTCAAAAAATGTTTCCACACAATTTTGATAGTTTCAGAAAAAAAATATGTTTAAGTTGAAATCTGTGAATGAGTACCTTTAAAGTGATTCTCAGACATTGTCTAGTTGTAATGCTGTAAAAAGATGACATATGCAAAGTAGTATGGAGCAGTCTGGCCGTATCATGCATTAACTAATACATTGTATACTGGTTATTACCGAAAGCCTCTACATGAACTAGATTCAAATGCTTTTCAAGACTTCATCTCAGCTAAATAATCTAACAATTGAGACAGCATTCAGATAGATACAGTTATATATCAAGTAAGTAACCTTACCCATACTGAGTTAGCTCCGTTAACTACAGGGAGTTAGCTCCCTTAACTATACTGAGTTAGCTCCCTTAACTATACAGAGTTAGCTCCCTTAAATATACTGAGTATGCTCCCTTAAATATACTGAGTTAGTTCCCTTAAATATACTGAGTTAGCTCCCTGAACTATACTTACTTAGCTCCCTTAACAATACTGAGTTAGCTCCCTTAAATATACTGAGTAAGCTCCCTTAACTATACTGAGTTAGCTCCCTTAACTATACTGAGTTAGCTCCCTTCACTATACTGAGTTCATTCGGAACTCCTCAGCCATTCACAACGAATAACCTCAGACATATTTAGATGCCATTTTGGAACTACCTTTTCCTCACATTTCCAAACCGGTGTTGAAGTAAACAAATCAGGATCGTTAAGGCAATAAGTAATGTTTCATCTTTAGCCTACAAATTACATAAATAACATAGTTCAATGATATTTAGTTAAAAATATAACATAGAAATATGTTTTGACAAAGATCTGTGTGTAAACTACAAGAACTATTTTGCATAACCATTTCGTTTATCACCTCATGTAGGTAGTAAAAACCCAAGCCGCCAGAGTAGACCCCCCACAAATCCTTCCAAGATTATTAATTCATGAAAGGTTGAGGTGTTCTGAATGTACCAAGTTAGCTCCCTTCACTATACTGAATTAGCTCCCTTTTCTATACACTATGTACAATGGCTTTCAAAGCCTGGTGTATACATAATTAACTAGTGCATATTAAGTCTATTATACATACATACAGTGCAGGACTAGAATTATCTCAAATACACATGTACACAGGTAGTTTTCTTAATTATACTACAATTCATTTATATACAAATGTACAAGTATAAAATAGAAGATAACTGTCCTTACATCAGGGTTCAACTCTGGTAGGAAGCACAGATGGTAGCATGCCCAGATTTTTAATCTTGTATCCAGAATGTGTATGGTTCGAATCCCACCCAGTTAAGTTTGACCCTCCCTTGAAAATTTGACAATAATGTTGATTTTCCTCAAGTAATAAGGTAAATGGAGAAGTTTTTGGCCTAGTGGAAGAGTAGGTGAGTGAAAAGGGTCCAGGAAAGCTAGGTTGGGAGGGATGAATGCTAAAAAAAACCTCAATTGAGTTGACACAGCATGAAACCAAGTAAATTTTTAGCGGTCATCATGAAAGGTTATCTGTTATTTTCTTATTTTCATTTTTGTGGTGACAAAGCTTAAATGGTTATGTAGATAAATGATTTAGCTCCAGACATATGTATAAGGATATGACATTGGTTAGGTATGGATTGAAAAATTCAATCAATATCAGTTGAGGTAGAGCAATCAATGTATGTTAAAACAGCTACCAAGTGGTTACAGTTGGCTGAGTGGTTTTGACTTTGGATGTTAGACTCTGACTTTGCTTAAATTACATCCAAAACCTACCTCATTGTTTTATCAAACAAGAAACTATATCCTACTAGCCGAGTACAGAAGAACCAGGAAACAAACTTGAGAAGGATCAATTTAAGTCGTAAGAATTTGTTTCACAATGGAGCTAAAATGAACAAAACTGAAACAGCCAACTTTTACATGTAAGACATATATATTTACATATCATGGGTTTAGCGGAAAACATTTGTAATTCAATATATGAAAAGATTGAGTTAAAACCAGTTTGCGCTAAACCCTGATTAAATGAACCATCCAAAAAGCTACCACGGCTCAAATATACAAACATACGGGTATAATCTTTTGCGCCAGACTCTAGTATAAAGGGGTGAAAAAAAATGAGAAGAAGTTACTAACATGATACTATGACTGTACTATGATACTTTGTACTATGATATGAAATTTTGATACATCATTTTTTACAAATTATGTGAAATTTGGCACACATTTGCGAGAAAAGACAAACATATTGTCGACAATGTAATATGAGAATGAGTTTCATTAAATAGCTAAAGATAGAAGACAAGGAAGACAAAGAAAAAAATTGAAAAAGTTTATGTTTAAGAAATTTCAAAGGAAGACAACTCTGCCATTAAATGTATCTTACATTTGACAATAATCTCCCAGAAGTTACTTCCCTTTGTGTAGAGCTTGAACAGCTGGGTAGCATATTATCAAACATCTTACAATAATTTAGCTATACATTATAGCATTTACGACTAAAATTGGTTGTAAGATTTTTGATTATACAGGCCTCTGCTGTCCATAAGATTAACAATAAATTTAAACAACCTAGGATGATCTATAGTTGAAAGTAATTGTTATCAAGAAAGACAACTTATGTCATACAAAATTGAAATAGCTAAACATCTAACAGCAGTTACTTCCCCTGCAATTTATTGTAAACGCTTTTTTAAAAAAAACTTGGGAAATTGAATAAAAATCTAAGATTACATTTCAATTTCTTTGAATTAAAACTAGTAAGGCTATGAAAAGTGAACATCCTATTAGATGTTTCATATAAAAAAAAACAGGAAGAAAAAGGAAATTGTTTCATGCACCAAATTACCAATATGGCCCTAGAATTTTTTATCCCATCTTTACTGGTCATGTAATACACAGAACATGTATTGAATTCACCCAACAAGTCTTGAAAATAAGATAAAATCTTTAGGCTTGCTGAGAATTCTATCACTTTAATAAACCAGTTGAAAACAAAATCCATACTTCATTAATAACAATGATGAATTCTATTCATCAAATAACTTTCTTATTTATCAGTGAAAAATGTAGGTTGGTCTGATATCACCAGCCATAACATCATGACATTACATCAGTCTGCAAAATTAGGATATGAAAGTGGTTGCCCCAACAGGTCATTTTACCAGCTAGCACTATATCTAGATTGTAGAAATTGGGTGGCCCGAAAGAAATTTTTGGCTGCCCAAACTAGAAATTGGATGTCCTGGGCAACCGGTCATACACTAATTTCGTAGACTATTACATACAGCATGTGAGATGTCATGAAATGATTAAAATATTATATTTCTTCCATTGTTTTATATAACTTGGTCTGGTTTCAAAAATCTTTCCACATTGAGATCGATCTTAATTTCAATTTTCCAAATAAAAATAAGTTCATTCTTAAAATGTCTAAAAATATGTCAAATGAACTGAAGCAAAAATAGATTAAGACCTACGTTACATTCTCAAAAGCAATTGTTTAGATAGGTGAATGACTTACAAAGAAATACAAAATGTATGTGTTCTCAAAATTTGAGACAATATCAATATGAGAAAATTTTTGAAGCCAGAAGATAAATGAAAAGTAATATTTCATTGTAATAACATTATTGTAACCCTATCAAAATCCATGATACGAAATGAGATTCAAACCCTCAACTTTTCAAGTTGTAAGCAGACATCATACCCAATGCCATAAAAATTAGCTTGAGAGCAAGGGAGTACAAGTGCTGTATTATACCTCGGCTACATAAGAGCATTCCAAACATTTGACACTTTGATCACTTTTATAGTCTAAAGTTTCTTTAACCAAGTTATTCATCAAAGATGTCTTCCAGACTACCAGGGGGAGGGGGAGAGGGGGGATGTACTAAACCCTCGTCATAACTTTCTGTATTGTCCTCATCAGAGAAACTAGCTCGTCTCTGAGAATTGTCAACATGATCGAAATACTTTTGCATAATAGTTTGACCATCGGTCAAGTTATTGTAACGATATTCAAGTTTTGGTTTAAAAATTCTTGCCTGATGTTCAGCATTTCTATTATCAGTCACATGAGCATTTGATTGGTCCAATGAATGACCTTGAAAACTGCTGCCGGTGTGTGAATAATAATCACTATCTGTGAAATTCACAATTCCGTCTTTGAGAGAATCAGTGTCTGAATTTGAAGAATTACTAGAGTCTTCCGACACTTGAGAATTCCTCAAGGATTCAAAATTCCTAAACTCAGGTGGAGGACGAAGTCTAGGGGCCACACTTGTAATACACTCAGTCTGACTCTCCTCCATACCTTTTGTTTCTTCGAAATTTGAAATATCGAAAATATCTTGGTCACAAATATCCTCTTTACTGTTTGCAAATGGGTTGCTATTGACAACAGCAGTCATTTCATAGCTCATTTGTTTATATCGAATCGGTGAACCGAAACCAAAACTATACTTCATATTGTCTTCTGGCGACATTGCCCAGATCGGAAACTCCGTCTGCTGCAAGGTCAAGGACAAACTATCACTGGACATTTCACGATGACCACTGTCCGGAGAATCAGCGTCAAGTTGACCTTTTGATTTTTCCATCAAGCAGAAATCTTCTCTAACAATACTCTTGTCATCAGTCAGAGATAACAAGGTTCTAGGTAGGAAGACTGGTCCACATTGTGGAGTGGTAGCATCAGGTATGGCTGTACCCTGAAAGTATTGAATAAACATGAAGAAATAATGTAGGCATTTTGTTTGGTAGAATGTGAGGCTAGAACTGGTGCTTCCAAAAAAAGAGCTCCCCTGAGTGTGGCAAATTACGCCTAAAGATGGGTCAACTTGAAACATGAAGAAATAATGAGATAAGGTTGGCATTTGTTAGGTAGTGTGGGAGGCTAGAACTGGTACTTCCCAAAAAAAACAATATTAAGTTTGAAATGTCAGTTCTTCTGTGACTTATAATCTTGTAGGGGATGTAAAACAAAAACAAACCAAGCAAAGAACAAACATGATAAAATCCTTTACATGGATAATGAACAAACAAAATATTTTACATATCGTAATAAACAGTTACAAAAGTGTAAAAAGTATTAGTCACAATAAATGCTGTGACAAATTAATTTAGACTGTTGTAAAGAATCAAGACTTGTTAGCAGGAAGTCTGGGACATAGAGCTACTAACCACTTCTTGATGCCTTGATGCTTCCTTTATTCAGCATTAAGCATATTCTGGCTACTATACAAGATATCATATAGACAATGGCTTTATGGTCACAAGTATTTCTCTAGAATTAATAGTGCAAAGAAGGGTTTTGTAAATAACAAACATGACCATAACATATTGGACTCCATTATGTTGCAAGTCAGTTTAATGACTGAGCCACCTACATTGTTCATTCATGTACAAAAACTGAATACTTGCACAAAAAGATCTATCTATTGAAAAAAAAGAAGTAAAGTTTAACCTGAGCCATGACATGATCTGAATCTTGCACACTGTTTGCTCTCATTTCTAACTTTTGTAGACAACATAATATATTCTTCATTTGATCTATCAGATCTCTGTTCTGCATCAGCAAATGATGAGTACGAGCCTGAAATCATACAAACACAACATACATACTGCATATATGTAATTATGCAGGTTTATCAATAGACCTAATTCAAAACTTCATTTTATGGGTTTCCATCCAGCATAAGTGGTACAAAGGTTGTAACACATTATTGCTTTAAAGCATCAAGCATGAAACACAGATCAAATCTTATTTTTCTTTGTACATGTACACATATTTTCATTGTAATGGTGGAAGTTTGTATGTACCACAAGGAAAAACTCAAATATTTGAATTCCAGATACTTTTGAATTCCAGATTTAGTCTATTACATAAATTCTGTGAGTATTTTACCATTATAAATGGTCTTGACGTTAATAAGTGACCTTGACCTTTATAAATGACCTTGACCTTTATTAATGACTTCAACTGGAAAATGTCAATAAGAATTTTATACTTCAGCAGAATCTCAAAATAAACTCAGATTTGTGTTTCATACACTGAGATTTTTTTCAGCCATAAAAATACTAAAAGTGGCGGTGTGGGACTCAAAAGCATCTTGTTATAGATACTGTTTTGCTTTTTTCTGGAGACCATTAATAATTAAATGTTAATTTAAAAGTCATAAACTGGCATAAAATTTCACTTTTAAAAATACAGTTATTTAATGGTCTTAATTAGTGAAATGGTCTAAATATATAGGAACCCCCTTCTTCTCAAAAGGTGTTGGGACTTCAAAACTGTCAAATATTTGCAGTAACCAAGGTGGTCTTAAGAGCAGAACTTTAATGTTTTTCAAAAGTACAGTGTAACCTCCGCAAACAGCACCTCTATGGAGCAGCAACCTCTGACAAGCTGAATATTAGAACTCCCCCAATCGATTTTTCTCTAAATTTTACCCCGAATGAATGACACCTTCTGCCAAGGTGTAAATGGCTGTTGAGATAAATTCTCTTTGTTTATAATTACCTTCATACAGCGACACTAAGCCTAGCAAGGTTTATATCAATAACCGATAATTATCTAAGTTGGTAAAAAGTCTACCTCTGAAGAGCAACACCTCTGCAGAACGACACTTTTTTTCAAACTCCGCCCAATGTTGCCCTGCAGAGGTTACACTGCATATATAATTTACCTGAGATTCAATCCGAGCAGCTGTCTCAGAAGCCAGTTGTTCTTTCAATAGTTGTACTTGTGCTACAGCAACTTGTGTTTGTTGATGATGATGTTCTACTTGTTGCCGTAGCAACTGTACTTGTTGCTGTGAGCTGATTGGTTGATCTGGATCAATGCCATCATCTTCAAGTAATGCTGGACTCGTTAAAGGTGAGGAGATTGTCGCACCAATATGTTCCTGAATAAAAATAAAAATTAGGTCAAATTTTAGGTCAATTTGCAAGTTTGGCTCATGAAGAATTAACATTGTGCAAACTAATTTTAAATTAAATTATGACTTTCAAATCTGGCTAATGAAGAATTAAATTTGGGCAAAACCAATTTATGTCAGATAATTCCTTAGAAATTTTATGGTGCTGACTGAAGTATCATCAGAAAACATCTTGTTTAAACCTTCTTAACCAGGATTGGTAGCTCAGTTGGTGGCGCACCTGGGTTTCAAATCTTAGTGTCGAAAAGTGGTTATGGGTTCGAATCCAACCATGGGAGGATACACGCTTCCATGAAAAATTGACAATAATGTCATTTTTCCTCCATTTATAAGGTACATTTGTATATGGACAAGTTTCCAGCCTTGTGGAAGGGTAGGTGAGCACTGATATAGACAAGGGTCCAGGAAAGCTAGGTTAGGTGCCTAACCTAAAATATTGCGTTGAAATGGCGTTAAACCCAGTATAAATAAATAAATTAAATATTCTTATAATACATGTACTTATCTGCACATGAGCAATTTAATTTGGAAAATTACATACTAGTACTACAACATAATATTCTTAAAGTAACCATTTTCCACATCAATAGTTATCAAGGTCTAAAACTTTTATAAGCTCAAGTAAACAAGTACATGAACGCATATTGCAACGTGTAGACAACTTTTAAATGATTCAAGTTTTTATCAACATTCTGTACCAGAATATATACAACTGCCAACTCATCTAAACTCCTTACATAATAAAGTGGCCAATCAAAGACCCTTAAAATAGAGTCAGAATGCATCATTTCTATATTTCAAGTAGAAGAAAATAAAAAACTTTTTGTATTACCATAGACGGTATCTTAGCAACAATTTGTTGACTTTGTTTCAAGGTCAAATCAGAGGATGACCTTTGACCTTTAGAGGATAAACTATCATCCTTCCCACTCTTATGTATTGATGATTGTTCTTCACAGTCACTGCCAGCATCTGTAGAATAAAACAATCATGTGTTTTTACATGTCTCAACACCCCCTCTCCCTTCACAATGACTGATGTCAAAAACCTAAGGGATTTCCACCTTGGAACAGACAGTGGCAAAATTTATTTGACACTTGTGGGTTAAAATTGGTTCTAGGGTACACCAACCTCACACTTGACCCAAAAGGTTAAAAAAACAAACAATAAATTGTCTTGGTAAAAAATCTTCATTCCACCTTTGCGCTACGATATTGCTTGAAAAAAAACACTTAAAAGTACAAAAAGTAAAAGAAAACTACTGCCTCTAACAAAATATACCACACAAGTTTTGATCTTGTACGGACAATTCATATAAAACATATCAATAAGTGATTACTTATATGTTCACTTGCTTTACAACTGATTGATGGAAGTTCTAACAAATATTGACAAAGTTCATTCCCAGAATCAATCACGGTTCATTCCCAGAACCAATCAAGGATATATATCATTAGCCAATCCCTGAGTTTATGAGCGGAAATAAGAATGATTTAATAGTGGGAATATCCTGATATTTCCAGAGTATAATAATTAGATTGACAGATAATTACCAGAAAATCCAGTCCACTGATACTGGAATTTATACCCTTCCTGACATGAATAAAACCCAGTCTAACTGGCAATTATACCCTCCCTGACAAGCATACCAGTCTAAATCATATGTTATAACAGAGAAGCAGACTGTTTGTCACTTAAAATGCGTTCATACAACCAAATGTCCATTATTAAATTATATCAGCATGAAGAAATCATCAAATTTGGTAGGGAAATCACAAATGATGTGATGATAATTGAAACTAAGCCTTAAATCAGGAAATTTATATCTTAGAAGAGCTTACACAAGGCGCCATATCATATTTACAAGATTATGACTCTCATCAGAGTATAAACACAAATTAACTAGGTACTTCCAGTGATATGGTAATGGTATTACTAGTTTTGTTTATACTTCAGATTACTATTTGATATTCATGAGAAAATGGCTAATGGCGACAATGAACCGTGGTTGAACTGGGGACAATGAACCGTGGTCAATCCGGAGACATAGATAACAGTATCTATGTCTCTGGTTGAACTTCTTAAACTACTTATAGAATATGTGGTTAGCATATTAAGAAGGTTTGCTACCATGTCAGGCATCTTTACTATCTTAGGTCAATTACAATTTGCAATTCTAGTATGACCAAAGCTGTCTTTCAGCAATCATTATATTAGTTACTAAATGAGAATTGTTGTATGATTCCATATTTAGAATATTTAAATTTGTTCCTTTTGTGTTATAACTTTTATCATCACTAAATTCAAATAAACATCACAAACATGGGCAAATTGTTCTTTTTCATATTTTTTATTCCACAAAATCTGACAGAGCAGCAATTACTGAATATTGTGTGACAGGGATGAACATTAATTTATTTTCTGTAATGAAGAGTTCATGAAAGATTACAGGAAGTTTACAATTTTCTCTCCTTCATTTGAAGAGTCAAAAGTTTATAACACCGTAGTCTGCCAACTCTGGCAATGTATTCAGTAATCTAAATATTGTTATGAACATAAAAACATGAGAATGCTTTCATTACAGTTATTGTACATAATTTTCTTGACAATTCATCATCAAAAATGGTAATTTAGTCAGTAAAAACATCTCTTCAGAAATAAAAAACTTGATGGAACTCAAAGATGAATAATAAGAAAAAAGTTGATCAAATAAACAGCATGGAACTCTAAGATGAATAATCAGGAGAAATAGGTCATCATTTACATGTATGATGGTAATAAAATATAAAACAGGTTCATAAACAGAAAAGTCGGTGCCATTATCTCCGAAACTTGATGTTCGTCAAATTACTGATGTACACAGCGTTTACAGAAACAAGCGCTCTTAGATGACCTGATTTATGCAAATCGACGAGTGATAAAAAATGATTTCGATCGATACCAGAATTTTCAGCTCGTAATTTAATGTGAGTTCAGTACAATTTTACATTAATTATTCTGTTTCAGAGTTTACGAGATTCTATATAGGAACTAACGAATTAATTATGATGCAAATACACGTTTTTCGGATGTAAAACGGAAATCTGAATTTCAACTGAATTTCAGATAAAACTTGTTCTTCTCTTTCATTTTATGTCTTTTTGCCACTGAATGAAAACAATGTCATGCGATTAATCATCTCACAATTATTGAAAATCATGAGACAACTATAGTACATAGTACAGTCCTCATTTTGAATCCTTAGTGTAAATTTCGTTAATCATTAAAAATGCATGTGGAAAATATGAAGAATAAAATCCAGACCCTAGTCAACCCCTTTTTTGTTCCCTTCAAGATCTGTCCACAGAAAATAAATAAACTCATCCGTTTGAAGTCTTAATCTCAAAATTTCCATAATTTTGCCATTCACTTTCAAAATATGTCAAGTTAGAGGATGCGTAGCTCAGTCATGCCTATCCCATCCCCTCTATGTTGCTTCATGCATATAAATCTGATCATCAAGATACATAATAGATAAGTAATCTAAGTATCCCTCAATCATTCTTATAATACACAATATGTAAATAGGCTTCTTATACAATGGAAACACAATAATCTCATTTGCATACAGAATGTGAACTACTCTTTGATAGACAATATAGAACAATTGCTCAAAGACATCTAGCTCATTTGCATAACTGAACAATTTCTCAAAGATGTACATGTACTTTTTAAGCTCTTAGATTTCTTATAGTCAGCTAGTAGTTAAGATAAATAGCAGAAGTGGGGATATTCAAAGAATCCTTTTTTTGCTGAGGCATGAAATTAAAAAAAAAACCAATCAGTTACCACATACTTTCCTATAGTTCTTTTTTAAAGTAACAGCATTTTAATGAGACAAACTTCAATACAAGGAGGTCCTTCATTAATAGCAGTGTGCAGATTTATGATTGTCTTTTATAAAGATATCAGAATAGCTAAATATTTCTGAACTTTGATAACTATCTCCAGTTTTCATGGGACGCTGCAAAAAGGTTAAATTTTGAATTTTACCATCACATGTGGGTATTATGCAAACCATACTGTCATCAGAGTGTAAGGTTATTATTTTATAAACATCGTATTCAACACATATTTAGTTCATAAATATGATGGCCAGCTCTTCCTACTGTAGGATTCCTGGACACTTTTCTATCACCAGTACTAGTAACTTACCCTACCACAAGGCCGACAACTCATGTATAGGGTATGACCTACCACGACCAGGCTCAAACCCGTGATCTCCGGATTCGAAGTCAGACATGCTAACCACTACACCACGGCCGCAGCTTTGTGTGAGGTGTAGGGCAACAACTAAAATTCTAATTTACAGGAGAGATTGTACAAGCCGGTTTCTCCTTAGGGCAAGACAGAAGAGGGAGGGAATGTATATGATTGGTTAATTCTAGTGCGCACTATCTTGGTTGCCACTATGTATACCAGTAGTTACTTACATTTAGATGGAGGAAGCTCTGGATCCATACATGTTTTATTATTTTTAACAGCAGTATCTTCAGCACATGATATATTTTGTACCATACTAAGTTTGTGACACACTTCGAAAGCTTGACCTATAGTTCGAACTATACACATTGCCTGCTCCTGCAAAATAAAATGTTTATGATGTTAATAAAAGCATAAATAACAGATACAGTAATAACCTCTGATTTCGAAGGTGGAAACCCCTGAAGTTCTTGTTTACTTTATATTTTTGGGGCAACCTTGTATAACAAAACTTCAAAAATCTAAAACAACTTTCCCTCTATGCTTTTGGGTTGTGTGGTGGGTCTTTGCTTTTTGACTGTGGCAGTTCCTGATATGTTTGCTTACACATTCTTATAATTTTTGACCTAGTACTTCATTTTAAAATTTTTTTTATTTAGTCCTGCAAACAACCATGTTCCTCAATATGATAAAAATAACGGCCATCAATATGATATTGTTATTTGACAGTATGATTGTAATAGCCTCTTCAAGTATATGCTTTTAAACTTTGACAAATCTCTTCATTAATTTTTAGCTGACAACCAGTTACTAGGGGCATACTATTGTAAATGATTTAGAATCAGTGGTAGAAAGGAGAACAGTTTTATAAATTATTTCATGACCAAGCTCCACACAAGAATGCCTCGCCGGGGAATTCAAGCAAGACCCCTTGATCAGTTGACTTGTGCTCTACCAACTGAGCTAGCTGGGTGGCTATACATGTACACTACTTTAACTGTGTAATATACTATAGTCCTGCATTAGTAATAATCTATGAAATATCAAAGTATAGAAGTTTAAAAGAGATTCATTAGGTTTCCATATTTGGTATGTAGCATCACCAAGTAGTTTGCCACAAGACATTAATTTAAAGTACAGTAAAGCTCCACTATTAAGACCACTTTTTTTATTTCAAATCATATGATTTTTGACAATTATTAAGACCCAAATTTTTAATTTGTGAACAAAAGGGTCTCTAATAAATAAGACTGTCTCGCTATTAGTATTAAGACCATGGATTTTGCAGGTCTTAATAGCTAAACTTTACTGTATAACAATCAGACAGATTACTGAAATTGTAATAATAATGCTCTGATAAACAATAGAAATATCAGACTAATTATATTCTGTCAACACCATTTTTAAATTGTTTGAAATACCTGACAAAGCCTATTATCATCATTGTTAATTAAAACAAATGGCAATTATAAATTTAGCTAAGTATGAAACAAACTAAATATCCGACTAATCATACTGCCAAAAGTAAACTGAACATCACTGTTAGCTAAAAAACTTGGCAATCACTGGAAAAATTAGAATGAAACAATTTGCTACAGTGCCCTCTAGAAGACTTTTCACAAAAATAATCTTACGAAAAAAATCGTTGTAACTCAAAAACAAGAAATATTAATAATAGGCTCATTTTTTGCCTAATCAATACTGAATATTATACAAATTGTGTAGAATTGTGTATACCTTTTGATTATCACATCATAGTTATGCTTATTAACTATCTGACTTTGAAGTGCTAATTATATGAAACTGACTAACAAAGATTTTTTTCTTTTTTGTAAGAATTTTTGTGAAAAGCACCACAGGCATGAAATTCTGAATTTAAGAAAAAAACATTCACATTTACTCACAAAAAGAAAAAGAGTCATCCAACCAAATTACAAGATAAGCATAAATTGGTATATCAACATGTGATTCAAGCAATGTAATTGTTTGTTTTATCTCAACTGTCAAAACATGAATAATTTCACGGTGACCAATCGCTCTTTGTCTTATACATGTGATATTGAGATAGTGTGTAATCATTCATCGTGAAATTATTCAAACTTTGACAGTTAAGAAAGAACAAACAATACATGAATAAGCCTATATAATGGGAAAAAAACATGTTACAATGTAGTTTGTTTAATTTTGTTGGGTTTAACCCCGTAGCAACACATTGTAGTTCATATAAAGGCAGTCAGTTAACCTACTCACTCCTCCTGGAAAGGCTAAATTCTGGATTTAGCTGTTAACCAACTACTAAGCGCATACTTTCAGCATTGACTGACAACTGCCCTACATAACCAAGAATCATTAGTAGCAGGGAGAATGGCCGTAGAAATAATTTCATGACCAAGCTTCACGAAAGAATGCCACCCCTAGAAATCGAACCTACTACCCCTCGATCAGTAGACTTGCATGCTACCAACTGAAAAAAATACTAGTAGTGTGCATAATCAATTTTTCTCAAACTGTCATAAATCCAAACACTTTCTGAGGGCACTGTAAAATGTTTGAAATAATCCCACCAACAAAGATGCCAATTATAAACCTGACCAAGGCTTCAAAGGTTGTAACAAGTGAGAAAAAACTCTGATAACTACAAGTGTGTAAGACATAATACATTCATCAGTAAACTAAATACTTCTGTTAAATTCATCAATGTGAAAATTGAGATATTTATTCTTGTATGAAGTCTTATATATACCACACCTGTTTTAACCTAGAAATACCCACATAATGATTGATATGTTAGGTTTTACTGAGTACAAAATGTACCAGTGGGAATCAAAGTACTGAAAGCACACAAAAACTATTATGCCCATTGAAACCTAACAGATCCATGAAGAGAAAAAAAAGTAATTCACAGGCTTAGCGCAAAATGGTCGTTACTCAAGTTAAAAAAGAGAGAGTTATGCCCGTATTGTGCTAAGCCCACAAATTTTAACAAAATGGACATACTACATTTAAACAGGCATAGAAATCGCTACAGAAAGTGAAGCATAAATTTAGAGGTGTTACACCATCCATATTGTCCACTTATTGTCTGCTGTTACTGTGAAAATTAATAAGGTCAAATTCCAAAAGATAATTGTTGATTATTGTTCCTGTTCCTAAATTTCATTGGTCAGTTGGTTTGTAAACAATAATTTATTGAATAACTCCTGCACATGGATTGGAGTTGGAAAATGTTTCATTGGTAAATACTATTATTAGTACAGTTTGTGTGTAGGTCAAATCTATAAATATAATTTGTGATATCAAGACCAACTTACAGTAATACAATGATTAAACTAATTTTTGTGGAGTTTTACAGAAGAAGAAATGGGAAGACAACATCAAAGAATGACAAGGATTGAAGCTGAGCGAGGTAGTCAAACGTGCAAAGGACAGGGATGGATGGAGAAGACAGGTTGACAGGTCATCTGTAGTGCCTAAATAGCATCTGCCATGGGGCAGATGATGATGATGATGATGATGATTACAGGTACTGCAGTTTGGTGAGGGTCATTTCTGTGAGCCAATACAATTTTTTCAATAACGTTGACAGACAAAGTTTTGATTTATGGAGTTGGTTGATGCTCTGTTTAAAGTGTACACAAGTAGCCTACATATATTTGCTTGCACTTGAATTTCACTATGCTGGTTAAACTGGTCAGGAAATGTCACTGAAGACATTTCAGGCGTAATTGGTCCTGACTTACCTTTTTGTAGGATTTAAACACATTACATTTAAATACATTAGTTGGTCCATCTCTGGCAATATAACTCCATATCTTTAAATCTTGTGAATCATGGGAAACATAGAATATTCTGAAATAAAACATAACAAATATACATTTTCATATCTAGTTACACACGTGATATTGTGATAGTGTGTATTCAATCACTATGAAATTATTCAAACTTTGACATTTGAGAAAAACAAACTATACTGTAACATTGTAATGTAAGCACAAAAATGAAATATTGTAAATCGAAACAACAACATTAATACAGTTAAGAGAATTGTTTCAAGCAATCTCAACTTCGTGGAGGCGTAAAATAACTTGTCCAATAAGAATGTAATTTTCTAGAAATGCATCAAATGCAGACATGATAACTGCTAAAATATTCGACTATTGAGGCATTTGCAGACATATAAGAGCCAAGTAATTTTAGATTTTTTGCACAGAGTCACCAAAATATCCGCTTGAAATTGCACTATACAATTTTTTGAAACAACACAACTTTATTAAGACTACTTCAGGTTAATAATTGCATAGATTCTTTGAAAAAAAACTGTATAAGGCAATACATGTATTATATATTATTTGATAGTTAATCAGTCACTGAAAGTACAAAATGTTGCTGATTTTGGTCCTTATTATGTAGAAAAGTAGCCAGTCATATGAAGTCACATGACTAATGGATAAAGCAGCATTGATAGGATAAACCTGGCATTGTCCAGTCAATAGGTTTTCCTTCTAAAAGATTAGTTGAAGGAAAGATAAAATAAGATAAATTACCTGTAGATAGGATGATGTACAATTAACAATTTACTGTCATCATACCACTGCGGTAACTTCTGAAAATATATAACAACATCATATAGTACATCTGACATGGTCTCAAATTCTTCAGAACTCCTCAGCTAGTCACTATGAATAACCTTGGAAATATTTAGCCATTTTGGAATTACCTTTCCATCACATACCCAAACAAATGCTTTGACAAGTGTTGAAGTAAACAAATCCATGATCATTCAGGCGATAATTGATGTTAACTTTCTTGGTCTATAAATTTGAAATAACACAGTTCAATGATATTGCTGAACAATATGTAGTTGCATATATAACATAGAAATATGTTTTAACAACACTTTCTTGTATACTTCATTTTGCTTGAACGTGACAGGCTTCACCTCATGTATTTAGTAAAATCACAGTATTCTTGATGGACCCACCAAAAGCCCTTCAGAGATTATTCATTCAATGCATGGTCAAGGTGTTTCGATTGCTATTTGTACATGTGAAAGCCATAAGCTATATGAAAAATAATATATCTGATTGGCCACCAAAGATATTAAAATGATGGCCCAGCTTGCTATCAAAAAAAAAAGATTTAGTGTATTATATTGATGCATGTAAGTTGGTTTAGATTCAGATACTTTTATCGCACATATTCATTATAGACCAATTTAAAATGAAATGTTCATAAATCAATCTAGCATTAGAATTCTAAAGTACTACAATGTATGTCCATTTGAATGTATCAAACATTTCTGTTCAACTTGTATGAATAATAAATGGTTATTTGCATCTTATAATTAATATATTTAAAATAGCATGGTGATGGTTTATAAAAATGATAGTTACTCTCAGAAAGATAATGAGTTTTATGGACCACAAAGTAAAACGATGAAAACTCTAGAACAATACAACCCCAGAAATGTGCATTATTTCATTCATACTATATCCAATGTCTAAAAGTGTTAAGTGTAACATTCCATGGCAATATTCTCAGAAATTGGCTTATTTTCCAAAATTCATTAACTATTTTCCCACACATTATGATTGTACAATATTGAAGCACTATAAGTAATCAAAACAAGAATTTTAAGTAGTAACCTTGAGAGTTAAGATTATTTCATCTGAGAGAAACAATAAATAAAAGAGAAATAACAGATAGATAAATGATGGTATGGTATGGGTTTTTTACTGATGAGATTGATAGTAAGGAATAGGTTTTCATATAAACACATTAACATGATTCACAACTTCTGAGGAAATACTGGTTATGACAGTATAGCATAGGTTCTAAAATAAAAGAAGATCAAGGCACTGTGATGGAATTAATATCATTTTTAATTGATTTACATCATTTATTACAACATTTATGATACACATATGTATGGAAGCAAACTTTCCGAGACACTTATCTTCACTAGAGCTCCCCTACTCTTTTGCTTGGAGCTTCTTCCTCTCAGAAGGAAAGTCAATATCAACACATTGCACACTAGCCCAGCGCGTTTGCCAAATATATACACTGAACAAAAGTTCTAACCGATCACTTTTCAAGTTTTGATTTTTTTATAACGGGCCAATGGATCCTTAGTAAATTTTGCAGAGGTGATTTTTGTGTCACTTTCTACCGATTTGTGGAAAAAATAATTTGATACGGTCCGATGCACTCAATCAGTACACAGGGTGTGATTTACACATTTTGACACGCTGTGTTCGTGTAGAGAGAGTAGTGAGTATTAAATTTCACTTTGCATGAATCCTTGTTAACTTTATAAGTGAAAAAACATAAAAGATTGCACGAATGTCGATGCATGATCGTGGCGTAGCCAATAGAATGTTGAATGCTGGGGCCTCTTTCCAACAAATGAGTGGCTGTTCATGGACACATCTTTAAAAAATATCGATAAAGTATTGTTAAAATAGAAAAATGCTATAATTTTATTATTCTCAATGTGTTCATCGCGACTTTGAACCATGTAGCAAGGGACCGGAATCGTTTCTAACTGACGCCGAAAACCAAGAACAAAGGTTACAACTCGCCGACAGGATCGAAATTCTTGCAATGTTTTGTGTTTTTTCACTTATAAAGTTAACAAGGATTCATGCTAAGGGAAATTTAATACTTACTACTCTCTCTACACGAACATTTCTTGTCAAAATGTGTAAACCACACCCTGTGTGCAAATTGAGTGCATTGGACCGTATCAAATTATTTTTTTCAACAAATCGGTAGGAAACGACACAAAAATCACCTCTGCAAAATTTAATAAGGATCCATCGGCCCGTTATGAAAAAGTCTAAATTTGAAAAGTGATCGGTTAGAACTTTTGTTCAGTGTATGTCATTGAAAACTGGAAATTTTATTCAATATTATATTAGGTGTTTATTGGCTTACTTATTAACCATTTAATCCATTATTTTGAAAAGAGGGAATGCATGAAAAATAATTTAAAAAGTAAAAAGGCTGATCAAAATTACTTGAACAAAGATTATAACATATATTGACTTATGATAACAAACAAGTTACTATGAGAAATATTTTCAGTACGGTAAATGTTTTTTCATGAGCATACAGTATGGTGGTGGTATAAATAGAAAGTATGAATTATGATGGTATGGTATGGCCTTTTTATAACCTATCTGTAGTGCTATTATCATAAAAGTTGTAAGAGAAGCATAAAATCATAATGATCTACTACAAATACCACACTGGGTGTACAAATAGCTTAATTTATTATAAACCTCAACCATACCGATCATATTTTATTACAAACCACTACCATATTGAATGTAGCTCAACTATAAACCTATGCCATACTGATGAAATAAAACACAAGTTTTTCCATGGAGGGAAATTGTAACCAAGTACAATCATAAACCAAACAATAAATTCAAAGAAAAAACTTGTACCAAAAAAAAATTTATGTCTCTCCTCACAACTTTTCAACTTGACTAGTTTACAAAACATTTCAATAACCTTCAAAAGACCACAACCATGCAACTGACAGGCCATTAAAATCAGTTATACTAAGAAGTAATCAAGTGTGTAATTACAAGTTAGTGAGCAGAAAGAAAAGCTGGATCATTCTTAACAAAAAGAAATCATTTAATTAACTTCAGATTGACTTTTTCATTTTTTAGCTAATCACCAGAAGGAAATGATTATCATCTAATATTAAGACAGAGCCTAACTACATTCAACTTGCATAAATTAACAAATCATAAAACATTATCAGAATAATTATTGAATATTAAATTTAATAGTTTAGCTAATAGAATTTAATTTCAATTAATTATGAAACAATCTTCACAACTTACAAATATTACTCACTCTGTACTTTGCTTTTTTGAGGGTTGCCAAGTACAGATGCTAGGGTGTATAATAGTTTGTTCCTGTAAAACTATTAGGTTGGCATTCAAATAGAGCCTAAATAAAGAAAGCTTGAATATTCATCAATTTTACTGCAATGTAGGGCTTAATAGTTGACCAAATTCGGAACTCCAATTGTGGGGTTTTTCGTCCGTGCACAAGCAGTACAAACAAAGTTTGTTACACATTATTGTTCAAAAGCAGGAAATACGGATTGAATCTTTATACAAATACTTTCATTGTAACGGTAAAACAAATTGTTTGTACCAGAAGGAAAAAAAATTAAATTCCGGATATAGTTTATTGTTCAGCAACCTTAGCTGTGATTGTATGATTATATTCTAAAGAACAATGATATTTTGATGGTCTAAGGTAATTACACTGTTTATCTTCAGTAACAATTCTGTGACTCATGTAATGAAAACAAACAAAAAACACATTCACATTTCTTAAATCTTCTCTAAGAACATAATGAAAATTGAAATGTCATCACAATTTGGAAAGCTTCCGTTTTTACTACAAAACAAATCAATTTAAAGACAGAACAAAACATAAAATAATGCATCAAATAAAACAAACAAATCTCTTTTATCATATGATTAATTATTCCCTAGTGAAATAACAACCACAAAAATCACTTTCAACAAGAAGTATAAAAACAAGTAATTATTGCACTATTTTTTGCAAGAAGCCATATTGTGTTGGCTTTGCTTCACAGATTATCAGAAACTCTTCGTCTTCAGCGCCCATTAATATTTGTTTAAAATGTGTTAATATTTCATTTGGGAAATGTGTTTCGGCACTATAGTCAGATTACCCTGGCTGATTACGAGAGGAAAACCAACAAGAAGCATCAACAAAAACCAACAAAAAACATCAACATAAAATCTGCAGAAAAAAACACATGTTCGTTTATGTCTGGTTTCAACATGCATCAGGGAAGCTTATGATGTTTTCATTTTCATCACTTTAAAATAAGTCTAAAATCCTACTTTATTAAATAGATTAAACTTTTATTATTTCAGCTATAAAGGTCAAACCCAAGTAGCTGTATGAAAATGTATATCTTGCTGTATGAAAAATGGACAAGGAATCTGAATGATGGACTACCTGCATGTGCAAATTCGATCAGAACCCAAACAACAGGCAATTAACAACAAAAAGCAACACAACCTAATCTCTCTGCAGAAACAAATTATAACTTCCTTCGTAACATAATTATAGAACCCTATTAGCAACAGTCATTCCATTGATTACACTTGTGACTTTTAACACAGAGATTTTACCAAACTTAAATATAAGTAGTATTCTACTGAAAAATATTGGACTGAAGCAAAAATCTTATATAGAGCAAATAATTGTCCATATGAAGCTGAAAATGCATTTTTTAAAAATATTTTATTAAAAAAGTACTTTTGTGCAAAGGATTAAACCAGTATTCATCAAACCAGCTCAGTAAGTTGACCCAGGAGCATCTGGCATGCAAAGAGGTAATGTGTTCAAACACAGCATTGAGTACTATAACATAAACAAATGCCCGTATTGAAAATCATCATACAACATTTAACTATCAAGCAAAACATGATCACATATTGCAATCTACTACAAGTAAGAAGACATTATAAATGCATTACAAAGCTGAAAAAAACTGCCTTCCTTATCTCCCTACACCGATCATTCTCAACACCTCAGTAGAAATTACCGATTTTCTGAGAAAACAAAATTTACAAATTTATTTCAATATTACCACAGCATGAAAAACCAATACATATTTATTATGTTTTCATGCCATTATGACTATAAAAACAAGGTTTTATGGCAGACAATGTGCCGAGAAAAACAAAAATTATATTGCTAGGAAATATCGCTATGGTTTATATGATTATCCTTTTGGAACGACAACATCTTACGAGCTATTGATTCAATCTTCCATAAGGAGGAAAAGATAGTTTTATCTTGTCCGAATATATTTGCGCTGTAGAATAATATTCAGTAAATTTGTGGCGTATTAATGGATGCTTGGCAATAAAAACAAACAAGTTATGATACATTTTCTTGCAGACTTATTTCAATGGAGTCAAAATATGATGAAGAATTCCCCATGAGAAAAATAAGAAATATAAAACAATTCAAGAATAGAGATCCAAGAATAAGAAAAACATGTACATAGAAAAGTAATATCAAGTGAAACTGAAATTTCAGAATTTAAAGTACTAAGATACCTTTTCAACATGGATTTGGCAAAGCAGTTTTGATCAATTACATTTTGTATGAAGTCATAAGCTATTCAAGCGATATGACCTTTATGTTTTGGTGCGCCGTAAAACCAAAACAAACATAAGCTATTTGACTTGGCAAAATATTTTTTACAGTTTTAAGTGGAAGAGTAATTTGAAAATGATCTTATTTCATCCCTGCAAGTATGACAGAGGGAAACTTGGGTAAACTGTTCCCTTGGAAAATACCTTTCAACTATAGCACCATCTAAACCAATCTCATGTCAATGCTGGGATGGGGCAATAAAAGGCAAAATGCAATTTTGCTCTTTCTTAACCATAGACTTACATCTCAGACAGTTTGATGTCCTAAAATGATGCATTAAAAGCTGGTACATTTCAGAGACTTAAAATGTCATGTAACAAATAATGTTTTAATCCTCCAGTTGTCCCCCTGACCATGAAAACAATGGAACATAATGGTTTTCTTTAAGTCACTAAGTCTGTTAGAATATTGATATTGTCTACATGGTTCGGATGATTTGGTAACACTAGCTGTAAGGTCAATTCTTCCAGTATTTGAACTTTCACACATATAACAAACATTGAATATTACAAATGAAACATTCTGAGAATTCATCAGATTTCCATGCAATCAAAGTCTAGTATTTGATTACAGCAAGATAGACAGATTGCAATTACAAGCTTCCATTACAGATCCTTCACAGGTCAGAGAAAACATCAGAAAAAAAATCTGAATAAACAGATTTGATTACACAAGCCTGTGCATTGGAATCAATCTGTTTTGCCAATTCAAGAAAAAACAAGCCAATCTCGTTTTTCCTCTTGAAGCAACTTAAGTCTTCATCTCTGCTAACTCATGCCATTAACAAATCTCATTAATAGAATGTTCCATTAAGAAAATTCATCAAAGATTGGAAATCGTGATACAAGAACATGTTCTTCCATTTTGTACCACTACAGAAACTAGTGGATGTGCTTGATATATTGTGACAGACATTTTATTACCGAATAAGCAATAAGAAACCATTTTACCCATTTAATGTTGTCCATTTTGTTCCGCAATAAATTCTGTTTTATTGCTTTGAGAGGGATATATGCAACAGCCGAACAATCTAGGTAAAATAATTTGTGGCTTTGTTTGATTCACACTAATGGAAGAATGGAACAAACCATTAATCAAGTAGCTTAGCAGTAGACATCAGTATGTAGATCTTATTTTTATCAATCAAACAGTCAAAATGTTTCCAGATATATCAATTCTAACTTACAATAGTAGACACTGAGGAACAAGCTCAGTAAATGAATTAATTCTGTAGCTGAGCATAGGAACATGTTCTCCATTAGATTGTGAAATCCAATCATATCTTTCACAAGTTTAAATTGCTCATGTAAAAATCACAAATATTTGCATGGCATTTCATAGAAAACATTTTGGACCAATCCCTTAATGTAACATTGATTATATTATAATCAAAATAATTGTGCTGCATGCTCAAGAATTACAAATAAACTAGATGGGAGCCCGTGCAAGCACGGGCTTTAGGTAAATATTATTGTGTAATGAAACCAGCAATGTTTGTACACGCAATATTTACTTGGACGACCTGTACTTTGAACATCATAATTTACAACAAAGAGGCTAAACTTGTAGAAATTATTGAAATGTAACAGAAAAGATGAAAAAAATATTCGGCTCTCTAAGGGACGATTTTACTTGTGGTGGCAGTGTTTATTGATTTAATAAAGGGAAATAAACGCTGCGGGGAGTTTGGTCTATTTTTAGTTTTATCTAGAACTATTTTTAGACACAAAAAAACCCACTTTTTTGTTGATTTTTGGCAGTTTTTGCAAATATCAAGAGGCTTTGTCAAAAAAGAACTTGTCAACATGATATGCCGGTATATAGGTGCTCCAGCAACTAACAAAAGATTTATTCAAAGCTGCACAGTTTCTTCCACTAAACAGGAAATTTGCAAATATAATAGTATAGATAATAAGTTTGTGTTTCACTCAAAACGTTTCCACAAAAAATATCAATACTTATATAGGATTACCCTTAAATCTTAGTTTTCACACTAAACTCTTGAGTAGTATTCTCAAAAATACTTTCCCTCAAAATTTTAATAGTCACATTATATGGGTATGAGTGAATAATCAAGCTTAGGTTTTGTTTGTGCATCAAGAGCTAAAGTCATTATATTTACAACTCTATAGAAAACTGAAACATCAGATTTTCAAAGCGTCATCCAATTGTCTTAGCTTAATCAGTCTGATTCCATCAACTGTTAGTACATTGTATCATAGATACCAAGATTACATTGTACCTGTTCTACTTTTATAGGTAGTCTATTTTCTATCTTTATTATATCTCTTCAAACTTACTGTTCTGTAAACTATTACATCAGTGTCATACATATCATGAAGAACATAAGGCTTTCAAGATGTTGGAACATTGTTATAATCTGAGAAAGTTTTATAAATAGAATTCTAAAATAAGTGATGTATCAACAAAGAAAATTCCTAAAAAAGGGGTTAAGACAAGAAGCGCCGCAATGCGATGAAACCAGGTTTTCAACGACCAAGTTTGGATGTGACAAAAAGGATTAATTTGAAAGCAACAAAATCAATACATGCAAAATGAAGCAATTATGTGGAAACTGAATTTCTAATTTAGCAACAGTGACCTTGCCTTTGATCACAGACAATTGGGTAGCAATCCCAAGCTGTCTCTTGATATAAGCTACCCATACACCAAGTTTAGAGTCAATAGGTCAAAGCAAACTAAAGTTATTCAGTGGAAACTGAATTTCTATTTTTTGTGTCAGTGATTTGACCTCAATCACAAAACACCTGGGTATCAATCCCAAGCTGCCTCTTGATATAAGCTACCTATACACCAAGTTTGGTGTCAATAGGTCAAAGCAAACTAAAGTTATTGAGCGGAAACTGAAATTCTATTTTTAGTGTCAGTGACCTTGACCTTGATCACAGACATCTGGGAAGCAATCCCAGGCTGCCATTTGATATAAGCTACCCATACACCAAGTTAGATGTCAATAGGTCAAAGCAAACCAAAGTTATTGAGCGGAAACTGAATATCTATTTTTAGTGTCAGTGACCTTGACCTTGATCACAGACACCTGGGAAGCAATCCCAGGCTGCCTCTTGATATAAGCTACCCATACACCAAGTTTGGTGTCAAAAGGTCAAAGCAAACTAAAGTTATTGAGCGGAAACCAAAAGTAGACAGTCCACCCGCCCGCCCAGCCGCCCGCCCGCCCGCCTGCCGACTTCGGCATTACAATAACCTGGTTTTCGTTGAAAACCTGGTTAAAAACATTATCGGGAAAAACATCAGTCACGAAAGACAGACATGTCACAAAGCCAAAAGGCTAAAATGAAAATAGTTCTAGAAATTAAAAAAAAAATTTAAATGGGACGCCACAAACAAATAATAAAAACAAGATATAATGGGGTTTCTAACTTGGCATAGACAGTGGCAAGGACACAAACATTGTTGATTTGCATACCATTTCAATATTTTGCATGTCCTTACAACAGGCTGTCCATTAGCCATGATACTGTAGCAGAGATGTGAACTATCAACAATCCATATAAGAAATGGGTACGATCAATTAATTATGGACACAAGGAGTTGTAAGAGGAGCATAAAATCATAATGATCTACTACTAATACCACACTGGATGTACAAATTGCTCAATTTATTATAAACCTCAACCATACCGATCATATTTTATTATAAACCACTACCATATTGAATGTAGCTCAACGATAAACCTGTGCCATACTGATGAAATAAAACACAAGATTTTCCATGGAGGAAAATTGTAACAAAATACAATCACAACCCAAGCAATAATTTCAAAGAAAAAAAACTAGTACAAAAACAATTCATGTCTCCGAACACAACTTTTTAATGATCTATCATTTGTTGAAATTGAAAAAATCTATCAAGTGGGTGGGGTAACTAATATTATCAAAATATCCATAAATTCTAAGTAATTTTAATTTATTTTGTAAGTGATGCATTAAGTGTATAGATGAGACAGTGAAAATATAAAGAACTCAACAAATAAGACATTTATAAAATGTAATAAAAACATTTATCCTAACCTTGAAATGGCCTTACGAACGTCAGTCCAAACACATATTTAAAGTTCTTTTTTCATAATTCCAAAAGATGTAATGAAATGTCCATATAACAGTTTACAATGTCCTAGGGTGAATCACACAAAAAGTGTTTCCAAAATGTAAATTTGATAATTGATCACAACACTCTTCACACATGATTTTATTTTCAATTTCACACAGGAACCCGGTAAATTTTTCCTTCTTATTACACACATAGAACATACAATATGAGTAGAAAATTGCACTGGGAACTTGTGTGTAAACTGTAATTTAAAACGTGTAATGTTTGTCTTGAGATGAATTATCAAATTTACATTTGGGAAATACTTTTTGTGTAATTTACCCTAAGACATTGTAACATGTTACATGGACAACCTATATCAACATTTGGATTTATGAAAAAAGAACTTTAAATATGTGTTTGGATTGACGTTCGGATGGCTATTCTAAGGTGAGGTTAAATGTTTTCATTTCTTTCTAAATATCTTATTTGTTGATTTTTTTTATTTTCACTATCACATCTACACATTTAATGCATCACTTACAAAATATATCAAAATTATTTTAGAATTAATGGATATTTTAATAGTTTAGTCACCACACCCACTTCATAGATTTTTTTCAATTTCAAATGCCGATACACCCTTAACTTGACTAGTTTACAAAACATTTCAATTGAACCTTCAGAAGACCACAACCATGCATCTGACAGGCCATTAAAATCAGTTATACTAAGCTGTAATCAAGTGTGTAATTACAAGTCAGTAAGCAGAAAGAAAAGCCTGATCATTCTTAACAAAAAGAAATCATTTAATTAACTTCAGATTGACTACTTCATTTTTTAGCTAAAACTTTAGAAGGAAATAATTATCCTCCAACAATAAGACAGAGCCCAACAACATTCAACTTGCATGGATTAACAAACAGTAGAACAATATCAGAATAATTATTGAATATAATAAATTTAGAAATTTAGCTTATAGAATTTAGTTACACTTAATTATGAAACAAATCTTCACAACAAATATTACTCACTCTGTACTTTGCTTTCTTGGATTGCCAAGTACTAGTATTACCGGTAAGTAATAGTTTGTTCCTTGAAAACTATTAGGTTGACTTTCAATAGGATTATAAATAAAGAAAAGCTGGCATATGCATCACATTTACTGCAATATTCAGAACTCTAATAATGGGATTTTAATGTCTGTGCATAGGCAGTACAAACTAAGTTTGTTACACATTATTGCTGAAAAGCACCACATACGGATTGAATCCTATTATTCTTTGAACTCATATTTTCATTGTAATGGTATAAAGTTTGTTTGTACCACAATAAAAAACCAAATATTTGAATTCCAGATATAGTTTATGGTTCAGCAACCTAAGCTATGATTGTATGTTTATATTCTAGAGAACAATGCTATTTTGACTTTAATGTCTAAGTTAATTACATCTTTTATCTTCACTAACAATTCCATGATTCATGTAATGAAAACAAACAAAAAACTCATTCACATTTCTTAAATCTTCTCTAAGAACATAATGAAAATTGAAATGTCATCACAATTTGGTAGGCTTCAGTTTTTACAACAAAACAAATCAATTTAAAGACAGAACAAAACATTAAATAATGCATCAAATAAAACAAATAAATCTCTTTTATCATATGATTAATCATTCCCTAGTGAAATAACAACCACAAAAATCACTTTCAACAAGAAGTATAAAAACAAGTAAGGCCACAACAAATTGATCTTTTGTTCGTCGGATTTCCCGCACCTAAAAATCCGAAAATGGAAAAAAAATATTTTTATTTTTTTTTTGCTCCCGCACTTCAAAATTTTTACCGCATCAAGAATTTTTTGAAGTCAATTTTTTTTGGCACTCAAACAAGAAGTTTTACGGAGAAAATCAATAATTTTTGGTCTAAATATCAAAGCTTATCACCATGACATTGCTATATTTGTAACAAAACAGTAAAGTATTCACGTTTACATACGTCACTATGATGATCGTGTCGATCCTTTGTTCCTTTGTTTTTCTAAATCTTAAATTATATTTAGTACACGTTTTAACACATGTATACTTAATTTTTACGTAATAAATGCAATGCTTAACTTCCATAAACTTTAACTCTTGATACACACAGAAGTTGAACAGTGACGTAGACAGAGCGGCTCCATCAACCCTACAAATATGATCTGGATGTTTGACGTCATATGTTCACCTTCTGTGTCGTATGAATTGAGGTAGGACAGGATAGAAAAAAACCTTTTCTAATTATGTTCATGCTGGGGAGATATTCGAACAGACTGATTTAAAATGAAGTTGTATTTTGTATTATTTACCAAAAGGCTATATACTTTCGACACCAAAACGCATAGTCCATTTAATTTTATAGGGGTGCTAATTCTATTTTTCCTTCAGGATTACTTAGGTGTACTTAGCAGTTGTATGTTGTTTAGTCTGTAGCACAATTTGGTTAATTAATAATCTTCTTATTCTCCCTAATTAATAAGACTGTATTTATGCACTTAAAAGTGAACAGGTTTTGTTCATTATCATTTTATAGGGGTGCTGATTCTAAAATTCTCATTCAGGAATATATGAATATAATTATATATAAATTTTTTATGTTTTTGAGCCCATCCTTTATTTACTGGAATAATATTAAGACTTTATTTATACACCAAAAGTCAACAGGTTTGGTCCATCATTTTATAGGGGTGCAGGGCCTAAAATTTTCATTCAGGAGGATTTAAATTTGCTGAGTAGCTGTTTGTTGTTGATTCAATCTCTTATTTATTCGGTTAATATAAGGATTTATTTCATATGAAAAGTCACCAGGCTTGGTCCTTTATAATTTTAGCAGTGCTGGTTCTAAATTTTTACAATGATCTAGGAAGTTTTGAAGTTCAATATTGAATGAAATCAGTATATTTTACAGTATGATAATATAGTACAGTTCATCTAAATGCAAATGGAACAAAATACAGGCATTTATTTTGTTTGTATCATATTAAAAGCATTAATTTCATGAATATTAACAACAAGTAATCTTTCTTACAACAAACTACAGGATAATCAGAGCTAAACTGACATTTCCTTGTAATTCAAGGTCAAGATAATAAAACCCAAGGAAAAAAAGACTAACTATGAAACTATAATGAAGGGAAAAATATTAAATACATGCAGTGCTTTTAAAATTGTATCATGTAAGAAAAATAGAATAAATCCATATTAGTACAGCATCAATCCATGTTTTATATTTAAATAAGCATGTCTATATCCACAATTATAATTTAAGAGATTATTGTGGCTTATATGCACTTTGAAATAATACAGAATGCTATTTATTATAGTTTTTTCTGCAAAAAGTCCATATTTTAAGTGCATTTTAACTTAAAGTAAATGAATATTCATAAAAATAGAACTTTTTTTTATTTTTCGCTTTTCGCTCGCTCCTCAAAATGCAAAATGTGGGAAAAAAATATTTTTATTTTTTTTCGCTCGCTCACTCCAATTTTTTTTGGACAAAATCCATAGAACATATGATCAATTTGTTGTGGCCTAATTATTGCACTATTTTTTGCAAGAAGCCATATTGTGTTGGCTTTGCTTCACAGATTATCAGAAACTCTTCGTCTTCAGCGCCCATTAATATTTGTTTAAAATGTGTTAATATTTCATTTGGGAAATGTGTTTCGGCACTTTAGTCAGATTAGCCTGACTGATTACCAGAGGAAAACCTCGAAGCATCAACAAAAACCAACAAAAAACATCCACATAAAATCTGCAGAAAAAAACACATGTTCGTTTATGTCTGGTTTCAACATGCATCAGGGAAGCTTATGATGTTTTCATTTTCATCACTTTAAAATAAGTCTAAAATCCTACTTCATTAAATAGATTAAACTTTTTTTATTTCAGCTATAAAGGTCAAACCCAAGTAGCACTTTATCTTGCTGTATGAAAAATGGACATGTGATGTGCATGATTGACTACCTGCATGTGCAAACTCGATCAGAACCCAAACAACTGGCTATTAACAACAAAAAGCAACACAACCTAATCTCCTGTGCTCTCAGCAAAAACAAATTATAACTACCTTTGTAACATAATCATAGAACTTTATCAGCAACAGTCATTCTATTGATAACACTTCTGTCTTTTAACACAAAGATTTTACCAAACTTAAATATAAGAGTATGTATTCAACTGAAAAACATTGGACTGAAGCAATTTAAGTCTTATATAAAGAAATAATTGTCCATATGAAGCTGAAAATGCACGTTTTTGAATATTTTATTAAATTTTTTTGCAAAGGATTAAACCAGTATCCATCTAACCAGCTCAGTAAGTTGACCCTGGAGCATCTGGCATGCAAAGAGGTAAAGGGTTCAAACACAACATTGAGTACTTTGCTTTTCTCCTCATATTACATAAACAAATGCCCGTATTGAAAATCATCATACAACATTTAACAATCCAGCAAAACATGATTACATATTGCAATCTACTGCAAGTAAGAAGACATTATAAATGCATTACAAAGCTGAATAAAACTGCCTTCCTTATCTCCCTACACCGATCATTCTCAACACCTCAGTAGAAATTACCGATTTTCTGAGAAAACAAAATTTACAAATTTATTTCAATATTACCACAGCATGAAAAACCAATACATATTTATTATGTTTTCACGTCATTATGACTATAAAAACAAGGTTTTATTGCAGACAATGTGCCGAGAAAAATAAAAATTATATCGCTCGGAAATATCGCTATGGTTTATATGATTATCCTTTTGGGACGACAACATCTTACGAGCTATTGATTAAAGCTTCAATAAGGAGGAAAAGATAGTTTTATCTTGTCCGAATATATTTGCGCTGTAGAATAATATTCAGTAAATTTGTGGCGTATAAATGGATGCTTGGCAATAAAAACAAACAAGTTATGATACATTTTCTTGCAGACTTATTTCATTTGAGTCAAAATATGATGAAGAATTCCCCATGAGAGAAATAAGAAATATAAAACAATTCAAGAATAGAGATCTAAGAATAAGAAAAACATAGTGAAGTACATAGTAAAGTTATATCAAGTGAAACTGAAATTTCAGAATTTCAAGTACAAAGATACTTTTTCAACATGGATTTGGCAAAACAGTTTTGATCAATTACATTTTGCATGAAATCATAAGCTATTTGCACGATATGACCTTTATGTGTTGGCACGCCGTAAAACCAAAACAAACATAAACTATTTGACTTGGCCAAATAATTTTTACAGTTTTAAGTGGAAGGGTAATTTGAAAATGATCTTATTTCATCCCTGCAAGTATGACAGAGGGAAACTTGGGTAAACTGTTCCCATGGCAAATACCTTTCAACTACTAGTATAGCATCATATAAACCAATCTCATAGCAATGCTGGAATGGGACAATAAAAGGCAAAAATGCAACTGTGCTTTTTTAACCTCAGACTTGTTTCTTAGACAGTTTTTATCTCCTAAAATGATGCCTCGAAAGCTGGTTCATTTCAGAGACTTAAAAACGTCATGTAACCAATAACTTTTCAATCATCCAATTTTCAACTGACCATTAAAACAATGGAACATAATAGTTTCCTTCAAATCACTAAGTCTGTTAGAATATTGATAATGTCTATAAGCTAAACATTCCTACATGGTTCTGGTGATTTGGTAACACTAGCTGCAAGATCAATTCTTTCCAGTGTTTGAACTTTCACACATATAACAAACATTGGATATTACAAGTGAAACATTCTGAGAATTCATCAGATTTCCATTCAATCAAAGTCTAGTATTTGATTACAGCAAGATAGACAGATTGCAATTACTAGCTTCCATTACAGATCCTTCACAGGTCAGAGAAAACATCAGAAAAAAATCTGAATTAACAGATTTGATTAAACAAGTCTGTGCATTGGAATCAATCTGTTTTGCCAATTCAAGAAAAACAAGCCAATCTCGTTTTTCCTCTTGAAGCAACTAAAATCTTCATCTCTGCTAACTCATGCCATTAACAAATCTCATTAATAGAATGTTCCATTAAGAAAATTCATCAAAGATTGGAAATCATGATACAAGAACATGTCTTCCATTTTGTACCACTACAGAAACTAGTGGATGTGCTTGATATATTGTGACAGACATTTTATTACCGAATAAGCAATAAGAAACCATTTTACCCATTTAATGTTGTCCATTTTGTTCCGCAATAAATTCTGTTTTATTGCTTTCAGAGGGATATATGCAACAGCCGAACAATCTAGGTAAAATAATTTGTGGCTTTGTTTGATTCACACTAATGGAAGAATGGAACAAATCATTAATCAAGTAGCTTAACTGTAGACATCAGTATGTAGATCTTACTTTTTTCAATCAAACAGTCAAAATGTTTCCAGATATATCAATTCTAACTTACAATAGTAGACATCGAGGAACAAGCTCAGTAAATGAATTAATTCTGTAGCTGAGCATAGGAACATGTTCTCAAATAGATTGTGAAATCCAATCATATCTTTCACAAGTTTACATCTCTCATACTCATGAATAACAAATATTTGCATGGCATTTCATAGAAAACATTTTGGACAAGCCCCCTAATGTAACATATAATCAAAATAATTATGCTGCATGCTCAAGAATTATAAATATATAAATAGTAAGTGTTTCCACTCAAAACATTTCCAATATTTAATTAAATAGGTTTTCCCTTAAATCTGAGTTTTCACTCAAAACTCTTGAGCAGTATTCTCAAACATATTTTTCCCTCAAATTTTTAATAGTCACATTATATAAGTTAATATTCAAGGGTAGGTTTTGTTTGTGCATCAAGGGCTAAAGTCATTATATTTACAACCCTATAGAAATCTGGAACATCAGATTTCCAAAGCCTCATCCCAATGTCTTAGTTTAAATCGTCTGATTCCATCAAGTGTTTGTACATTGTATCATAGAAACTAAGATAACATTGTACCTGTTCAACTTTTATAAACATTAACAAAAGTCTATTTTCTATCTTTATTATTACTCTTCAAACTTACTTTTCTGTAAATAATTACATCAGTGTCAAATGTATCATGAGGAACATATGATATTCCAGATGTTGGAACATTGTTATAATTCTGAGAAAGTTTTATAAATAGAATTCTAAAATAAGTGAAGTATGAACGCAAAAAATTCTAAAACAAGAGCTGTCAGAGGAGACAGCATGCTCATCTTTTCTCAAACTCCCCACAGCGGTTATCTCCCTTTATCAAATTAATAAACACTGCCACCACAAGTAAAAGAGCCGAAAAACTTTTTTCATCTTTTCTTTTAAAATTCAATTTTTCAATAATTTTAGTCTTCTCTAAGTAAAATATGATGTTCAAAGTATAAAAAAGTTAAAAAATAGTTTTCATTATCAATTTGTAGAAATAACAAACCGTGACGTAAGCACAGTGAGAGGTTTGGGCATTCTATAAATAGATAGTATTAATAGCGTCACGTGGTTTACGAGGTGGCAGTGATTAAGTAGCAAAGCGTGACGTAAGCACTGTGAGGAGTTTGATCTTTTCTCAGTTAATCAGTGAATAGGTTTTAATAGTAAGGAGGAAGTGGTAATGGTGAATAAGTATTCCAAGTTTGAGTAGAAAATCTTTGATAGTATTGAAGTTTGTAAAAACTATAACCTTGGTTTTAGCTGATTTCTAAGTAAAAAGGGGCATAACTCCTAAACATGTCAAGCCAGGGTTACAGGCCTTGATAGTAAGGTGGAGGTAGTGATGATGAATAAGTATTCCAAGTTTGAGTTGAATATCTTTGACAGTATTGAAGTTATTTCAATTTGTAAAAACTTTAACCTTGATTTGCAATGCCAACGCCAACGCCAACGCCTGGGTGACAGTACAATCTCTCATTTTCTTCGAAAAGTCGAGCTAAAAAGGGGTTAAGAAAACATATCAGGAAAGCAACAGTCAAGAAAGACAGACCAGCCACAAAGCCAAAAGAAAGATATATTTAGAAATAAATAAAAATATCATAAAGGGATGCCAAAAACAATAACAAAAACAAGATATAATGGGGTTTCTAACTTGGAATGGACATGTGGCAAGGGCGCAAACATTGTTGATTTGCATACCATTTAAATATTTTAAATGTCATTTCAAGGGGTATTCCATTAGCCATGATACTGTAGCAGAGATGTAAACAATCGACAATCCAAATAAGGAAATGATATAGTCAATTAATTATGGATACAAGGATCAAAAAGGACGAACTCACTCTCCTCTAAGATTTTACTGTCTCTTAGAAAATGTAGCATTCAAAGTGACATTTAGAGAGGTAAGCATTCTGACTGCATTGATCTCTCTCTAACCCGGGTCGGTGGCCCAGTTGGTATTGTGCCTGGATTTCGCTTGGAATCTCGTGTCCCGAATCGCACCCGCCACCCGGGGAGGTTATACCCTTCCATGAAATTTGACAATAATGTCAATTTTCCTCCATTAATAAGATATATGGAGAGATAGGTTAGGTGAGCTAGATGTCTCAAAATGACCTAAATTGTGTTGACACAACGTTAAATTCAATAAAAAAAGACCTCTCTCTAAAAATAGTCCTTTACTTCCCCCATTTAGATAAACAAAACTAAACTATACTGAACTGAATGAACCAAAAAACAACAACAGATATGTTTCAATTAAAGAAATGAGTTATTTTTGTCAGAGTACATCAAGCTTAGCTTTCTAACTTATTTCATCAAATGGAATGGCAAATTGGCCAAGAGGTGTCAAACTTAATCTACCATGGATCGACTAAATTGGCATAGGTTCAAATCTTTAAAGAATCAATCTGTTTTAGGCTAAAAAGAGATTAATAATGTTGGAGATTTATAGTTCAAAATTTGAATTCTTGCTTACACAACTGTTCATGTTCTACTATATCGACCAAAGTTTGGAGACAATTTACTTTGTAATTTCCTGGATACGCACTTGCACAATCATGTACATTATATTTTTATAATGAAGGAATTCCAGATTTTCCACCCTCATTCTAAACCATCAGCAGTATTCAGTTAGAACAATAGGGCAGACAGTGAAAATAAAATTAGGAGTGGCTTGATACATAAACATTTCTCCAAGTGAAATAAGGACATGAAAAAATACTTATTAAAGCTGATCATATCAATAGCTTTTTTGTGAATAAACATATTTAACATGTTATTTATGCACTTTTATGATGTTAGGTGACATTCATATCAAGAATTTTAGAACTAGCTCACAGTTATCCCTAAGTGAATCACAGATACCGGTGTCTAAGTCTCTGATCTTTAAAGCTTACATGATTTACATTGGTACATACAAAAATGTTTCTAAATGAATACCCGAGAATTCATACATTGTATGTACATTCTACAAAATTCCCATGATATAAGACAAAACTTCCAGTAAAGCCAAACACCAGTACTGAGACTGGAACTACCAGATTTCTCCAAGAGTTATTCCAGACATGGAAAAGTGATAAACAGAACAGCTATCTGTGAAATGCTCCATTGAAAGAAAAACATAATATCATGCTCTCTTCGTAATTAAAATAAATTGAATTATTTTTATCTGTGAAATTGTATGTAGCAGTAGATAAACTAGGGCATGCCTCATTTAGAAATAAAAATCATGACATGTTACGAAACATCTATACCTATATTGCTCATGATAATGATTTTACAGTAAAATATCTGAAAAGTGACATCAGTGTAAGAGTCTGTACTTAGCTATTTTAATTGGTTTGGGGCAATCAACCCAAAAGGTCACAAGACTGATACCACCTCTGAATAAGAATTTTTATCTGCCCCGCGTTCAGTAACTACTGTTAGCTAATGTTAAGGGTACGGGAAAACTCAACCCGAAGACAACTCAACCTGGGACAACTCAATCCGTTAGTCACGACTTTGAGTTGTCCATGGGTTGAGTTGTTCCGACACTTTTGTTACCGAATGTTTTGGAATGTTCAGGGTAACTGAACACGCTGCTGGTAACAAGTAAAGACTATCTTGCATACAGGAAATGAACATTTTAATTCCTTTGGTCATCAAGTAGTTCCAAATGGTTGAATTGTTGCCCCCAAACAGCATGCAGCCATTATAATGACCTAATTCAAATACTTTTGATTATTCTCATAATGTCCATGTTCATCATAAAACGATTGCATAAAAACTAATTAAATTTGTACCATCAATAAATACACAAAATGTATAAGGAGCCCCAAAGTGACATTTTGAAATATTTTCTTGCCTATTTTGTTCAAACATAATAATTTTTGTTTCTTTGTAACAAGGATTTTTTAAAATATCATAAAATTCAAAGTAATATCATTTTGTTTTTCATGTGATTATAATGAAATAAATGTCCGCTCTCCAAAAAAACTTAGGGGGGCAAATGTCCGCCCCGTAAAAAAAGGGGGGCAAATGTTCGCCCGTAAATAAAAGGGGGGCAAATGTCCGGGTAGGCAAATGTCCAAGGGCAAATGTCCAGATACAAATCACCATACATATATCTTTATCACTGGTTCCCCATGTGCTTAATGCATCATGATATTTTCTTGATATGAAAAAAAGAATGTAGCACTTAAGAATGAAATCTTAGTCCTTTGGGTTAGTATGCAACTCTTCTTAAAGAAGAATCCATGGTAATTTTGAATTAATTCTTACTCCTTTGGGTTAGTTATGGAGCTCTTCAAAGAAGATTTGAATGTTTGCCAAAATTTCTTAGAATATAAAGAGCCATTATCATTGGATATCACACAATTTATAAACATTGTCTTCTGGTTTAATGTTACCCAGGGAAACTTTATGCACAATGATCAACATTTCTGCAAGAAATTGTTTTGACAAAAATTGTAGACTGGGTGATAAAACTGCATGGAATTATCATGTGTTTTAAATTCCAAACATTCTCCTGAAGATTTTTTTTTTCAAGTCAAACAAGTAAGACAAGTTTTGAATTGAATCACTCATCTGGATACAAAAGTAATTGATACTAAAATAACATATAAGAAATTGAAATGATAATTAAATGTTAAGCTTGTATAATACCCACAGCTCTCAAACAAAAAATCAATTGAAAACATTGCCATGCATATCATTTTAGATCTACATTGTCATTTCTAATTTATCTGATAAATTCCATGTATTCATGTTTTATTTTTTTCCTAGTCAGGTTAAATTATTATTGATGTCTATTATATGACTGGCAATTAAACATTGAACATGATAATGGTGTTTTAATGTTAGCTATGACAGAGAGAGGGAGAGAGAGGGGGGGGGGCAGAGAGAGAGAGAATTCAGCATAAAATTAATCACAATGAGGTTTCACATGTACCCTCCCAGCTAAATAGAAGCTAATGATTGTGGTATATAATTTTTATTACAGGTAAAAAAATGTTTGTATGGTTGCAAATACAATTAAATGCTTTCGTTTTTTTTTCCTTTAAATTAAAATGCCCTTGAAATTAAACAATAAAGCTAGTAGAATCCCTCAAAACACACAATGGAAATGTGATACAAAACATATTAAAAAGCCATAGCAGGAGCCCTAAGCAAAAAGTTTCTGGATTCACCCAAGAAGAAATTTTATACAGTTGAGTGTGTAGCATTTGGGATCACTAAGGTTCTATTGCACAGGTGTTCAAAACAATAAGAAACTATTTACATACATGTTAGAGTCAATTAGACTAATTAAGACTAGCATGTCCCTATGCTGAACTAAAAGCATGAAACTAATTCAATTACAACCTCTATTAACATAAATAAGATAAGAACATGTCAATGTGAGAACAGCTTCAAACAGTAAACTCAGTTAGTTATTGGTTAGAACTTACAAACTTTATCTTACAAAACGATTATTGTAGCTTAGATGAAAGAAAATGTGAAGATTAAGGGTAAATATTAGGGGTGTAACGGTTAACCGATATACCGGTTAATATTGCAATACGAGTTCTAACGGTTTTTAACCGGTTCGTTTTTCATTGAACCGGTTTTTGTAGTTAAGTGTCATACTGTTTGTTTTAATCAGAATCTGATAGTTAAATGTTTAAACAAATGTTAAAATGAATTGATTACTTGAAACACTCTTACTTAGAGAAATATCTTCAAGAGTCTGTTTCAAACGACGCATTTTTCTAACATATAGAAAATTTTACATTTGTAATTCAAACATTTGGATAAGAGATCATTTGAAAATACCCATATGCGTGCTATGCTGGTCCAATTAGGACGAGGTACATGCATTAATTAAGGCTTTGCATGTCTAAGCGAAAAAACGGTACGTATTGCAATATATTGCAATACGGGTTGTGCATATTGCAATATATTGCAATACGTTTTTTACCGTATTGTTACACCCCTAGTAAATATTGTGCAGAATAGCAGACAAACATGAAATAACACCTAGGCGATTAAATTTGGGAGCACAGGCTGTTGGCATGAAAGAGTCCCCCATAAATTATGTGTGTATATGGTAAAAATTATTTGGGGAGAAACTCTATAATAATACCAGCAGCTTGTGTTTCGTAGATTGGGAAGGAGGGGATTTGAAGCATAATTATTTGGGCTGTCACAATATACTGGTATACAGCTATATTGCAATATGTAGCTGCAGCAATATGTTCCCGGTATGACTTTAATGTACCGGTTTTTGACAATATTTTTTATTTTATTCGAAAATTCTTTCCTTTGCGAAATAAAAGAAGCAAAAGGTCAGTTTTTTCATTGTTCATTCAATTTAATCTTAAGTTACATACATCGGAGGCACAAAAAATCTAAAAGCTTACAATATATCGTCGTACGTATCACGATACGGTGCCAGCATATTGCAGTACATCGTGACAGCCCTAATAATTTTCTTCTCAAATAGGCTTTAATTTTGACATTGTTTTGAAAAATGCTTGTCTTAATATTCATCTGTGTAGCTACACCACTCTTTTAACTATTTTCATCTCAAGGTTTGAGTTACCTTAGCAACCAAGAAATGAAAATCACACACTACAGCTATAAAGGAGAATCTGATTGGCTATCACCATATTTCAGTAACCAATCATTAATCTTCATTATTTTCCCACAATGCATCACTTATCAATTTGAATGATAGTGTGGAGAGTTATTTTTAAGCCAATGAAAATCAATCAACAAGTATGAACTTTTTATTGTCAACATTTTTAAGATATTTTTTCAAAATTTAATATTCAATGATCAGTTACCATAGAGACACAGTGGAGAGATGTTTTATTCAAGGGAAATCAATCATAGAGTATGGACTATTTTTTGTGCACTGGATATATCCTAATGATGCCATAAATCAGAAAGATGAATTTGACATGCTAAAAAATCATGAAAGATTACGCTATCCATTCATCTTCTAGAGAATCAACTCAGTCTCTTTCTTCAATATAAAATGATTGAAATTACGGAATGATTAATTTCTTTCAATAAAGAGATTTTAATTCATTGACCGTATGATCTGTTGTATTTTATCACAGGAGCACACAGAGAAATTTATTTCTGATCAATCGGTATTGGGAGAGATAAATTGATCCGAGTTTGAGATGAATTGGTCCGAGTTTGAGATTAATTGGTCAAGTTTGAGATGAATTGGTACAGGTAGAGATGGATTGGTCCGGGAGCAAAATGGAATAGAATGTGAAGAAGGTGCATAATAAGTATCCTGAGGTCTTAAGGTTCACTAGAATAATCTATTAAAGTCAGTTTTATATCAATGATGAAATCATTAAAATATTGATAGGATCATTATAATAAAGTATTATTATCAATCACTACATGTCATATGTCACAACAAACTTGGAACAAAAATCCAATCTCCTTAAACAGATATCTTCGAGACCGCTGTAGTATAGGATCTCTTGTCATTATTCAATAGGTCATGTCATCATGACCTATGTGTGGACAAATCAATGGGTAGCTTCAATCTAAACAAAACACTGTTGATTACATGTACATCTTGATTCATAATTTCTGTTTTTAGACAAAGAGTTTTTAACCAATTTGATAGTGATGTTATTCTCAGGCTATGATAACACAGCTTTTTCAAATTGTGTGACATAGACGGTGTAAGCAAATTACTGAACAAATTGATTTTGTTATGAATATTATAGAAGCAAAGGTCAGCTGACCGTGACCCGTAATATGAAGTAGCCAGATCTAAAATAAGCAAATGAGCCTGCAGGTAATTTTAGATCAGGTTTGAATTAGATTGACAAAAATCAGAAAAGGAAGACAGACCAACAATATACTGTTGATTTCCAGCAAATATTACTCTTCAAACTGTTACTGAACAAAGAGTTAAACACATCACTGGCAACGCTTCAAATTCAGACCAAGGGCTCATTAAACATCATTAAGTGCCTTGACACTCTGTCTTCAAAAAAAATATATAGACAATGCTTGTGTATGATACTAGACTATTTTAAAAGCCATCATGCACACGTCTTTGCAAAAGCAGAAGTTATAGTACACTAGATTTCAAACTAAGTGATCTAGGCTATAACCCTGCAGCAACTCAACCTATACACTCAACAAAAAGTCACCGTTTTCCTTAACATGACTGCGGAGAACTTACTCCTTAGAAAGTTTAAGTTTGCACTGATTAGAATATAGCCAATGATATCCACATGAAATTGGGTGACCTAGCCACCACAGTATACTTTGAAGTGGTGTTAAAAACAATACTAATTAAAAAAAATTACAATGACTAAATTACCTTCTTTTTCTTACATATTGAAACCTTCACCCCTTCTACAGAAACAGCAAGATCTACTTTCCTCTTCTTGATTGCTTTGGCTTTGAATTCATACTGAAAAGTAAAGATAACATAATTAGTTTTATTTCGTGTTAGTCTAGTACTAGGCGACTTATCAAATGTTCAAGTCAATAATGAAATAAAGTTGTTTAAAAGTAAGTCGACTGAGTTAAAATGGCCAAGGTACAATTTAAGCAAATCCAATGCTAATTCAAGATGGCTGCCAACATGGCTGCAAACTGTAAGATTGTGTTTTCCGTATCTATATTTTCTTTAAAATATGTTAACAACTTGGCTTTCTAGAAAACATCAATATCTTATCTTTTGGTCTCAAAATTCATAAGAAAATGTTTCAGATCAAGATTTATTGCTGGCATACTTAATTTACTTGGAAGAGTTATATATCACCATTCAAGTTAGAATTAAACAAGAAAGTATGAATGTCCTCTGTATTGCATGCATTCTCATATCTTTCATATTAATTCAGAATTCATGAATTTCAAGAGCAATTCTCAGACATTGTGATAAGATGAAATATATAAAATATGGCATACATAACTTACCCTGATTCTTCTCATAGCAGTAACAATCTCCAATCTGCTACTTGGTCTGGGAACATCCAGTGTCCCAATATACTGTAATATAATAGTGGCATTTTTAATAACATTCTTATCATCTAGCTTGTCTCCAAATAATTGGTTTGTCAACCCTCATCAAATAAAGTTTTCATTCACTTGCTAGATAAAGTGAAGTACTACATGTAACAAGAAATATCTTTTAAAAGATATATGGCGCTTTATTTGCAGAGTTAATTTTGTTTGAAATATAAATAGTCATATTCGTTGTAGGGACTACTATATAGTCAGCGACTACAATCCATACTATGCACCTGTTTATCACAAATAACCAATGGTACCATATCTTTTATCCATTTCACTCTACCTGAAGAGAACTTCATTGGACAAAAAGGTTTGCTAGAGCAAATTGTATTGGTTAACAATTTAGGTCAAAATTTGGTTTAGACAGCTGTGCCAAAAAAACAAAATCTCTATGAACAAACGTCTGGGTTACATTAACATACATTAAAGATCTTCAAGAGGAGTTTATGCTGGCTAGTTTAAAGGAAAAAAGTATGAGTTTAAGCATGACTTCTTAATTAGTAAGATAAGTTTCCCTTTGATGAATAAAAACTTACAATTTTAATATCTTTCTATGGTTTTATCTTTAAATGAAAGCCCTTTCAAGAAGGGAGTTAGATTTTCATAGGAAATATATCAGTCAAACAATAATAATTACTTATTTATATTTGTAAAATATAAAAGGGCATAACTCCTAAACCATACATTCAAAGTAACATCCCTTCATAGTTGAGTAGACATAGTGTCAATGAATGAGCATACCTACTTTCATTTTAATATCTGTATTAAGTATTTAAAATATTTCAATTGGAACAAATTTTAACATTAAAATAAAGGGGCATAACTAAAAAAATCATCATGAGTTATATCCCTTAATAGTTGAGTAGATGTAGTAAACAAGAAAGAAAATATTTATTCTAAAAGTACCCATACTAAAGGGAGGTAACTCCTTACCTTGGCCTGAAAATGGATGCCATGTTGAAATGCATCATCATTATGTAATGGTATTCTGTTGTCATAGCCATCATCAGGAACTAAATCATATTCCTTCTTAGATGGCATGCTGCCACATTCTGAAAATATAGAAAAAATTACCATCAAATATTAATATCAAATAAATTTTTATAGAATCAATTTTTATAAACAAAGTGAAGTTCAATTTTGGTTGATTTACAATGTTTTCCAATAGGTTCAAAAGACATTTCTTTTTTAGAAGATCTTTTGAATTCTTTTGAAAAATCTTCATATAAAATTTTCTCTGCTATTCATTATGAAGTACACCCTTTGCAAGGTTATCTAAGATTAAAGGGAACTGTTCAGACAAACTTAGATACAATTTCGTCTTCCCCTGTATGGGCTTTCCTTATGTTGCATAAAAATGTTTAGAACTTTGAACCGACAATAATGTTTAACTGCTAATATTTTATTTTGCTGATCAGTATTGGGACATTGGTTTATCAATAAGTTATTAGTTTCAATCTAGAAACTATGAGTTGAAATTGAAAACATTATTATTTTTTAGTACAAAAGTTTGCCTGTTTTGTACAAACCTTAACTTAGAAGGAATAATTTAATTCACTCAAAATTTATTAATACATTGTACTTGTATGTTTAGTTCATAGAACTTGTGACAAAATTATACACAAGCACAAAATAACAAACAAGGTTAGAATTAATAACTGCCAACTTGGAAAATTGAATTAGTTTTCTTACGGCAAACTTCTTTGTTCCAAAATTGATAATTTCCAGTGTTTTTTACTACAAAATGCTCAGAAACTTTGACAATGCTAAGCTAGCTAAGAGGAAGTCTTCGCATGTATTCCTTAAAAGGATTAGAGAACAAGACTTATGTAATGGAAACAAAAAATTGTGTTTTATATCAATTGTTTGTTTTATTCAATTTAAGACAATACAAAAATAATTTAGGAGTAAGGTCTCTAAGTAACATTGGGTGTACTGTGTTATGTCAAAAAATGAGAAATTACAAAATATGTGGCCAATTGGGAATGCTTTATAACTGGAATATTTTTATTGGACATGAAGCAGTGGCATAACTTGGCATACCCCAGAACTCCTTTGCCTGTGATCGAAAATGAAAAAAGTAAAATCTTTTAATAAAGTTTAAGAAACAAAATGGTTCTAGAAAAACAGCAAATAGTGCTAGAACAGTGCTACAGTGCTCTAATTGTTTTTTTAAATACTTGTTAACCAACAATTTGTAAAATTAAACTGTACACACAAATTCCTAATTCCTTGAGTATGGTACAATGCAAACTCGTGTAGAGCTGCAATAAATAGTTAAAATAAATCCACAAAATGCTGTATTGAATCAATAAATTAACAGTTATGTTGCTCTAAATCAAAGATATTATTAGAATTAAATCGTTTTACTGGTTTACAAATAGCTATTTTAGAAATTACTTTCGGAATTCAACCAGTTTTCATTACTAGAATGTGTGAGAATTTAATTTCATTGCATGCTGAGAAACACCTTTGATGAGATTTTAAAGTGTAAAATTGGAACAGTTTAAAATGAGATATAGCAAACAATTAGATACTACAATGCAGAATTGAGTGTTTATTGTGAAATACATGAAACATTCAAATAACATGACTGAAGTGATTAGATTGTACAAATTGCAGGTATAATATTATTAAGCTTTTTCCAACAGGGAAAAAATAAAGTGTGGTTAAGAATTTGCTTCTATTTACCTAAATAAATCTATCTATCTATCAGCTGACTTTACAATCATGTACGATAATTCCTGATCATTGAATTCACCCTAAGGCAGGCGATCCCTTGCAGAACCCATTTACACCTGAGTGGAGTAGAACAAGTGTAGGTTAATTTCTTGTTCAAGGAAATTAGCAGTGCCCCAAGTGGAGTTTGAACCTGAGACCTCTTGATTCCTAAGCACATGTCCTACCACTGGACCACTGCTCCTACAGGAAAGTTTGCCAGATACCTTGCACACTTTTTTGACAAATTAATATAATACATTTCAAAATATGGAATTGTATTGGTCTCACATTCTAATGGACACAGTAAATTACAAAGATATTTTGTAAAAAACTGTCTAAGCAATTCAATGCACATGGCTGAACATGATTTTAAAACGATTCTGTAAGAATACAAAGCTGAATTTTGTCTCTAGGAATAATTTAATTAAGACAAACAACAAACAGTTTTGATAATTTCCAGTGTCAACATTTATCACATTTGTTTAAATAGTTCCAATTAATAAAGTAATTAAAACAGTAAATTATCCTGCTTAACCCAACATTTTTCACTAACTTTCAGTAATATTTAAGCTGCCAGTTAACCTACTCACTATCCCTTAATAGACCTAGATCTAAATTTCTTTCTTTTTTATTTGGTTTAACGCAGTGTCAACACAATTTAGGTCATTTTACGGCATCCAGCGCACCTAACCTAGCATTCCTGAACCGTTGTCTATAACCAGTAATCACCTACCCTTCCACAAGGCCTGAAACTTCTCCATATTATCTAATCAATGGAGGTAAGTTGACATTATTGTCAAATTTTCATGGAAGGATATAACCTCCCCGGGTGGGATTCGAACCCGTATCCCAGTGCTACCATCTGACTATCACCCGGGTTTATCTAAATTTGACCAACATTTTAAGAAGTGCAAACATAGCCAGTGTTTGATACAGAGATAGGAGAGAAAGCGAATATTTCATGACAAAACTCCATGAACATGCTTTGTAGGTCCCAGCAAGGAGCACTCCTACAACCCCAAAGAATTTTAGTAAGATACCTTCCTTGCTGAAGAAACTGGGTAGGTGTTCCAAGAAGAACAAAATTTTATTAATTATGATTAACTTCAATATTTAAGTAAGATACCTTACTAACTCAGGAAACAGAGTGGGTGTTCTAGGATAAACATAATTGTATTAACCTCCATGACTAACTCAATTATTAAAACAAATAAAATCAAACAAACAAACCTGAAACAAAAATACTAATGTTTGCACAAATGTTTTTAATAAATGCATCAACAAACATGACTGGAGACGAAAACATCCTTAGATCATTCTATACACGCAATAATGACAAAAACATAACTTAACATTGGTTCGCCAAGAAAAAAAATTGATTTAAGAAATTCCACAAAATTAATCTGTCAATCATTACAGTTTGTAAATGCATAAAAAAGTTGAGAAAATTCTCCGAAGAGGACGATTTATCATAATTATCAACATATCCCATGGCAAGAGTTTCTTGCATAGAAAATAAAAAAATATCGAAGATTAATTTACTGCATCAAATGCTGCAATGGACCGCAAAAGAAAATCATGAAATACGGCAGTATTTTCCCTCCGAGACTTTTGTATTATGATGTGCAGTTAAACTGGTAAAAAATTAATATATTACATGAGAGACGGCATGATAGCTCAAAGAAGTTCACAGTATGGCATCATGGTCTTAGAGAAGATTTTATCTCATAATATCTACAGCAGGGGATCTTAAATAATAAACCTGGGACTAGTGTTGTTCCGATGATCGGGAATAATCGATTAATGACTAGTTGGAAGCTTCCGATTCTGATAATCATAATCGATCATAGGTTAGAAAGGAGGATAGGCTATTTAAGGACAATAACATATTTTCATATATCTAAACTGTTATTAAAAATGTTTTAAATACATGTCATTTGTGTCTGACTTGTATTGGACACTGATATATCTAGTTCAAGTTCCAAAAATACAGCTACTATACTAGTCAAGGGAACTAGGCAATCGATTTTATCGGTTTCTTTGATTTTTAATTTTTATTAGGTTTTTGACACATTTGACTAAAGAAAAAATATTTCCTAATCCATAGTACATGAATTTTATTAGGATTCACAGTAAAACATGCATGCAAAAACAAACTTACCAGGAACCGATTATAATCGGAAAAATCGCATCGACAACAGAAACCGATTCCAACTGATGATCGATTACGGTTTTCAGCCGATGTCCCACCACTACCTGGGACTAGGGATAGGCATTTGATCACCTCGACCTTTCATGATTGAATAGTCTCGGAAGGATTCATGAGGGTCTACCCTGGTGGGCATGGTTGTTACTACCTACGCGAGGCGAAGTACTAACGGTTATGCAAAATAGTTCTTGTAGTTTCTATATTAAATTAATTAATTCTATTATTCTATATTAAATATTGAACCAAATATTGTTCAGCGATATCATTGAACTGTGTTATTTTAAATTTACGGACTAAAAATGAAACATCACTCATCGCCTAAACGATCGTGTATTTGTTTACTTCAACACCGGTAGTTCCAAAATGGCGTCTTAATATGTCCGAGGTTTATTGTAGCAAATGGCTGAGGAGTTCCGAATGTAGGGATAGAATGACTAGGGATGAGTATGACTGGGCATCTGACCATAGGGTAGTATGTGTATCAGCTGCAATCAAAGTTGCAGCAAAGTATTATTTTACCTGGTTCTTCCATGGCATTAACCTGTAAGAGCATAGATTTTTACATGTATTTTAAATCAAAATGCTGGAATCACTGAATGAAGACTTTGTCTCTATTAATTAAGCATTGGCATTTAAGGAAGCATTTACCGATTGGGGAAAGCTGAATTGTCAAGGAAAATGGAATATATCCAACTGCAATAGTAAAAGAGTAAGGAATAGAGCCATATACAAAAATGTAGAATGATGACAAGGGAGTAGATTTTGCAAATAGTAACATTAAGTTTTTAATATTGTTCAAAAAGGCCGACTTGATATTTTTAGAACAAAGAAAGTAATTGCAATGGGTAATACATGTAGGTTTTACTAAGTGGAACCATAATTTATCTTTTTGTTTATCAATTAAAGAGCATGAAGAAATAAGATGCATGAATGAAACAAACTACTTCCAACTAAAAAGCAACCAACTAAACAAAATATAACTGCATGGTTTATAACAACTCTCAGCAATGACAAAATTTCTACCTATATAATAAACAACATCAAGTTAATGGAACATTAATAAGAAAGCAGAGTAAAAAAAAAGGTCTATTATATTATCTATTAATATAAAGACAATTTATACACCTGTGTATAATTAATAAAGTAAGCAAAACTGCTAGACAAGGAAAAAGGTGGAACCATACTATAAATTTTGCAAGGAAGCAAGTTTCATTACTTCATGATTGGAAGAGTTGCTTCAAACAGCTGAGTGACCCAAGCAAAGACAAATGGAGAAGTGTCCCATAAAGGAATAAATAAAATAATCAAATATCAAATGTATATAGAGGTGTGTATTTTAAAATCCAAACTTATGTCTTTTCTAAGTGGTTTATTTGTATTTAAGTTTTACAAAATGGTTAAACATGTTTCTTGTACACACAGTGTATATTGTAATTTCAGGAAATATTGAGCCTTGCATCAAACAGTTTTGATATTATAAATAAAATCTTGATCATTATTCTTATCATTTTAATTGCTTCATCCTAATACATTTTTATTTCATACCAATATGCTAGCTACTAAACGTGCAATGGGCAGTTCAATGTACATAGGTACATCATTGAACCCACAGGGACATGTCTTATGACTTTCCAAGACCTTCAGCAGAAAACCATAGAGGTCTTTATAGGTCACAAGACAAATCCTTGTTGAGGTACCTTAATATTTTTCTCCTTAAAAGTGAAAAATTACTGATTTGAAAAAAATATCACTGATTATTACATAATGACTGAAGTTATAAAATATTTATATCTTACACTAAAGTTCAAAATACTCAAAATTAAAATTCTAATCAGTCAACTTTCAATTTTTGAGAGGAAAATGTTCAGATACCATAACGGGACAAACTAAATTGTTAACAATAAGACATTGATCAAGTTATTACATTATTTTAATTATTTTGAGATCACACAAGCTCATTCTGGTAGTACAAAAACAACCATGATCTATAAAGAACTGCTGACATGCCTATGTTGCCAATGTTAGCTGTAACAGCAACAAAAAACAACAAGATATAATGAGTCATACACAATATTATCAACAACACCATGTTTCTGCATACTTCATATATCAAGTAAGAAATTCCATAGATAATAAAAATAAATAAAACACCATCAGGCCAAACTAAAATAATTATTTTGTTGCGACAATTTGATGTTTATTTATTTATTTTTTTGTTGGGTTTAAAACTGTAGCTGCACATTGTATAGGCTATATTACAGCGGTCTGTCCACCTACTCACTGTTCCTGGAAAGGTTAAATCTCAGGATTTAGCTGTTAACCAACTACTAGGCACATACTTCCTTCAGTGACTGACTACTGTCCTACATGATTTAGAATTAGTTGTAGGAGGGAGAATGGCTGTAGAAAATTATTTCATGACCAAGCTCCACTAAAGTATGCCCTGCCCGGGAATCGAACCTACAACCCCTTGATTAGTAGACTTGTGCACTACTGACTGAGCTAGTCTGGTGGGCTTATGTAATAATGTACAACAGTATGCTGGAACATCACTTGACTGGTAACAATACTGCAACACAAATTATCCAAATAATTATGTCTCAATCTGATTAAAACCAGATCTAAAATTTTCCGCTCGCCTACTCGCTAATTTAGATCTGGCCTTTTCCAAACAAAGGTCACGTTCAGGTGACCTTTTCTCATCATTATATTCATGACAAAATTGTTATGATACGTAACGTGTTTACATCGTCTACGTCACGCAATTTAAAATGAGCCATCCAATCGCAGATTTTGAATAATACAGCTGTTAAATTAGCATGCAAAACTTGGTCTAATAATAGAAATTACGAAATCAGAATGTTATTAATAGTGTTTCGTCTAGATGAAAGCTACGCATTGATTGGTCGACACAAAGTTCATCTCGACATGACCTTCCATGGAGACAGTAGAGATCCTGTACGACAATGCTCTACAGGATATCTGTTTACAGAGATTGTTACCATCTTTAATATCATTAATGTATGTGAAATGGAGCAAAAAGTGTTGAAGCTTATGCCAATAAATCTTGTAGCATTGTTAAATTTTACTTTGAAGTAAAATATCAAAGAACTAAAAGCACTATGAAATAATGATTGAATGTTCGGAATGCAATGAATTTTACATACTATCTATTTTCATGTCTCTGGTTGATTTGATTACATTCATATTTACACAAAGGTGGCACTCTTTGTATTTATTTACAATGGAAATATACCATGCATAATTTCTTTAATCAATTCTGTGCTGCGAGTAGTCATTCTTGCAATCTGACGACTGTAAACAGCCATTACAACAAAACCCCTCTGAGAGCGTACATTAAAATTCAAATTTTTTAGTTATTGTTCATTTCATTCAACTGTCAGTGGTAAATTCATTAAGTTAACTTCAAAAATTAAAGAATTCACTACAGTACTTCTGTACTCCATCCAAATATATTTAAATCGGCAGAGTTATTGACAGTTGAATAAAATTCATTAACATTAGCTTACAATCATTGGTGATTTCCTAATTGACCATTCCTGTAATGTTGTTCGTGCAAGTTGACTAGTGACATATTAAAAAAATACATAACCCGCATCGATAGCGCAGTTGGTAGCGCGCTGGGATTTGGAATCTCGTGCCCGATGAGGTGGGGGTTCGAATCCCACCAGGGGAGGTTATACCCTTCCATGAAAATTTGACAATATTGTTGATTTTCCTCCATTGATTAGATGATATGGAGAAGTTTCCAGCCTTGTGGAAGAGTAGGTGAGTACTGGTTATAGACAATGGTCCAGGATACCTAGGTAAGGTGCGCTGGATGCCGTAAAATGACCTAAATTGTGTTGACACGGCGTTAACTCCAATAAATAAAATAAAAAAATACATATGTGGGTAATTACACTACAGCTGCCTGCAAGCACACTTAGTGTGTAGTGCACACTGCACAAGTCTACTGATAGAAATGTTGTGGTTTCATTTTCCAGGTAATTTCCTGTAGCTTGTTATGAATAAATCCTATGGCCGTTGTCCCTTCTGAAACGGATTTTTAACCATGCTGGACAGTGGTCAGTCACTGGGGGAAGTATGCATTTAGTAACTGGTTAACAGCTAAATCCAGAGATTCTGATACAGCTTTAAAGCCAACAACAACAACAACACTGCCTCCGACTTATTTTCTACATGTTTACTTATCAGCCACCAAAATCTTACTGTTAAGGATTTACATATTCATTTCACAACTGACCATTTGTCAGAAGTAAATACATGAAAATTTCAATCAAGCAATAATTTGTAACAACAATTATTCACCACACAAGAGAATGTTGCAGAGGGAAGGCTCATAGTTGTTAAGTAAGCCTGACATATTTGTTTTGTTTGATCTTCACAAGGGCCCTTCATAAGGATGCATTATGTGCACACCCCTGGGGCAGGATGTGACTCTTCCTCCCACAAAAGATTGGTTTTTGTGTCTAAATTGAGTCAAGTTTTGAATACTCCTGATATAATTCATATCATGATAGTTTCCATTCGGAACGACCTCGGCGATCATCTACGAAGATATACCTCGGATATCAAACGTAGTAGGAATACAACCAAGTTATGAGGTCAGTCGATTAACCTCATAGATTAAGTAGTGCCGCTGTAAACAACCAACATGGCAGATCATTTTGCAGAAAGTATCGAGTACACAAAAAATGTTTAAGGATCAACTTTGATTTAAGTGAATACCAGTTACAGGCATTGAAGAGCTTTAACTGCCCATAATCGTCCGTCATTTTTGGTGTTCTATTGAGTAAACGTTGGGAACGAGGCTAGATTCTATGTTGGAACTACTTTTGCTCCTCGTAATATCCGAGGTGTATTTTGGTGGAAAATCGCCGAAGTCGTTCCGAATGGATAGTTTCTCATTTGAAAAGCCATACACAGTATGACAGACACCTATAATGTATCTAGCCTGATGATTCAATATTTTATTATTATGTCATCAGAAAGCATATCTATTGAAATATGTCTAATGCACCTGTAACATTACGTAGTTACCTGACAAGAGATTTGAGATAACAGAGCCAGATCACAGGCTTAGCGCAAAATGGTCGTAACTCAATTTAAAAAAAGAGTGAGTTACGACTGTTTTGCGTTAAGCCTGTGAGATGCATCAAGTAACAGCATGGTGTCTGGGTGTGGAAGAAGAACGCACAGTGTCTAGGTGCTAGGAATCACATGCATGGTGAGGAGCAATAAAGTTAACACAATATTTTGATTTTATCAAACAAGAAATCTTGATAGCATTCCAAAATGATATTATATACCAGTATGTAAAGTTTCCAGAATAACTTGGAAATGATAGTGATGATACAAACAAATAGATAGAATAACACAATTAACAGTCCCCTATTCATCATCAGCAGTAGAAACAGCAGTTTAAGCAGCTGTACAATGTTGGTCTTCCATCTAGGTATAGCGCGTAAATATTGACCCCGACCTGACCTTTATGCAAGAATATTCATTACATTGAATACCAATGTAGTATTAACGCTCGATTACACCGTGACCGTGAGGATTATGAGTTAGAACTTAACACACAAACATACTTCTATAATTTTACGAGCGCTGCCGAAATGTAGAATAGGCGTGGTACTGACTTTCATCGGGATATGTGTAGATAATTATTAGATACAAATGTGAAAGCTCAGGTCGGGGGTCAATATTTACGCACTATAATTAGTCGTGGCTTATGCTTGTTGTTACGAATAGACTATATCCGGAATTCAAATATTTGGGTTTTCCCCTACAGTACAAACATAATTTCACCGTTACAATGAAAACACATGTACAAAGAACAATAGGATTTAATCCATAGCTTGTGCTATTTAGCAATAATGTGTAACAAGTTTGTTTGTACGGGCTGTGCACAGACGGAAAAAAACATAAATTTGAATTCCGAATCAGGTCTATTATGGCTTGACAGATTGAAAAGTTTATGTATTTCCTTTTGACAAGGGATATAATCAACTCTCAACAGCAATATTGTTCACTAGGAAGCTAATTGGCTGTTAGATCTTGCATTGTGGCCCCTAGTTAGGTCCCATTTTAAACATTGAAACATGGAGTATTTTATAAGGGTCTTCCATGGTTTAAGACCATGTGATTCACTTCATCAATTTTACGATTCAGACTCAAGACTTAAGACCCAATGCTCTTAAAATAAAAGCAATGATTTTTAATATTAATTTAATATGAAATCTATAGAGCTGCTCAATAGTAATAGTTCCAATAAATGATAATACTCCATGGAATGTGATGTCAACCATTATTTATAAAAACTGAGTTTCTCAAACGTCAGTGCTGTCAGCACTTTGATTGGCAAAGACAGGAGATAATATTGGCATGACATACATTAATATGCCAAGTAAATAAAACATGGCAGGAATAGTTCTAGATACAAAAACTACAACACATAATGCATGTACTTACAAATATTATAGAACAATATATGTCATGGTTGATAATAATAATACATTTGACAGGTTATCAATAAAACAACTGTCAACAGTTGCAAGGATAGAGATGGGGGGGGGGCAGAGACATAGCAAAGTATAGTATTTATGCGTCTATGAGTGGGGGTATATGCACACAACCCAAGGGAGGTAATTTAGTATAAAAAACACACATTAACTCCCTTAGATTAAATATTTTTTGTTGAATTTACATTGTGTTAACACAAATCAATATGGATATTTTAAAGGGGCTAGCTGACCCAATCAAGTTTTCCTGGATCTTTCCTTTAACTAGTATTCACCAGTCCTACTCTCCACTAAGCCTGCAACTTCACTATATACCTTATTAATGGAGAATAAAGCAATATAGTCAAACCAGTAACCCCTTCAACACTATGTTCCAAATCCTATGCGTGGCCTACTGCACAATGGACCCAGATCCTTTAAAATTGATTTAAGAATGCTTCTTATAAACAAATCAAACATATCCAAGTGAATTACCTTATCCGCAGAAAAACAAAAGCATGTATAATCCTTAAAGAGAACTATCTTTACTAAAATTTACCGTACTGAAAAAGCATCAAAAACAACAAAGTATCAATAAGAACACTATTGATGTTGCAATGAACTCGTCAGGTATATTTCCAGATCAATGATATTATAGATCAAACTATGAGATAGTAATCAACATTAATTGCTGCACAACATTGTATCACATTCCTGAACATCAATAGATATCAGGGTACCAAACATAGTGAGTTATAATTGTCATCATCAATTGAAATAATCCTTTTAATGTTCGTTTAATAAATGATTACCATAAAATACATAATAAATTCACCTCCTTTAATTATTAATGCTAGATTTTTGAAGTTGCTTTACTTGTAAGCATGTTTTGTGTATTTTACTTGTATGGTGTGTTTGTTCCGAAAGGTTTTAAGCAATAGTTTTACACTAATATTGAGTTATTATATCCTTAATTACATAAATGTTGACAATTAAAAATTGAAACTCTTTAAGGAGTTGCCATAGTAAAACCCTTCAAGGTTTCTCTTGGTGCAGATTTTATTATTTTCACAAACAGCAAAGGTAAATTATAATAGGAGTTAAAATAAATACATGAATCACTTTTCCAACACTGTAGCTTTCAAAGGGTATTTAAAATACATTTTACAGCCTTATAATTACATCACATCCACAAGGTATTTGATTTGGTGATAAAATGTCACTATCCAAACAAACAAAAAAAACACACCCTGATCAAAATTGTAATTCCCAGAGGGGCACTTATAACAAGTTTTACGGTACAAAGCTTACAATAACATTAAAACAAATCATGAAATCACTTTAATAGAAAGCAATAAAGCAGAGAACAAAAACCCAGTTAGGATCAATGGCAGCAATGATTAAAGGACTCAGTAGACAGAGTGTTAATTCCGTTAATTGAAAATTGGAATCTTTATAACATAATACCTGGATTATTATTATAAAACTACATTTTGCAGGCTTAGCGCAACACAGTAGTAACTTAATATAAGAAAAGAGTGAGTTATGTCAGTTTTGCGCTAAACCCACAATTTAATGTTATGATAAATCAAACAAAAACAATGTAACATTTAATAGTAGATGTACCCGTTGTACCTATAATAAAAGGACATCAAAAAAAGTTAGATAGCCCGGTTTTTGGCACTTACGTTAACCTATATAAACCATTATTGTGATGTAAAAGAGTTGTTTCTTATATCTAAGGCTGTTCAACCCAAATAAATTTCCACCCACTCTGTAGAATCCTTTTGTTTTCTATTTTCATCATATCATGCTTTCATCTTCAGTGTAATTAATGTAAATAATTAAACTACAAAAGCAATAAAAATCGTAAATTCAGTCCACATTTCTAACCCTGATAATAATCCAAGAACATTTTATCTGCTGCAATCGTTTTTTCAGACACCCATTTTTTTCTGTCAAATTGTAATTTTAAATCATGAAAAGGTCACAGGCTTATCAATATTAAACCCATTAATAAAGCTACAAATCACAATGGACCAATCTCAACAAGCCATATTGTAATGTAACTTCAATGGCTGCTGTTTAAGCCTACAATTATCAGGATTTTAGAATGAAGCATATTGTTACACAGGGCTGAATCTAGAAAAATCAGGAGGCTCAGGGTAAAATATCTTTCAGAAGTGGAGTGGGGGGGGGGGCAACTAAAAGTAACACCATCCTTTGGAAAGTTGACTATTTTCTAGTCCTATGAATACAACAATGCATATTTTATCATCTTGACATTTCTCATAATGCATCAGTCCTTCAAAAAATATCTCCAAAATTGATCATGATTTGAACAAATTATTTTCAAGCAGTTTCCGATTTTCTAGAACTCCCTTCTGATAGTTATACCAGCAAAGCACATGTTTAAGGCACTACATGTATTATAAAGTCTTATTGTAAACATCTATGTTCCAGACTTCCAGCAATCCTTCCAGACAATTGAAACAGCTGCTCTTGTAGACAATATCATATATAAAACAATGTACATTTCCTGTGTAACAATTTGTATATTAAATCTTTGGAAACTTAGGATGTTCTTGAAGATTATGATAAATACATTGTTTTATAAGAATGGCAGAACATGAAGTAACGTTGCTTTAATGTTGAGGAATGCCTTAAAAATGTTGTTATGTTAGTCACTATTCAGAGTTACTACATCCTAGTACATTGTAACTGGTTAACAGCCAAATCCAGAGATTCAGACTTTCCAGAAGTGATGAGTAGGTTAACTGACTGCTGTAATATGACCATTGCAATGCCGTGATACTGCATTAAACCTGTAACCAAAATATAATTAAAATCACACCAGTGTTGCTTGAATAGAATTTCATAGTCCAATAATTCATCTAAGGGAACTTTTCAAACACCCCATTGGGGTTGCAATCATTGCACGTAACACTTTAAATGACATGTATATGATAATATCAAAGACTAATGTATACCAAGTTTCAAGTCATTTGAAGAAACGGAGATAAAAATGTGTAAGCTAACATACCAAGAACAGCAACAGTAAAACAACTCAGACATACCACACAGTCAAAAGGCAAAGATGGAGGTTTTAAAAACTTTTGTTATAAGAGGGATGCATGCCACAAAAATAATAGAAAGAAGAAACTAAGGGTTTCCGCATTGGAACAAATAGTGACTTAATAAATGCCAATAGGGATTTTAAACATGGTTCTAGGATGCACCAACCTCACAATTGCACCAGAGTTATTCCTCCAACAAGCAAAGAAATGTCTCCAAGACAGACTATATCAGTGTATCACTTCAGTCAGATGACACAAAATTTATGGCAAAAACAAACTTATAGCATAAATAATAATAACAATGTGGTTTGTGCACAAAACAATGAAGCCAAACGTAAACAAACAATCTGGAACAAAGACGCTTATACATTATAACATACTTACAGAAAAAATCAGAATAAACATAAAAATCCAGGATGCATTCAGAATTAGTATAGCAGCTTTACATAATCCAATAAAAACAGCAAAAAATCCTTCACGGCAGGAAATAATAGTAAAACTACAATAAACTGTATTTCCACAGTATTTCAGGCAAACTTATATAATAAACAGTAAGTAAACACTGTATCAGACCAAGTCTTCTTCTACAAGAAGTCTACAAAAGTCTACCAGTTTTACTGCAGGGGTCTATATGATATAAAGATCTTCGGCAGATTTAACAAAGAGAATTCTAAGAGATCTAAATGCTGTATGAACCAAGAGTTGTAACCATATGTGTGATAACTACTGATAAGCCTTGTATTTATATATTCAGGTTTAACTCATCTTTTAAAATACAGTTTCACCTGCCTAAATGAACACTCATTTACCAACCATATTGAACAGCAGGTTAATTCAAAATTTCTAAAGAATTTCTCGATTGGTGATGATAAAAGTCTAATTGCCAGTTTCCAAAACATACCACTATCTAGCGCTTTGCCCCTCCCCTCCCCGTAACCTCTTTTTGATACCATATATCTATAACATTAGATGTAAGAAGAATAACTAAAGACAAAGCCCAGGGTATCGACTGGCCACGTTTGGTACATACAAGTGGCATTTTGAAATACCGGTATTAGGGCTGCAACGATTCGATTCGATTCGATACATCGAAACTCGATTGCGAGGGTGCCGATTCGATTTCGATTCGGGACCTGCGAGTTTCGATTCGATACTGACTTTTAAACATGTCTACATAAGTTATAACGATAAAAGCAAAGGCGCGCCTAAAAGTCAAAGTATACGTTGACAGTGAAACTGGGTTTAACTTAGTGACATTTTCTCTAAAGATTCCAATACGATTTAACACGCATGGAAACTCTGTTCCAAATATTTATTCATGACGTAATTTGCTACGCAAATTGGGTCGGTGTGATTGAATTTTACCTGTCAAGTTTCGATTTTTCGTACCGGTAAACTGCAATCTAGCCTATATTTCGCAACAAAGCGTAGGTTTATGTTTAATGCACGGAAGTTTATCAAGAACTCAGCTTTCTACAATTTAAGCTCCATGTTGTCTATACGTTTTTAGTCGAAATTACTATTATAATACATTTTCGCGAACTTTACATTCGTATCCACTCCATTTCGTACTTGAAAAAAGCAAATAAAAATTTAGCAGATTTTCGAGTTTCGTGATATCAAATTTCAGTGGCACTTTTAGTAAATCCATATTATTAGTTTTAAGCTAAAATACATGTATAAATGCATATTTGAAGTAAATTATACTAATAAATGAATCGAATCGAAAAAAATCGAATCGAAAGAAAATGTATCGAATCGCATCGAATCGACTTTCCCGTGGATCGTTGCAGCACTAACCGGTATGTCCAAGATATTCAATTAGTACAAAATATAATTTCCACCACTTAAAGCATTTTAAGATAGCCATCATGTCATTTTCTTTGCACACTGGTTTTACACAGTCCTAATAAATGTTATTTAAACTGATTTTGCCAAAATTTGAAAATCTTGGGTGGACCAGTATGAATGGTAGCGGGACAGGGGATGCAATTACAGACTGAAATCATAGACACTGACTTATCTTGAAAAATAATGTCATTTTGTTGGAATCAATTTTGCATGCATTTATCAATTTCTAGGTCAACTAATTACAGTCAAGTTGAAAGTGAGACTGAAAGGTTCATTTCGGTAAACATTTACTTTTTTTATTTATTTACAATATGATTTTATGGACAAATTATTATTGCCATTGGCCTTAATATCATATTCAGAAGCAAGTCTTCACAACGGTCCCACACACACAATCTGGAACCATGATTGTCCTTTACGTACATGTTGTACTGTAGATTGTATGATATGTTAAAGAGTGGCACACAAATAAACATGTAAAAGAGATAACAACATATTCTACAGACATTTATCTCAGAGAATATGGCACTCATCTTTTATCATTTAAAACATTACATAGAGATTGAAGAACAATGTAAATATAGAATTATAATGTCATAGCAACATGAACTATGTCTCATTTTAGACAACAAACAATGTATTACAACTATCAGGGGCATACCGGTACCTAAGTGCACTAAACTAGAATCTAAAACAGTAAAACAGGTTATGAGCAAAAATAATTTGTGCAGAAGATTCAGAGTAAACATTTTATAACATACAAGCTAATATAGGCATTATGGACAATGAACTTATCAGCCATTTTGTACACTATTTCAATCATTCATATTCTTTGGCTGCTGCAAGAATTTGCAAATAAACAAATGTTTGTTCACATTTTGAAGATCATACAACTGTATGTAAAGAATTTAAGATGTGAAAATAAAAAGCAATAAAAAGTGAGGTAGATGTAACATGGGAGAAAAAGATTTATTTCATCACTAAATACATGTATTGCAGTTTTGAAATGCAAACAGTCCTTATCCAAACATTTATTCTATTAAAGTCATGTGATTTATTTGTCAAATAGAGATCTAATGACTTCAAGACTCAAACAATGAACAAAGTCTATAGGACACTAAACCTAGCTTCCATATCTTCTTACATAGTGAGTATTTTAACATAAGCACAGGAACGCCCCTGACTTTTGATGCAAAGAGCTCTCATTACCAGACAGTCTGAATATATTTAAACATCTACTGCATGATATAACAAATCTCCCAAGCCTATGAAAACATGACAAATGACAATTTCAAAAGAACCACGGCAACATACCAAGAATCTAACAATAATATAGATAACAATATAGAAGGATTTACCACTAAAGACTGTCATAAAACTGTTGATAATATAGATTGTTCCTAGGAACCATTAAATGATACATTTTACAAAGCATTCATACAACAGGAATGACAGCAGAGTGAACATACAACTTCTACAGTCATGGACAACATCAGAACATTGGACATGACCACTCCTATAATACTTAAGCATCAGCCAGCAAGATTTGTGGTTGAATAGGTGATCACAGACATGAATTTTGGCTGGGTGCATGTTGCAAGTTTGGAGGCAACAGTGGCAACAATGGGCGGAGTCAACGACAACAGTGGATTGGAGTAAACTGCAGCAACATTATTGTCACACCGACAGTCTCCATTTTTAGGGCCATGCCTTGGTACAAGACATCTTAGAGGAAAGAGTACTGTAAAAGTGACTGGGTACATACACAACTTCAGAAGCCTGCAGAAAAAATGGTCCACATCATTAAAAAATTTAAAAGGATCTGAGAGCCTAGGCATATGATTGAAATACTTCATATTTAAATAAAGAGTTATCAAACTCAGGTAAGTGGTTCATGTAGGCTAAGATTGTATAAATGATACTAGAGATATATATAAAGATAAAAAATCAAATTTCTGCCAATATGTCCTATCAGTATGATGTTTTATTCCTGGAATATACTAACAGACTCTGTTCATTGTACGTTACCACATATCAGGTGATAAACACTTGTATAAAATACATCAACACTTGTATAAAATACATCAATATTTGATTATAAATCAAAAGTTTGTGTATTTGAAAATGTTATGAAACTTTCAATGGTGCATACATTTACTCCACTGATTTAAATACTCACTACAGTACTTCTGTACTCGCTACCGATTAAAATACATATCTGTTTTTATGAGTATGTTTTTATCAGGATTTTGTTCTTAGCAAAGGCATGTAACATGAATAAGCAAGAACTCTAACATCTTAAGAACAATTCCAGGGTAGACTGAAACACTATCGTAACTCCCTTTACTTTAAAATGAAATTACGATAGTGTTTTGTCAGCCTTCAAATATTAAACAGCGTAAAAAGGGGCGAAGAAAACATAGAAGTTAATATGTATACATTTGTACTTATCATTTTAACAAAACAAGTATTATTGTCTCTTATATCATATTTCGTGGTAACAAAGACTTCCATCCAAATTTCATAGAATAACAGACAATTAGACCTGCACGCAACAGACTCTTAAAACCCCCTGCTAATGCCAGACAGAATAAAATCAACATCTCAACCTTATGTTTTACATATCTCAAGTGTTTTACATAAGTCTATGATTGCTAGAATCAACCAGAATCTATCAGCCGAGAATAAGTGAGGGAATGAGGGGGGGGGGGGGGTGTTTGTTGATTTTTAGGTATCCAGACCCTCTGACTCATTTCTATCAGATAAGATACAACTAGACAATTTTGAGTTTTGAAATCCTTAGATAATGTATGCTGATGGCAATTATTCTATAAGTGCATCTATTTTATGATTTATTTTAACGTATAGCCAACCGCCTTCCAAATAACAAGCAATGATAATAAATTTATAGACCTCAATTGAGAATTACAAAAATCTATACTGGATATACAAAAAACATATATAAAGATTTCGAAGTTTATGAACTTATCCCAAATAATACATAGAGACAAGCTTACTAATATTTGAACATGCATGTATATACTGTTATCATGTTATCAGCGATCAAAATACAAGTACTGTAAATTATGTTATCAACATTTCATTTCAACAGATTTAAAAGAGTAGACAACTTTTGACACAATATATTGAAGTGTTGTTAATTCAAGCCAATAAGATGATATAATTTAGAATTGTTCCCATAATTTGTTCCTTTATAAGTTCTTTACTTGAGTATAACAACTTTTCTACAAATAGACAAGTTAGTAGGAATTTTTGTTGTATAACATGTACATTAATAAATCACTGAACTCAAGTGATACCTAATATTATAGTTACAGGGTCAGATTAAGAATACTTTTTCATTGGGATGTATGCAAAATTGTATGTAATGTGGAAAAGGGGAGTACGCCCTCAGAAAAAATTGAATCCAATAAAGAACATTATTCAATTCATTGTAATAGTAACCCTCCCATGTGATGCCACACTCCAATGCCTTCAAGCTAAAACCTATATAATGTATCCTTATGTTTTGGAAGAAAATCTAAGAATGATTTTATTATCGCCTTCAAGTAAGATTGTAGATAGAAAGATGATAGGGTAATCCCTATAGGGCACACAGCAATGTCTGGCAATAGATTGGAACTCTAATATTCCAGCATGTTTTATTTTACCAAGAAAAAAACCTAGTTTTTGTGGTAGAGTTTTAATGGAATTTACAGAGTAGATGAATCTTTACATTTCACCTGTACTTGTGATAGTGTACTGCTTTCTGTTTTAAGAAATTATACCGTAAATAATCTAATGAATGTATATAGTAGTGAAGAAGTCATTAAGTGCTGATTACTAGTACTAATATAGTGAATGTTAAGATAATTTAATGGAAACATATTTTTCTGCACATTTTGAACTTTGTTTGAAAGACATTCATTGAGACTGTGTTGGCATTAGGGAGAGTGTCTAAACCCTAAAATGGAACCTATCTAAACTAAACCATGAAAATGACATTTATACCTATGTTTACTTTACATGTACTTTACATATTTATATGTTTATTATATGTTTATATTATATGTTATTTAATGCCTTGACATTTTCATTTAAGCCTATAATGGTTCTTTTCTCTGGACTTTTAATACACAAAAATTGATGATCAAATTTCTGTAATTCCATGTTATATATTTTTATATGAAAATTGGACATAAAGTAAACTTATATTCTTATCATTGGGAGAATGCCTTGCACAATGGAAAGAATATGGAAGAACTAACTGAAGAAACTGGTTAAGGAAACATTAGTCACCATAATCAAAAACCGACAGTTTGTTGAAAATGACACGAACCAAATTGCACAATAGGAAAAACATGAAAATAATAACTAAAGAAACTGGTTAAGGAAACAAGTCACCGTAATCAAACTGGAAGTTCTTATTTGAAAATGACTTAAAAATTTGTAATTACAAAATAAACCACCAAAGTAAGTAGACATACATTTACTACAGTAAGTACGGTAATTATTTCTCTCAAAGTTTTATGTTTACAAGATAGAGTGATATTACTGGCAGAGATCCAGTATAGTAGAACATTTTCATGCTGTTTGAAGGAAGTTTTTATTGGCAGATTAATAAACAGTAGAGAATACTTCCCGTTCGGGAAACAAGGGGATTCCCCTTCAGTGCTTCCCGATCGGGCAGCAAATGTCAAAATGTTTCCCGATCGGGAAGGATTTTGGCTTTTTTTGACGTACCTTACCAAAAATGGCCGCTGCATAAAAGTATTTAACCTACAAAAATATTAAAAGCACCATCTGATACAGGAAAGATATATCTAAAATCCTACCGAGTCGTTTTCTTTTAAAATGCCTACAATTAAAATAATCCGAATTTGAAATTCAGACAAAAATATTAATTCAAAAAAAATTTTGTTTCCCATTCTGGAAACATTGCTTCCCGATCAGGAAGCAAGTTATACTTTTTTAAATAAACATTCTGATTTTCTACCAGGATAATCTGATCAAAACAAAATTAATGGTCCAGTTAAACTTTTATCTATCTACATAGTTGTGAATGTATTTAGTTATATTAACTCTCACATTCAAATACCGCAATATTTGATGAATTTCACAAATCTGTTTTTTACCATAATTTTATTTGATAATTAAAATGAGCCAAGGCTAGAAAGTCTGGTATTCTTGGTTGTCAAATGTTGGTACCTAAGTCAATTGTAGATGGCTGGACTAACTATGGTTTTTTTATTACACTACATATGTACATGATTATAACCAGACGAGCTAAGCAGTATCTTGCCAAAACAAACATCAAACAAAATACACGTACATAGTTGTACATTGTATGATTATTTTAAAATAAAACATTTTCCCCTATATTTGAAAACAAAATGACATAGAATTAATTATTTTGTAATATATTTGAGCCTTTCTCTGTCAGGTATATGTTTTGTATGTTAATTAAGGAGGTTTATAAGATTGAAAAATAAAATTTCTGCAATATGATGAATGAAGAAAATAATTCTTTACTATTTAGTATGATATGGTTATTGGCGAATCAATAATTTCTTAAGCAGCATATAACAACATTTCTATTTTCTAAGTTTGACCAAACTCAAATACAATGCTTGATAAATCTATAGCATGAATTGAAAGATAATTTTACCAACTATCGAGATTCTCATAAATGTTTAAACAGAATATAACATAATATTGTTTGCGAGTTGTGAAAAATACATAGTAAAAATTTGAAAAAGCACGTGTTTTGCATGATGTTTTTTTAAAAGAATATGTAAAAAAATCAACGAGCATTTATTAATTGAGAACAAATAAATGCTTTAAATGGGATTAAATACTGTAAAAGGTTATTGGACACACCTCGTGTACTCTATTTCTTGTGAAATAATGATAGAAATGATGATGTGACTGCTTTAAGCATTCACATAATTTTCCTTGAAAATTGAAAACATTACACATATCCTTAGATGTGCTGTATTTATGTAAGTCACTTGGCCTATGCACATTTTAACATGGCAAGCAGGGTGGAAATATAATAACTATTTCTTCACTTAGTCAACTTGTAACTTGTAAAAATAGTTTAACAATACTGCTCAAACTTAATTTTTATAGCATAAGATATACGTATGATCCCCAGTGTCATTGCTTACTCCCTAATAATCAGGTTTAACTATGTATAATTATTGGGAATAGTAACAAATGAATTGAACCACATTTGCAATTTTATGTTAGTGTTTATTGATAAGTTTTATAATCAGTTTAGTATATTTATATAAATCGTTAAGTATACCGCTGGTCTAGATTAGTTGGTACCATACCAATCTACTGATTGAGGGGACGTAGGGCTTGGTCATGAAATAATTTCTACGACTATTCTTCCTCTCACCACTGATTTTAAATCATCTAGAGCAGCTGTCAGTAACTGACCAAGTATGCGCTTAGTAACTAGTGAACTGCTCAGTTCAGAGATTTAGCCTTTCCAAAAACAGTGAGTATGTTGACTTACAGCTGTAATATGAAACATGACATAAACAATGTGCTGCTACGGTGTTACCCAATCAATGATACTTTACATTTATACACAAGTCAAACCTTTAAAATAATTAAACTTATTTGAATATCTTTTGGGATGTTATGATTATACATATAAAATTGAACAATGTGATTAAATTTCTATACATTTCCCTTTAAGGAACAGCTAAATTACTATGAATGGTACTTGTGAAAAGTGTTTCTAACATATGCATTGGAATCAATGCAATATTTCCATTAACATAAAAGATTTCTATTGCTTAAGTTTAATTTGCATTACATACAAACTATATTACAAATAGTATAACTTGCTTCCTGATCGGGAAGCAATGTTTCCAGAACGGGAAACAAATTTTTTCTTTGAAGTAATATTTTTGTCTGAAATTCAAATTCGGATTATTTTAATTGTAGGCATTTTAAAAGAAAACGACTCGGTAGGATTTTAGATATATCTTTCCTGTATCAGATGGTGCTTTTAATATTTTTGTAGGTTAAATACTTTTATGCAGCGGCCATTTTTGGTAAGGTACGTCAAAAAAAGCCAAAATCCTTCCCGATCGGAAAACATTTTGACATTTGCTGCCCGATCGGGAAGCACTGAAGGGGAATCCCCTTGTTTCCCGAACGGGAAGTATTCCCTACTGATAAAGAGATCACAGTTAATTTGCTGTCATTTATAAAGATGATAACGTTTACACTTTGAAATTATGTTTTGAAGTTGTTTGTACCATAACCATGGTCTAGTTGTTAGTTTGCTATTCTTGCAATATGGAACAGCACATTACCAAAATGACGATTTATCAATATGACCATGGTGAAAAAAGTTCATGAAATTCATAATTAAAAACATTTGGATAAGTTCATGAATTTATTCATTAATGAATAAATCTTGAAAACTGAAATTTAGGTTTATTTTGGCACTCCCCCTTCATATAAGTTAAAATAGGCGGTGTAGACCCTTGTCCAAACCATTTATGTTAAAAATTGATAAACATGTAAATATGTACATATTAAAGGTACTTGTTCAAAGATTTAGTCATTTTTCCATATTTTCTAAATACCATTCAGCCTCTGTAATTGAGTCAAAATATTAATTCTTAATATTTTAAGACAAACTGACATAAAGGTAGCAAGAAATATACAATTAAAGTTACAAAATGCACTAAAATGGTCTTTACCGTGACATACGGAGTAGATTTTTATTACTTGAAATGCCATCATTTGTAGTTGTATGTCAATTTGCACTAAAATTGTTATTATCAGAACACTACTTTTCTGCTTTCAAAATTTTGAAATGCAATTTTGATAGTCTTAGAAAAAGTAGATATTTAAGTTGAAATCTGTGAATGAGTACCTTTAAAACAATTGCCAATGTTATTGAATAATCAAATATACTGTTATCATTGCTTTTTGAACTATTCTATCAATGATAATTTGTGACTATACTTGATAATTTTTGATAATACAGTATTTTGATGAGACAGTACAAAACTAGCCTTCGTATTTTATTATCTACAAGTAGTAGGACTATTTTATGCCCTGATGGACTGAATCATTATTTTAATTTTGCTCTGACCCATCAGGTTTATCAATATATTTTGAAAATTTTATACTGTTATCAGTAGCTATTATCAAGCTGTACACATAATTATCCCACAAAAGATTTTATATCAATTATCATATCCAATTAGTACAGACACTAAGGCAAGTATGTTAACCACAAGGGTATAGTTAATTACTCTAGAGATCTTGCCCCTCCACAGGGGTGTGACTTACCTTGTTATAACATTACTCTACATCAAGCAAATGAGCAAAGTATAATTATTATTAACATGTGTTACAAAATATCTGCACCACTGTTGCCATTAGCAACAGACTGGTCAAAGGATGCACATACAAATGTATAGAAATTTTATATTTAATTGTGATCATAGGTGTCTTGCATTCACCTCAATGTAAGTATCTTTGATGGATCAGAACCTGGACTTTATCCTTATATAACAGGGGCCTCTTACAGACATCTTCCCTTTCTGAAATTTCTTTGAAAAATGAAATATAATGCAGTTTTCCCAAAATTTGAAGTTAACCTTTGATTTTTCATCCCCCTATCAATGAAATTGCATTAAAATTTCCCCCAAATGTTCAATATAAAATACTGCAGGTACCATTCTCACATACTGAAAAAAAATACCCTAGGAAAGTACTGGCTGCCTATGATAATGATAACTTCATCAGTTAATTTTAACATTGAACATTTAATAGAGTCATAGATACATAGTGTTGGTGTACTTAGTAACAGGCATTGTCTATAGGCAGATCTAGCAGGGGGAGTCACTGGGGGGGGGGGGTCCAGACCCCCACACCTGAAATTTCCAAAATGCACCCATCCATGAGTGTATTCTTTAATTGTAAGCAATTTTTAAGATGCATGAAGCAATTTTCTTGGGCTCTTTTTGCTCACCTTTGTGCTTAACATAGATCTAATGGTAACGTAGTTTTTATTACTAATATATTTCATTATTCTACAAACAATGAATAATGTGGTTATCGGGTTCGCCCCCAAGAAAAAAGTTGGACCCCCAAAAAAATTCTGGATCTGCCCCAGTTGTCCTTTAACTATGATGCCAGCTGGCATGCCTAAGTTACCTTGCCTCACAATTATGATGCTGATCAAGCACCCCATCTACAATGTACAAAGATAGTTCATGGTGATGTATTTGTTGGGTTTAATACCATAGCAACACATTGCAGAAGGTCATATCATAGCGGCTTAAGGTGACTTTAGGGGTTTAAAATTAGTAATAATGTGAAACGTGGAATTTGATATATATATACATTTTTTGTATATTGTATTCTGTAGTACATACAGATTGAAATGAAGCAAGCAATTCTATAACATGTATACATACAAGAACTGCTGTATGAATGAAAATGACTGTGTGATTCAATGAGAGAATAATAAATTATTGTGAAAGACTGTACATCATAGCGTGAGCACGAATCTCTGGTGTATTAAATCACTGTATGATTAAGATGGAGCCAATTACATTGTATAAAGTATAATGTGCACGATTTATTGCAAACTATAGAAAACAACTCGTTTGAAAACTACGGTGCTGACAAGACGTAGAGCTGAAAACATCATGGAAGTAGAACAGTACAAACAAATTGTATGCGTCAATCACTGAGTGTTTACATTAACGCAAAAAATAGAACGTAAAATTTGTAAACAAACCTTGTTCATGCATATCGTCTTTGAGACCATTCACGAAAATGTAGAAGAAAACGCATCAGTATTATAACCATCCTATTCTAATAGATCAATTGTAAGTTTTTAAATTTAAACAAATGGTCGGTTCATTATGTAACATTATGTGTTTAAAATAGAAAGTATTGAACATATTTCTTAAAGAAAATCATCAATACCAATGTCTGTCTTTCTCACAGAGTTTACACTCAGAGAAATCAAACGATGTTTCTAAGATGCTAGATTCTATATGTTGAATACAAACTCAATATTGCTTTCTGAATAGTAATAAAGCATCAAAATCGTCAGGAATTCTCGTAAAATCTCGAAGAATAGTTCGATATTTGAGAAAATGAAATCAAACTTACGTGTCAGGCGATATAAACACAAGATATATTCACATAGAATTCACAAGACATGTTTGTTTAACTTATGTGAAAGCATCACATCCGAACGAAAGCAATCAACAGCGTCTGCGGTAAGTCACGTGACTAGACAACTCGGCTAGACGTACGGAGATCTCCGAGGATTGTGTTTTACTTACGACAGTATACCTGAGCGTTAAATATAGCGTTTCATTATGCTGATATGTCTGTAAGAAAAGGTAGAGAATACTGAAAGATGGAAGCACATTAATAAACGTTTTGTTATCTTTCCTTCCAGCATAAGTTAATTTATTCATTTATAATTATTGGTTCTTATATAGCTCTGATCAGACTGAAACAGGCAGTGGTCGCCATAGCGAGATGTATGGATTTGCAGACGATTGGATAGGAACAGGTGAGTCAAAATGAGTTTCATATTGAAAATAACGCAGTTAATCAACACCAGTACGACGACCGACCACCAAACCAGTTTTTCATGGGACCTCTGGGATTCGAAACCCTAAGCTCTACTATTTGACGATTGTGGGATGAATCACTGGCACCAGAGCCCTTAAATTCGTAAAATGCACAAGTATGTTTTGATAATAATATATTATCAACGAGCACAAATAACAACGATTTGGTTTTACAATCGTATAGGAGTCAGTTAAGGACACTGGTGCCAGTGAGTGGAATCCCTAACTTTGAAGGCAAATGCAATCAATAAGACGGGATTTGAATGTATGGAAACTAAATAGAATAAGGAAACACATAATGATCAATTGATATTGTGTATTTATTAAGATATTATACATTTATTTGCTATAACCTTATCAAGACATATCAGTAAAATTGTGTACAATGTTTTTCATTTAAAACCAACGCACTGAACGAATATCACATCCCACTTCAGTATCAACACATTGAAGTAGTTCTAGCCTGAAATGTCTGGGCCACTTTGTGTTTAGTCGGAGAGCTACATGAACACATAATAAAGTGTCTTTAATAACTATATCTGCTTATTTATAAAGTGTCTTCTTTGAGTTTTTTTAAGGTGGGTCGGTACCTTACTTGGAGATAAAAACGAAAAAATATTATGTTCTCCGATTTTGATAAAAGTTGACAGGCAGATACCTTCATGGTTCTTGTTTGTTTTTCTGGCAACCTTAGTGTTGTTGTCGTTATTTTCACGACGTCATGGACGTCACAGTGGTTCGCGCTATAAACAGGCAAGCAAGTACATTAAACCCCATGTGATGTATTGTTTTTCGGGGGTGAAACAACGTACGAAAAATGATTATCAGAAACGTAATGTTTCCAACTCCCTATCAAATTAATAAAGCACCTAATAGGTCTAATTAACCACGAGTTAGTTAAAGAAGATCATTATGGTCATACTAGACTGTAAATACTCTTTACTTCGTTATGAATAATTAAACAGTTCATTGAAAACAAAATGATGGCAATATTTAGTGTAATTTGAGTGTACTACAGTGATGTTTTATCTTACTTCAAATCTGATATACGCATGAGTAGACATTCAAAGTTAATTGCGTTTTGTTCCTGGTCAAAATGGAGCATGCAACTAAAATTAAACTTCTTAATTTGATTAAACGCCTATTTCTATATTTCATATTCAATGGCGTCGTACAAAAAGATTAATAACAATAAAAATAAGTAAAAAACCCTCCACCATACATATATACAATTGCACAAAACAATATAAAATTTATCACACATGACGTATAAAGTGTGATTATGTGTGATTTATTACCTGTATATCATACCTCTTACGTGATAATTCGAACTTTTACCTACATAATTACCAATGCTAATAGTTTGCAAACCAAGTTACGCACTTACAAAAAATACAAAGAAAATTCGGCGTCGATGGATATCGACAACAAAATACCTTCACATAATTTTTGTTGTACCCTAATTAAAACAATGCCGACAGTGTCAATCTATGTTTATTTTACAATAAGATTTATAAATACTTATGAAATCAAAGTAATTGGGTCCACAAATGTATAGTTGCTAATACACTGTCAGTATAGACTAGTTATTTGGACTCATTTAATATGAATACTTTTTTTTTACATCGACTGTTAACTCAAAATCAATTAAAATTTAAGATTTTATTTAAGTATAAATGTAAGATATTGAATTTTTGAAAACCTTCGTGATACAACTAATTCCCAGTCAAATTTTTATGTTATTAACTTGCTATATAACCACAAAAAGCGCGACGTTTAACATGACGTCGCTTCATTTCTTTGAATCGATCATCGAATTTGAAATCGCAATAGCAGCATCATTAAAAGAGATATTTCAATAAATTGTAAATTTTCGGAAAGTACGAAGCCTATTCTCTCCTTTTCTGAAATCTATTTCTCCAAGAAACTGGCATTAAGGGCCCCTTTTTCACGTTGCGCATTCTCAAGTTCTGCGCTCTTCTTTTTTCCGGAATCTTATACAATTTTTTATTATATAACTCAAGGTCGTATACTAGTACTTCTCCAAATCGCCTAGTAGAGAGGCATACAAACATTCTTTTTCGTCCATGATGTATACACACACTTTTGAATGCTCTTCTCATTTCATCATCGGAATCTTCTTCATCGATACATGGATCTAATATATATATCTCGTCGGTGGAATCACAACGTCGTTGGCCGTCTTTTCCACACAGCATAATTGTTCCTATGTTTATGCCTGTAACCATTAAATTACCATTACTATCAACACAAATGCAATTAGGTGTTACATTGAAGTATGAAATTGTCTTAATTACGTCACATTGAGCATTCAAACAAACTAGTCCTTTTTCATCATCTATATTCAATGATTTAATGGCTGAAAAGTCACTGGATACATATAGTGTATCGTTATGTTTATTGAAAGCGACATGTCTAATTTTATCAAAAATACTGTCTCCATTATCATCAGTGCGAACAGTTTTCAATAAATTACCAGACATGTCATACATATACAATGATCTATTTCCGTCAGTTATATACAGTTTATTGTCATTGTAAGCTATACCATGACTTTTGTGCTTCATCCCGATGGCATGAGACAACGACATATTGTTATCCACTTTTACAAATTGAACTACAGTTTGACATGCAACTGCAATTTCATTCTTGCTAACTGTACACACACCTCGTGGGCCATCGGGTACCTCACAATGATCTTTAAATGATAATGACGAAACGTCAAAACGTTTTAGCTTTGCATTTTTTTTATCAGTAAATATAACTGTATCATCCACAATACAAGCACCTTTAGGGGTACCACAGCGTATTTTATCATCCTTTAATTTGGTATATATACTGCCGTTGTCAATGCCCTTATAAACAATGTATCTTCGTGATGACTCGGCGGAAGATTCCCCTAAGTTCATCATCTTCTCTAAGTTTGATTTCAGTTCTTTAGAAGCATGAAACATCACTCGAGCATCTGAGAACTTTACTATGTTAATTTCAGAGTTTTCTACGGAGGCGAATTTCTTCTGAGCAAGTTTTGTGCAGGTGAACAGTTGAGCGTTATTCCCTGTTGCTTGTTCCATAAGTTGTTTAATGTTTTTTAAGTCATAAATGGGGCTCTCGTATCTCTTTTTCTCCTCAAAGAGCAGTGCTTCTAGCTTCTTAAATTCATTTTCAATCTCATTGACGGATGATTCTTTCATTTTTTTCAGGAGTTTCTCAATCTCAATTCTGAAGTCGCTTACGGATTTGATTGCAGCTGCCTTCGAGTCTCGAAGACGTTGAAGAAGAGTGTCTGTATTAGTTTGCCACACATGCAAACTATCTAAAATGGTATTAACATCAGTTATGGCTCTGGATGTATCGGTCTCGCTGTACAACCTATCAATATTTTCTGATATCGACACCACATCTTTACATGTTCTGAAATGTATACATACCCAATTCATCAAACATATACTATAGTAATGTTTCTTTCTTATTGAGGTAAGTTTGAACAATTTAACTCGCATAATAAAAAGACTAATTTATCCGGAACCCTGCTTATAGTGGCAATTGCTTTTTCGTTCTTGGTTGCACAAAAATATGTATGTCGAGATTTTCAAATACAATACCGTTTACCACTAGCAACTTTATCAATCAATCTTCGAGGTCAATAAGCAAAACTTGCTTGTTCAAATCGACCAGTTATTGTCAATAATTGCGTTAAAGTATTTGTGCCGGCATTAGAAGAGAACTGGGAAATATTACAGAAACGGAATTAACTATAACGCAGGAATGCTTGGATAAATTATACGACAGGCTAGTGTTGAGTTACTGGAGTTCCGACGGCACTTCTTTTTTCAATGTATTTAGGTTATGTGGTCTTTAGTTCACATTCGGCTATATAAGTGCACCATGTGATACTAGAATTAAGATAACACTGTAATTAAAAGATTCATACCATTGATAACATTGATTTAAAATTAGAACATGAAAATACACCTACCTATGATTTTCTGCGGCACATATATAGCAACAAACATCATCATGATCCTCACAATACATATACATAATCATTCCAACATGTTTACTGCATTGTTGAGTCGGGCATGCTGGTAAAGATCTTGGTGATCCTTGAGTCTTCGCGACTGAATTATTTAAGAGTGTATGTCCTTTTAATGAAGAAATCTTTTTATGAGCTGATAAACAATCCTCACAACAATATTGCTGACACTCCACACAAAATTTCAAAGCCTCTTTAACTAAATCATCTTCAGCACACGCAGTACAAGTATATTCGAAAGTCTCTTCCGACATATTTAGTTTACTCCCCTCGGACGCCATTGTCAAAACAGTGTTACCGTCTAAATGGCATACAAATGCAAAATAAGTCTATGCAAATATGTGCACTGGTATGATACATTGTAACATATATTTGAAGTTCATGAGATAATGAATAATTATATCGTCAAAATTAATAATGTACACCTTACAGTGTAACACGAAGTATTTGTTTAAGATAAAACACGGATATAAATAACAATCACAAACTTAATCATAAATAGTTGGCTAAATCTTCGTGTTAAACTGATTACAGAGGTAGACACTGATTTTTAAAAAGTCTTGATAAACGCTTTATAAAAACTTGCACCAAGCGAAACCAGCTGAGGCATACATTCTTGGAGTTTGGTCATGAAATAAACTCTTCGGCCACTCTTTTCTACGCTGATTCTTAATCAAGTAGGACAGACGTCAGTCACTGACGGAAGTATGTGCCTAGTAACTGGTTAACAGTTTAATCCCGAGATTTAGCCTTTCCAGGTTCGGTTAGCAGGTTGTCTGACCACCTTGATATGATCCATACAAAGGATGATAAAAACGGTCACATAACGGTATGTTTAGATAACATATTTTATCTATTATCTTTATTTCATCACACGAGAATGTTTTGCTAAACGCAATGATGACGCATTTAACTGGTTGGACAAACACAGATGCAGATAAACTACATAGATTTCGGAATACCACGTCGTGAACATAATGTGATTTCAAAGTTTAACGACGTCATAAATATTTGTACCATAGTTGTTTTATGTGATAAATAAGTGTAAAACAAAATGTCAGAAGTTCAATGTTAAGACTTGATTAATGTTTAAATTGTTTCATTTTATCTATAATTGTTACATTTGATGACTTGTACATGATTTGGGGGAAGTTTGTTAAACAACGATTTGCTTCAACACTCGACTATTTCATTCAGCGCAAAATAAGGGAGACCATTCAAATTATATCAAGAATAAAACTGCAATAAAAGAAAAATCGAAGTACATTTGACAATTACTAAAGTAATAGACTAAAGAATCAAATCCAATCTCCGTAAACAGAGATCCTGTAGAGCGTTGTCGTCCTGGATCTCTACTTAGTCAATGCAAGGTCACGTCGAGATGAACTTTGTGTCGACCAATCAATGCGTAGCTTTCATCTAGACGAAAACACTATTAATCACATTTTGATTTTCGTAATTTCTATTTTTAGACCTATGTTTGCATGCTGATTTAACAGCGGTATTATTCACAGTCTGCGATTGGGCGGCTCATTTCAAATTTCGTGACGTAGACGATGTAAACAAGTTGCGTATCATAACAATTTCGTCATGAATATTATGATGAGAAAAGGTCACCTGAACGTGACCTTCGTTTGGAAAAGGCCACATCTACATTAGCGAGTATGCGAGCGGTAAAATTGTAGATCGGGTTTTAATCAGATTGAATCAAATCAGAACACGATACGTATTTGTTTTAAATGATCTAACATTCGAATGTATGTCTTATCATCAGCAAACAGCAATACAACTTAGCATAGTAAAGCTAATCCAAAATATTCGGTTATAATGTATCAAAAGCTGATCTATAACTTTGACTGTCGTTGAATACAGAAAAGTTTTCCGCCCATGTGTTGTATATGAATTAACTTATTTACCACTCGTAATACCTGCATTTATTGCTTTCTACTAATTTTTAAAAATCTTTTTAGCAATGTCTTTATTCAGTATTTCAACTGGTTCATTATCACAAAGCCAAAGTGCTAAATAATCTAGTCATGGAGTGTATCGTCGCCAGAGGAATGTTTGGGTAAAACTATATAAATGTGTATAACATTTTAAAGCAGAGAAATTGTTAACATACATGGTGTACATACATACACCACTTGTATTTCTTTGAATTTGCATACAAAACATTTTGAAAAGCAATCGTAAATGGTGAAAATGATAAACCACTAGTGTTCCCCGGAATTTACAAATGAAATATTTTGTAATGGCATTACACTGTCATCACGTCTACCATTGCGTTACTTAAAGTGATAAAACTCACTATTTTCCATAACAAAGTATGTATGTACATTTGACAATTCCATAACTTCTCGTGAACAATACAACACAGTGACACAACTGCGCACTTTATAAGCAGTTCAACAACATTCTAGAAAACATAAAATCACGCCAATTGTACAAAGGGCAAAACAGGATACAATATGCATCTTTAATGTAACATCCAATAGATAAATATAAACTGAATATACTCATAACAGTGTAACTTATATATAATAATTTTCACTATGACATATGGCAATTAAGGGGTACGCCAAAGGCTAAAATGAATTTTGAATTTAGTGCAAGACAGTTTTGAAGTCTAACGATTTAACGTGAAGAACATGACACACGTATATATAGAAAACATACACATATTCTACAAAACATGGGTAATATAGAATAATACAGTTTGAACAAATTGACTCGAGCAACAACAGAAATTTGATAAAAAACAGAAACAACAAAAAAGTTTTGAATTCAAGAACATAGTAGAAATAAACATTTTTTTCGCGTTTGTTGTTCTGAAAAGTAAATTCATAACGTTCGCCAAAGGTTAATAATTAAAGTGACAGTCGCATTTTCATTCAACAAACCCCAGAGGAAAAGACAATGTATTTTGTATATGTTCAAATAGTATTAGATTTTTCCATTTACATAAAAAAGACGTAAACGTCTACAACATTCAACATTTGTAGACAAATTAAGAAATAAATTGACGGAAACAAAACAATATTTTTTTCCTTAAATGTAACACTATAGGAATTTATTTAACCAATAAAGACTGATTAAAATCTTTTATATTTTATTTCTTACTGAAATATTCATGTTAATGTTGAATCTGTTTTGAATAACAACAATTTGCCGCGTTATCTTAAAATGAAATGTTTGACCTGGTTAAATTAAACTTGACAGAAATTTGATCAAATTTAAAACCATTTGTCGCGTATGATTTGTCATATACATCACTTGAAACAAGCACTAGTTGACTGAAAACTCTAACGGTTATTTTATCTATATTTTTTCACTCCTTTCGGGTTAAACTAGGCAGTCGGGTCATTTCATAAGTTTTTCTTGACAAATTGTTCCTATCAGCACTCGCAAACCCTTCCACCTTTCCACGTATTGTCATTAAGTCTTAATTTACGGAATATATTGCAGGCGAATTTGAATGGAAAGGAATGACCAGTTACGATCGAGATTAAATCCGGATTGCCAGATTTGTAATGGAATATGCTAACTACTGCATCACACATGTGGTTAACTTGAAGAAGAAGAATTAATTAAAACTCTAGGGTAATATTCTTTTTAAACCTTATAACATAGTATCATGGGTATTTCAATAAAACACAAATACAAATAATTCACATGCGTTTTAAGTTCAAGATAGTCGTATAAAGACATACTATGAACATTTTCACTCTGAAATTTAGCAGACATATATTTACATACTGTGGGCTATCGTAATAACAAAATCAGACAAAATACCAACAAAAGAAAGGACAATGTGTTTTTGTACATCATCAAGTGATATTGTTTCTTCCATTTACATAAAAAAGACATAAACTGTCTTCACTACACCGGTACACCATTAGTTGACCAAATATAGAAAACAATATGAATAGACCTAAAAGCTTTTCCTTATTTTAACACTGAGTAGCTTTTACTTAAGGTACATATACTACATTTACTGGAAGAAAATTCATTTACACAATGTAATTGGGATGGCTTACTTGTCTGTATGGACTAATGAGACTATTTCTAATTAAATATTTCCTATATTTAAGTATACAATGAATGCTTTATTAAATTCAGAAAGGGAATGTTCCTTTTTATGTCACTTAGAGATTGTTTCTTAATACACTTAAGATTCGTAGACAGTAACATTTCAACAGCAACATCAAGCTCTCAATTCCTGGACTAACACATTAAGAGATCGATCAACAATAAAAGAGGACATTTGTTCACTCATTTTCGTTCTTTCACTTGGCAAACAACTGTAGTTATGTAAAATGCCAATTTAGATCGAAGATGGAATATTAAGAAAACGACTCTCATTAAGGTTTAACAACTGAATAGATATATTAAATGAACAAAACAATTCGATTTTGATTTTACAATCAAAACAATTTAATTGAATTCTACTTATGTTCAAAGATGAATGTATCAAAATCAAAATTGCACGTATAAGATAAAAAAATTTTTGCAAATAGTAATTTGATCCGAAATAGACACACACGAAGAAATATACAAGATTTAATTGTTATAGAATAACATTTATCATCTTACTTTTAAAATTATTTTTTTTATTTCAATTTGTTTAGGTAGAGTTTATTTAATAAATGAAAATATAAACACATTATTTAACCTGCTATACAATGAATTACAATTCACATAGATACACACATGCGAATGCAAGATTTAAGACTCAAATGATAATCATCTTATTTGAATATATAACACTGCTGACGCAAAACTTATAAACGCTTGTGACTAAACTCAATGTGAATTGTTATTGCTTTCATATTTATAAAAGAAGAAATTTTGGAAATTCCTACAGAGTTAATGTCAAATGGAAAATGATGGAAAAAGGAAACATTTGTAACTATTAGCTTTCGAACATTTTGCGTTTCATATTTTTAGATATAATATTTGACTTTCATAAGAATAGAAATATTATAAAATCACTTATTTCATTTTGTAAAAACATTCGCAGCCAGTCTAATCTTCAGATTTAAGTAAGCCTAAGATATAAATAAGAATATATTTTGTACACATAGTTATGTAAAATATTCAAATTTAATTGAGAGAAAATTCTGTCGTAACTTATGCCACCTGTTTAAACAGACAATCCATTCTTGATTAACTAATGGTGTTTTAATTGGTGTTAGATTTTTAAAAATGCCTAAGTATATATCCTGTAGTTTTATATCAAGTTTCATTTTTATTTTTATTTTACTATCAAACTAATCGTTAACTATTATATAGGCATCGCTATACATGAGGACTGATTTACATATTATATATATATATATATATATATATATATATATATAAAGTTATTAACAACATATTGTTACGTTAAAGATGATTAGTAAACAAACATAATTAGACCTACCTTTCCTGTATCTTTGATCAAACAACTTGATAAAAATCTTCTTAAATGACGTCTTTGATTTTGTCATTTTCCTCTTCAAAATTTGTTAAATCTTAAATCCATTGACTGTCAAAAATAACGTAAATTAAAACACTTTTAATATCATTGTTATATGTACAACAATTTTGTTTTGTTTTTTCACCAGCGTCGTATCAATACCTCTGTGAGTAAGATGAATTAACAATTCTTCAGCAGATGCTCGATGTTTTCATACCTCTAACAGGACATATAATAATGAAATATTGAATGATTTTCACAATCACAAGTGAAGACAAATTCCCCTTTAAAATACCAAGTCACTGTATGTCTAAGACACAATGAAGTGTCCTAAATAGGTTATTTAATATTGATTGTCAATGCTTGGTCTATTATCGTCTAAACATCTTGTCTGTGATCAATCTGAAATCAAAGAAGATAAAAATGTACGTTAAAACATTAATACATACATTAATGGTATATTCCAATAGAGCTGATCACACGGATGATCCTACATACAGAGAAAAAAATTGTCATTTGATATTAACTTATGTCATTTCTTTATTTTATATGTATTTGTTCATTAGGACTTAGAGCCATTCATCCACATTTTATCCGTTATTTATAGAAGTCTATATATTATGCCATTGTGCTTCCAGGGAGGGAGAACCTTTTAGGTTCTTTTGTTTTCTATTTGTTTGTGGCGCCCCTTCCATAACAAAGTTAAACAATCTCTCTCTTTGCCTTCTGGTTATGTGGTATGTATTATTTGGACAGTTGTTGGTCATATATTGGCTTACTTCTCTTCATATAAACAGCTTCCCAGGTGTCTTTGGTACCACAACTCACCTTGATTAAAGAATTAACATTACTAATGTTTGTCGAAAGCACTTGGCATTGTAATGGTCTGCTGTTGCAAGAAAGGATTATACATACTGTCTCCAAATTCGAGGGTCAACGTAGCACTAACCCGGGTACTAACCACTCAACGACAACCGCAAGTGTTTATTAACATTTTTATGAAGATTGTTGATATGTTTTATGATTATAAGAAAATAACGTAAACTGATTTTTAAATTTTGTTGCACGAGGGTCCTCTGATCGAGAGGTCGGTGGATTTGGGGTATTCTTTGGTGGAATTTGGTCGTGAAATATTTTCTACGGCCATTCTCTCTCCTACCAATAATATAACACAGTTTTTACTGACGGATGTATGCGTCTAGTAACTGGTTAACAGCTAGATCTGGTTATTTAGCATTTCCAGGATTAGTGAATAGGTTGACTGAATGCTTTGACATGCATGACCTATACAATGAGTTACCATGGCGTTAAACGGAACTAAAATAACATCATGTACTATAAGTTAAAACTTTATTACGACACAGCTGTCATACACCAATATTAATTTACAAACCTTCGTGACCAATTAGGTAAGGAAACTTTTACTGGAAAATAGACTCATCACTTGTCCCAACTAATTTCCTCTACGTTGTTAATAGACGTAGTTCAGTAAATAATAAAACAAGACATAAGAGGCCGTCTGATAGGATCTTTACTTCTATAAGCAGTTTATCAACAGCATGTTATATTTAACTGGTAAATTAGTCTGATGCTTGGCTGAGAGAAACTGCAGAGGAACTACTTTTCGGTTTATCTCCACGAGGGAGATGACATCTTATATCTACTGAATATACTTGTTAATGATTTGAAACAAGCATTTCATGTTGCATGCAGTTTTACACTTAATGGTGTATGAAAAGAAAACGATTGGCTATTGTTTCATACACTTAAAGGACATAAGACAATTGGCAGCAGTGTACATAAACTTCTGTTGTAAATAAAATTTGTAATACCAAATCGTTACGTCTGATTAGTTTTTCAGTATTTATTTTATATATTTACACTATTAACATTATGGAGAAGCTGGCAATTACTGCATTTTACATTGTTTCAGATAAAGTATGGCCTGGCTAGATCAAATATCAAAATTGGGTCAACAGAATCTTAGCCAAATATTTATGCTTACAATAAAGACACATTGAATTAATATGCCATAAATAACCACCCTGCATGCGCTAACCAAATTCGCATAACATGATAAACTTGATAAACTGAACATTGAAGATAAAGGGATATTTGTTGTTCCTGATTTGATTAACAATTATCTGATTTGTAGGTGTTAATTGTTTAACTATCTACATCCACAGTGAAGATAAGCAATTATCACACTCTTAACCATCTATAGATAAAGACTTGTAATGTCTTTAATGTAGTAAAAACATTATCTTATTCTAAGTCCATTGAATTAACTGGTAAGTTGTGGAATGAAGTCATTTTTAATTTTTAAATGTATTCAAGCCGATAGAATGACAGTTTCACATCCATTGAAACAATTGTTGATGAAAATTCCTCTTTAACATCCTGTCCATTGCACAGCGATACACGCAATTGGTACATTCAAACTATGCAAAAATATGCGTAGATTAGCAAGACATTTTTCATTTATCTAATTAAAACTAGTTAAATGCCTAGCGTGTAGCAAACACTAACACGCAAAAATCTACAACTAAAATCTAATTTGTTAATGGGGTAATTACATTTTCCAAGGCACAATCAGTAAAGAAAATATACCACACGAACACATTCCTGCTTAACTTTGTGAAGAATGAAATGATGTTTCATGTAAAACCCAATAATCAAAATGACCTAATACATGCACGTATTTGAAAATCTTTTGTATTGCAATAATAAATCCGTTACAATTAAATTAGCAAAATTTATCTATAAAGCTATGTTGTTAAGGGGTAGATATCAGTCATATTATTTTTGAAGTATTTCGATTTGTAAATATAGTATTATATCTATATACCCAAATATTGTTTCATTATACTAACCATATGTATAATATTACTCACACTTTTCTCTAGTTTGCTTATCTATCACTCATCTTATATTCATATGTATTTATACATATATATAGGTGTACCGCCAAAATTGTTGTAATGGCGACGAACACCAATGTGTTCTGCAAATAAAATGTTCTATCAATGTTGATCGACATCAGTCTATAAATTTTATTTGGAATGGACATTCCCATTTGCTTACATACACGCGGTCGAGTCCTAGTAATTACGTTGACCACTTAAGTAGATAAGTTTGTTTCAAATAAAAATGACGTTTTATTTATACGAAGTTCATACGATTGTTTCGGTGATGGCGTTGACGTTAAAAAGATGCAAGCAAACACATCAGGAACAACACTTGTATAAAAAGGTTCAAGAACAAATATAACAAATTGTCTTAATGAAAAAAAAACGATTGGCAATTGTGATCGTGTGGGGACTCCAACTCTAGCCCATTTAGTCACTACAAACTAATTTGCTGTACCAAGGTAGCCACACTTAGCTTAAAGGTTACGATGTGCTTTTAAATAAGTGGTATTGTATCTTTGATATTGGGTGTCATTTTATTCTAAGCGTGACATTTTAAATGATTTTTTTCACGAATATTTCAGCATAAAGTTATGGTGACATTTGTACATCTGTGCTTAAATATGAACCATCACCATTGGAACTCATTTAATATGATATATATGGCTTTCTAAGCGTGCAGCACCTGCTGCACAATATGTGTCATTGAAGTACAACATAATGTCTTTAATAGCATAAGGAATATAATTCATGAAAATCTAAAGGCAATATGTAGTAATTGCCTAATTAAGTTATTGTTCACCCGCGTTCTTCAAATAATTCACAGTGGTGTGAATGTAGGTTTTGAAGGAAATATTAGTTTTGTTTAATAAGAACAATGCCATTTAATAAGTCCTTGGACAACGGGATAAACCTATTTACTGTAGAAAAAAAATAAACAAAGAGTCGTCTGAGCAAATTTCAAAAATCAATTTTAACTAATTAAAACCCTAATTTTAACTTACATGTGTTTGTATTATTAAGTTTAATTGTAGTAAAATTTACTTGCGTTACGCAGGATTCGCTTTTCACAGAGTTTTGCATGGTTCTGTATTAGATAATGTATGTCTGAAGTCAGTATTCATTTGAAGCCAAGTGTTATCTTAACGGGAATCACTAACGTCAAACATATCATTAACACGATGACACTCAGATCGAGTATTTGAAAGATGTGATCACTTTATAGCTTAGCGGAAGCTTATGTTAAGGACAGTATTTTTAGTCAAACGAAGGAACATATAACATCTTTATGTTTACAGAATATGTTCTGTTTGTAAGAAGTATTTCTATTTCGAGGTCTTAGTTTACAAATCCATCCATGAACCAGACAAAAAAAGTGCTTACACAAGCGACAAAAATCTAGAATGATAGAAAAACCCCATAATGATAATAGTTCAAATTAGTTCAAGGAAACATATATTTTGTAAATAATCTAAGCACATTCCGTTACCAGTGACCGACAACTCTCCTTGTCTATAAAGAGGTAAGCAAGAGAATGGCCGTGGACAATATTTTATGATCAACCTAAATGTAGGTATTGTAGGTCCTGTCCAGAAACTAGTGTAAACTAGTGTAAAAATTCATACATTTTGTATACTAGAATATATAAATGAATGACAAGAAACAAGCTTTGAAAATGCTTCATGTAAGCTACACAATTTTAAAAGAGATAAAGTAGAGGTGAAGAAACCCAGAACGCATTCATTTCACCATTCGTTCATAAATTTCGGAATTGCCTGGTCACAAAGTACGTTAAGACTGTAAATTTTAGAGTAAATTTAATAGATATGATACTCTTCTAATGATAACAGTATAGCCTACCATTGCTGGTAAATGCAAATACGTCAATTTTTAATTTCACTGCAGACATGGTGTAAAAGTAACTTATTTTAAGGATAGCGATGTGAATAAATGCATTTTGTATTACTGTAATTGCCTTCATCAACGCTTTTTGGACAATTTCCGTAAACAGATATCCTGTAGAGCGTTGTCGTACAGGATCTTTAAGATCTCAATGGAGGGTCACGTTGAGATGACCTATGTGTCGACCAATCAATGCATAGCTTTCATCTAGACGAAATACTATTAATAATATTTGATTTCGTAATTTCTATTTTGGACCAAAGTTTACGAGCTAATTTAACTGCGGTATTAATAACAGCCTGCGATTGGACGGCTTATTTCAAATTGCGTGACGTAGACGATGAAAACAAGTTACTAATTATAACACTTTCGTCATGGGTATTATGATGAGAAAATGTCACCGGAACGTGACCCTCGTTTGAAAACGGTCAGATCTAATTTAGCGACTAGGCGAGCGGAAAATTTTAGATCGGGTTTTAATCAGATTGCCTTTTGGACGACAAATACATAAAACAAGTATGTGCTCGACACATTTTCTGATCTGACGAATAAAAGAACAAACGAACTAGCTATTATACATAGACACCTAATACACGCACTCAAATTTAACGCCTCTGTGTGATTTATTTACCAAATTAACATAAAGATAAATGTATAATTACGTATTACTTCATGAAGTTAAGTCATGAAGTATTTCTTGCGGCTATTCGTTTGTTGCCATATGATGTTAGTGAAAATTGTCAATACCATAACAAATAAAACAAGCCTACATTCTAACATGGGTTTAATTTTTAGTAATTATGTTATACTGTCTTGTAACAAACGTTATATTTCTTCTTGTAATCTAATAAAATGTCTCTTATCAGCTTAAAGTCAATAAATAAGAGTAGCAACTGTAAGATATACTCGGATGAAACACGTTAAAGGTCTTATAAGCGTTTAAATAACTTTGTTAGAGAAAATCTAATAGGTAATGAAATGTTAGACAAGTCCAAATTCTGCAAAAAATACAACAAGAACAAAATAGTTCAAATGAAACAACTTCAGATATAGATGCTTTTTTCAACAATTTTAATGTTACTGAATAATTTCCGGACAAGTAAAGGTAATCTCTGATTTTAGTTGCACTGCACAGTGGGAATTGCTTGATTTGCATTAGCCAGTACCTTTTGACCTGCACCAGTCAATCATGTGAACGACAAACGATGACAAAAGTCTACATGTATGAACCAAATAACTTGGCTTCACAAGCAATAAATAAACTATCCAAGAACAACACAGTGTTTTATAAATTATCGGGCGCGTATCAACATGCATCTTAACATGTAGATAAGCCATAAAATCGATTGAAAACATTTACGATGTATGTTTGCAATTATATGATATACTTGGAGGTGTCTCTAAACCGCTGCATAAAAGGATCTACAGCTACGTCTTAAAACTTACTCAACCATATTTTATTGTTTTCTCAAAATTTCAACATTTTGTAACAATACATGGATAGCTATGTGTATTTGCATTTATATGTCACCAGGAGTTCCTGATTAAATGTATGATTAACACACCTATTTGTATTGAAGCATAAACTTTACGTATTTCATCAAGAAATTTTACCTTATATTAAAGACATGTGTTCCTTTGAGTAGTCCATCAATTTTACAAATAGTGATTTTGGTTTGATTTTTTAAAGATAAAATAACATAACAGTCGTAATTTTAATTATCTCTCATGTTCATTACTGAGGGTAATAAAATGAATTTTTTACTGGGTTTAACGCCGTGTCACACATACGGAGACTCATGATTTAATGTAAGTGAAGTGTGTAAATTGTTATAATAAGATAATTCAAGCTCAGGTAAATATTGTCGCAATATATATTACTCAAAATAACAAATCCACCACTATCATCCCTCTTAAGTTTATTTAAAATGGAAACAAAAAGTAAATTTGAAATACATGTACATGTTTCGCGTGCTCAGTTTACATTATGGATGACTAAACTACCCAAACAATAATAAAGTTGTATGGAGTATCATGTTGAATTAATTAATATTTCAATTCAGGTTTGCTCAGTATTTAGAAACGCAAAAATCAAAAGAATGCTGTGTAAATAAATCTTACCTTGCATCAATGCTCGTATTAAAGAATATATTAAAGAATAAATTATCCATATATGTAGTGATAAAAATTTACTGAAATCCAATATCCATATTAAACTGCAAAACTAGCTTAACATTGTTACATTATTCACTGTATAAATAGTATAAATTTAAATATCATAACAAATGTGGCTTCTCGTCTTAACAATAAAATAGTCAGTACAATTTCACATTCAACAAAACAGAATGGCACATGAGCTAGATAATGGAATGTTTCATAGCTAAGTCCAATATCGATGTTCTTAAAAATTTGACAGTGTTATATATAAAATTAACAGTGAGGAATTCACTCGATAAAGAATAAAAAGTTTAATACAATATCTCGTATCATCATTCATTTTGATCACATTGTAATGATTACATCATGCAACAATTTATTACAAACCAGTGGTACCGTACATTTAATCACATTGAAATTAATAACTCAATGCGGGGTGATGCTTTAATCTAATGAGTAGCAATAATTACTTTTACTTATTTTAAACGAACAATATATTGATCAATCAGATAATCAGCGTTCTCATTATCATTATCCCATTAATTGCACGAATAAAAGTTTCACACATATATATATATATTACAAAAAAAAGGTTGATGTTGCGATCGTTTCCATTCGTGCTTACTTTGTGTTATCACTGTTCAGAAAATACAATTTCATTAATTCATAGATATAATTGCCTACTGTTACGTTAGCGTACTATTCCTCAATGATTCAATATCTACGGTAGACATTACCGTTAATTGCATTAGATTTCCAAATCTTACCAGCACGCATGCCTAATAATGTTAACCGTGTATGCTAGCCTAAGATTTGAACAGCTATAGATTTATTTGCATCGCAATGTCTTCTATTGGATTTGTTTTTGCGTGATTTTTGTTTAATTTTGTTTTTAAAATATACGATTCAGTATTCTGTTAATAGTTTTTTTAGAAAGTTGAAGATCATTTTACAAATTGTATAATTTATATACAACCTGTATCTTTGTTGTGCACTTTAGAACGCTGTAACTCAAAATTCACCATTTAGGGCATAAAGAGATACTTCCCAGGGTTTACACGTACAAAATGTTATGCAACCTTAAGAAGCGGAGGGATTCTGATTATACCTGGTTTTAGTATTGATAAAAGAGTACTAACATTTTGCAAATTATCTATCTTTTAGGACATTCATATTTATGGGTAATGTACATTAGTGAAGGTCAAGGTCACTGCAATGTCAAGGTCATTACATGTGTTGTTGCCTAAGTTAATGCACTATTTTGAAGGAAAAGGTGTGAATCAATTTTCTTTAAAATATATCAACAAAAAAGATTTTATACCAATTTAAATCGGATAAGCCATTTTCTGGTGATTTCCCAAATAAACTTGGCACTGAAAATAATGTCTTTCAAGAATTATTGTAGCGAAATAGTTAAATATTAATGAAATTAATGACATTACTACTTACACCAACGTTTGTCACTGTTTGTTGCGACGATAGTGGAAACATGGTGATCACTAGTATCAAAATTGGCATATGTTCCATCATAGCTTGAGACCATGATACTATGTTGACAGAGAAATATTTATTAGGCTATTTATGTCCAAGTTACGTTTCAACTTATTCGCTATCACGGTGTAATGAACTAATCGCATGTATGAACTATTCTATGTACGTGGATGTAAGTGGTTCAAATTATAATAATGAGACATATGGTCTAGTGATAAGTCAGTAGTACCATAAAGTATTTCTTAACATGCGATACAACTTATTGATGAGACTTTTTTATCGTTTCAATCTTACCTGCGCTAAATTGAAGGATAATACTTTCTTACTCATGGGAATAAATTGACAAAAAACAGGAAGCAACCACTAAACACCTAATCTATTGCACAAAAGTGGTATGAACATAATGAACTAAACATAAATGAAGAGTAATTCATTAAACCTATTTAAGGCTTTTGAAATTTACTATATCTTATTAATGCAAAATTAATGTATTTAAATTCCAAGCCATACTGCAGTTTAACAGTAGAGTTACATGTCAATTATGCACCCCATATAAACTCCCCCCACGACGTCTTTCACAGAGGTTGTGTCCACACCCAGTGGAATTATGCTTAGAAAATGTGCGCGTAGCTTTAAAATGAAGCTATATTGGTCAGTTTAACAGAACCTCATTATCGCAGCAGTAATGTTACCAAATCTAATGCTAATCGAATTCATGATTTTATTATTGACGTATAACACAAGTCGATACGCAATAAATCAAGACTATTCAAGCATATATAACAATTTCTCCATTTTGTTATATTGTAAGACATAATACTAATCTTGTTACAAAAGATAATCTTCAGATACGATGTTAACAGGAACGGTTAAGATCATTACGTTGAATGTTAAATGTACATAAACAACACAGTAAACGCGTTAAATGTTTATATTAAAATAGTCGCCCCTCTGATACCAGCCACTTTAAGAGTCAATATCTTAAATACTGTACCGTATAACTTAACGAAATGTAGAAAAAATGCGCAGATTTAACTCTCTGTGTTTCCATAAAATATTTAATATAATTGTGTTGCTTAACTAATAATTATTCATGATAGTGATAGTTTTGTGATTTTAAGCTATCAACTAATCCTATATATTAAAAAATAGGATCAAGATCTCATGGGTCGTATATGTCATCGCTTATAACGATTAATCAAACTAAAATGAAATACTAATAAAATAATGGCTTAACCATTAAATGATATTAAAACGTTTACGGATGTTTACGATTATTTTGAAATATTTTTTAATAATATTCTTATATACACAAAAGTTTCATACTGAAAGGCAAAAGTCAGTACCCTGTTAGTCTACTGATTGACCATGAAAACTACAAATGACTATATGTAAGACAGTTGTTAGCTGTCAATGAGGGAGGCATGCGCCTAGTAACTGGTTAACAACTAAATCCAGCCTTTCCAGGAAATAGCCGACCGGCTAGCTCAGTTGGTAGCACGCAAGTCTACTGATCGAAGGGTCGTGGGTTCGATTCCCGGGCGGGGCATACTTTCGTGGAGCTTGGTAATGAAATTATTTCTTCGGCCATTCTCCCTCCCACCAATGATTTTTAATTATGTATGGCAGTTGTTGGTCATTGGCGAAAGTATGCGCTTAGTAGATGGTTAACAGATGAATCTAGAGATTTAGCCTTTCCAGGAGGAGTGAGCGGTTGACTGACCGCCGTTATATGACCTATACAATGTGTTGAAACGGCGTTAAACCCAACAAAAGCAAACAAACAAAACAAAATTCCCGGAAGGATGAGTATATTGAATGTCCGGCGTGATATGACCTAAGCAGAAAGTCGCTGCAGCGTTGAATCAATCAAAACGAACATCGTTAACTATTTGCAAGAACCGTATTCTGACACATTTGTCATACACCAATTTCAGATTGCAAACCTTCATGACCAATTATGAAAGGAAACTTTTACTGGAGATTGGCTCATCACTTGTCGCAACTAATTTCTTCTACTGTGTTAATAGACGTAGTTCAATAGATAATAGAACAAGACATTAGAAGATGTCTTGTAGGATTTCTACTTCTATAAGCTGTTTATCAACAGCATATAATATTTAACTGGTTAATTAGTCTGATGCTCGTCTGAGAGAAACTACTTATCGGTTTATCTTTATTTCCACGAGGGAGATGTCATCATCTATTTGGTGAATATTTCTGTTAATGATTTAAAGCCATTATTTTATGCTGTATACAGTTATACACTTAATGGTGTATGAAAAAATTTATTGGCTATTGTTTATTACACTTAAAGGACATAAGACAAATGGCAGCAGAGTACATAAACTTCTGTTGGGAATAAAATTTGTGATACCATATTGGTCGGTACGTCTGATTAGTTTTCCTGTTTTTGTTTTATATATTATATTTTATATACAGTACTGACCTTATCGAGAAGCTGGCAATTACATTTTATGGTGAAGCATGACCAGTAAGTTCGATCAGAAATTAAACCCTGATCCCTAAATCTCAGCCTAATGTATTTGGTTACGATAAAGGCACGCTTTATCAACATGACAAGAAACAAAACTGACGTGTATGTGCAAACCTGTCCTGATAAATTAATCAATTTGATAAACTGAACATTAAAGATAAAAGGATATTTGTAAGTCCTGATTTGATTAACTGTTATCTGATTTGATGGTGTTAAGTATTTAACTATCTACATCCACAGTGAAGATAGTCAATTATCACACTCTTAACCATCTATAGATAAAGACTTGTATATGTCTTCAACATCGTAAAATACGTTGTCTTATAATAATTACATGAAAATAACTGGTAAGTAATTGTAGGAAGCAAATAGCCATTTTTAACTTTAAAAAGAGTGCAAGTCGCTAAAATGGCTATTTATCATCCATTGAAACAATATTTGAAGAATGTCATTGTAATCCCTTTTCAGTTTATTGGTACAATATGAATAAACAATAATAATTGGTATAATATATTAAATGCGTTGTTGATAATTCATAAAATATCAAATAGACAAATTAAAAGTACATCGTTTAATCGTCCAATCAAGAAATACATTCGAACTATGCAGATACAGATGAAGATTGAAGGAATGTGCTGATTTGCAAGACATTTCATTAATCTAAATTGGACTAGTAAACTGTCTAGCGTGTTGCAAACACGAGCACGCTAGTGAAAAATGTCATTAACAAGAACATGCAATAGTTTACAACTGAAATCTAATTTGTTAATGGAGGTAATTTCATTACCCATGGCACAATTAGTAAAGAAAATATACCTCACGAATATACCCGCGCTGAACTTGGTAAAGAATGAAATAATGTTTCATGTTGTATCAAATTATCACAATGACCTAATGCCTTCACATATATAAATAATGTCAAGAATGACCATTGTAACTTATATGCGAGTGAAGCACGTTGAAGGTCTTATAAACGTCTAAATAACTAAGTAAAGAAAGAGTTAATAGGTAATTATATATGTTCGAAAAGTCCCACGTCTCCAAAATAGGTCAAATGTAAAAACTTCAGATAAAGATGTTTTATCAGGAGTAACACTTTAAATATAGCTTAATAATATCCGGTCAAGTTAATAAGTAGTAAATTTGTATTCTACGCAATATTTACAAGTGCTTTGTACTAGGGACTTGATTTGCATAAGCCAGTTACAATTAAGCCTGCAACAGTCAGTCAAGTGAACGTCAAACGGAGAATCATATAAGTATGAATCAAGTAACTTGACTGAACAAGCATTCTCTTAACTCGAATGTTTAAATCCAATAAATCGAATAAGTCCAACACAGCACTTTCATCAAATATTGGGCGCGTATCAACACGCGTATTGAATTAACATATAAATTAGCAATAAAACCGATTGAAAAATTTACGATGTATTTTTGTCAAATGGTGATATACTCGCCGGTGTCTCTGAACCGACGCAAACAGGATTCACAATTAAGCGTTAATCAAGTCCTACCAAATTAATTTTTTTCAGCAGCAAAGCAAGCGCAGTTTTGTGGCATTATTTTTATTGATTGATGATAAAATATGTGATAAACACACTTTTTATATTAAAGCATAATTTGTACAAAACATCAGTAATGAAACCTAATATTAAACTCGCCACACGTGTTCCATTGCGTATTCAATTGACTTTACAAACTGTGATTACTGTTTGATTTGTTAGATATTTCGTATATATAGTAATATGTCATAGCCATTCTCAGGAGTAAAAGATAAAACAAAATGTGTGCTTTTAAAAATTGACCGTAATCAATGTATTATTGAAGGATGTTTTCACCAAAAGGCACGGGCAGGTTTTGATGAGAATATATGAATAATTGACTTATTAACCAAAAACTATTTGCATGTTTGACGAGCATAAACAAATCAAACACATAAATATTGTCATTCTATTTGCAAACTCTTTGATTATTTATCATGTACTGTTGATAAGGTCTAATAGGAATTGATTGCTGGTGGTTATGTGACCTATTTTAATATTTACTTTTTATAATAAGATACATTAGCAGCTCGTTCATTTTCGATTCTGGTGATCCAGTAAAGTTCCCAACCATGTCAGGTAATATCTTTTTTCAAGAATTCGGCAATAATTTAATTAATCTCTATGCAGGGAGGTGTTGTTGTTAAAGAAAGCTATAATATGAGTCGACTGTCATGTCATACATAATCTTTCGAAAATATTTTTATGTATACCTTTCGTTTATTAGCGGCATATAATCCAAATTCAAGCATTTGTAATGGTTAATAAGTGTATATGTCCTTAGTGTTCAATTGTTGGTACTCAAAACTAAAATATTAAAACGAATCAAGCTTCTTTATAGCATGTTCTCTTAATCTTATTTCAAATTAAAAAAGGAAAGTTTGAATACGTTTTTAAGCGTGTACCATTTGCATTACAAGTAGCTAAACTACCTAACGAATAATATATATTTATATCCAGTATCAGTTTTAATCACTACAGGGTATACAAAATAAACTAAAACTCCGATTGGGGTTTGCTCAATAAGTAGAAGCACACATTCAAAAGAATACATTGTAGATAAAGCTTACCTTACATCCATGCATTATAGATTAAAGAATAACTTATCCATAAATGCAGTGATAAAACTTACTAAAATCCAGTATCAGCCAAAACCAATAGTAACATTATTCACTGTATGATTATTAAAATATGATATTATAAATCTCATGGATGTCCCTTCTCAACAAGAAATCAACTTGTACAACTTCGCACACAACAAAGCAGAGTAGCGTATGAGCTAGATAATGAAATGTTTCATAGCTAAGTCCAATATCGATGTTCTTGAAATCTTGATAGAGTTCAATCTCAAAACCAAAAAAGAGAAAATGCAAGAATTTACTTGATAAAGTATGAATAGTTTAACTGCAATATCTCTTTTCATCATTAATTTTGATCACATTGTAAAGATCAAATCATGCAATAATTCATTAAGGAACATTGGTTACCGCACAGTTAATCACTTTGGATTTATAACTCAATGCGGGGTGATATTTTAATCAAATGAGTAGCAATGATTACTTTTACTTATTTAAAACGAACAAGATTTTGATCAATCTGGTAATTATCGTTTATACTATCCTTTTCGACAACAAGGAGTTGTTTAAGTGCAATGCAGGAAATATCAATGCACAGAAAGTTACTTTCATAGTGGGAATAAAAGTTTCATCTATATATTAAATGAAAGGGTAGTTGGTGTTGCAATGGTTTCCATTCGTGCTACCTTTGTCATCACTGTTTAGAAAATGCAATTTCATCATTATGTGCTCACGTTCGTATCATTGTCTACTGTTATGTTAACATAATATTCTTTTCTGTTTACACGTACGATAGAAATTACATGTTTCCATTAATTGCATTATATTTCCAATTCTTACAAGCACGTATGCTTAATTATATTAAGCGTGCATGCTAATAAGATTTGGGAATATGTATTTTTTTCGATTTATTACTTTGTATAGATTCTATTTGCATCGTAATGTCTCCTATTTTTGCATTATTCAGCTTTATTTTGGCTTCAAAATATACGATTGTTTATATGTGTTTATATGAGTTTAATTTTATAGTAAAAGATAATTTTTCAAATTGTAAACGTATCTTTGATGAGATATTTAGTTACTCATGTTTACCATTCAAACGATAAAGAGCCACATCCCAGGGTCTGCACATGTATTTGATTTATCAAACAGTTTTTGTTAGTTAAAGATAAATAAATAGAAATACGTGTAAAACAAAGGTAAGTGTTGTGCTTTTTGGACGCCATTGTAAACTCCAGCTTAGCTAGCAGCGATATTAGCCTATTTTGTCATCATCATGGTTTGTGACCATGATAGTATGTTGACATTGGAAGATTTATTAGACTATCTCTGGTCAAGGTGTTCATCAACTATATCACCATCACGATGTAATGGACTAATCGCATGTATGAACTATTCTGTGTATATAGAGGTAAGTGGTTCAATTTATAATAACAAGACACATGGTCTATATATAAGTCAGTAGTACCCTGAAATATTTCTTAACACGCGATACTACTTATAAATGACTTTCTATTGTCCCAATCCTGCCAGCGCTTAATTAAAGGGTTATTTTTTCCTACTCATGGGTACAAATGAAAATTGAAGCAATCTAAAAGCGCCAAAACTAGTGTACAAAAGTTGTAGGAAAATGATGAAATGTTTGTAGATAATATTAAAGTAGCTATGATACCAAAGCAAATGCCAAACAAACTCGTTTTTTAATTGCATGACGTACAACACAAGATAATTTACAATAAATCTGGACTATATAAGTCTATATATCATATCCCAACAATTTCTCCTTCTACCAATAATTACCAATAATTACCAATAATTACGAATAATGTCAATAACAGATAATAAATGCTTAAAGCCCCATTACTAAATAGAACGCTGATAATTGTCAAGTATCATGCTTTTGCTTAAAACTCATGCAAACATTAAATGAACATATAAAACGCATCCAAGGCACAAAAAACACAAGTATTTTCTCCAGAATTTATACTAATACTATTTTGAACGAACTGAATCGGAACATTCCGTCGTGGCTAAAAATAACCACAACTTCAAATCTGAAGTCAACACATTTTCTGCTTTAATAAATACACATTTATCGTGAATTTCGTGCGAAATCCAATTAAAACTCACGAAATCATGTAAATAGTTTCATACATGAACATATATTGACGGGAAAAAGAAACGAACCAATTAAGTCTTACGTTATACAGAAACGTTTGCTGATAGGCCACGTTCAGGTAGAATGAGTGTAATGTCGGTAAGCCAAGACAACTAGATAATTTATATTTACGCTAACGTCATTCGCGTAACAGATTTTCATGGCAGTATCTACGTAATGTGTGGTGAAAGATAACCGTGAATGTCAAATAAGTCGACAAACAATGGAAAATCTTCTTGTTTGGCGTAAACGGTTCTTAAGATGTGCCACCGTCATCAACGTCTATCTCTCCGCTCGTATCATCGCGGCCATGGTGTTGGAAGAATGTAGAGTTGAGTGAGGATTCGCGTTTTGGCTTATGTAACGTCCTCAGATTAATCAATGTTTCAAAACGAGTTTAGGCCACAACTTGTTGTTGGCTAAGGTAATCTCGTGGACACATCACATACTAGCTTTTATGCTCTGTGAGTGTCGCTATATTCTGGCAACGTCATGATTGTGTCTATCAGCATAGTAACGACATACCTCGCGTTGCGCATGTCACCAAGGATTTCTTACTGGGTGACAACATTAATGTTTCCTTATATTATTCTTAATCACGAAAATTATGTACCTAGTTGAAATGGGGCGTTTCATTTTAGCATCAATTTAGATGTTTGCGTACTCAAAATTTGCACGCACTGATTTCTCGAGTAAATTATTGGAAAAACGATATGACATGTCGAACACTACAATTTTGTGTAAGTTTTATTAAACACCTTTTAAGCAACTTTATTGGCTGAGAGGATATCTCCGTAATCTAATTTGCATGTTACAAAAGTATAAGAAATTGATATTTTGAATAACTTGACCCCTAAAAGGGAACCCGCTAGAGAGAGTTATTATAATCCAAAGGCAGTTATATTCTATAGTCTTTTAGAAAGTATTACTTGTTGTTAAATTGATGATACAGATTTTGTCTTCGTTTGGTGGCTTCAACGTAAGACTGAATATGATATCAAATAAACATATAAAAGTCAACTGTAACAATGTAACAAAATTTGCATTTTTACTAAAAGATGACGCAGATGTCAAATTAAGATACTGTTGAAATATTGAGAAACATTATTCGTTGTAGCGTTAATAAATGGTCACTTCAGATAATATCTCATTAGCATATGTCTATCAGCATTAACACATAAAAATCCTTATTAGAATACTGCAGACAATTTTCCGACCATTTGCATTTCTGTGTGTATTTAAAAAAGACGACTATTTGTAATGTATACTTTCAGGACTTCAGAAATGCAAATGTAAGAATCACAATCTCAAATACTGTTACGTGTAACTTAAAAGAAACTGTGGACGAAATTGGGCAGATTTAACTCTCCCTGCTTCCATGAAATAATTTATATAATTATATTGCTTAACAAATAATTATTGATGATAGTAACATTTTAGTAATTCCAATCTATTATCGTGTCTTATATAAATAAATTGGATCAAGATCCCATGGGTCGTATATGTCATCGCTTATAGCGAATAATTAAATTGAGATGAAATACTAAAAAAGTAATGGCTTAACCATTAAATGATATTAAAACGCTTACAGCCGTTTTGATTATTTGAAACATCATTTAATAATACGTTTATATACGTAAAAGTTCCATATTGAAAAGCAATTGTGTGGTTGGTTTGAAATTCACTGTAGTATGTAGAAGTATTAAGTAACACAAATACATAAATATGACATTTTGACTTGATCAATTATATCTAAACGCTGTCCTAGTACATGTACAATAATGCTTTAAAAATGATGAGGCTAGCATTTGATTTAGAGTTTTGTACGTCTCACTCGTTGTCTCAAGCATATATTTAAGTCATTTTCCAATTCCAATAGTATTTCGAATAGGCACAAACTACCAATAAAGCAGTGTAACCTATTTAAATAGGTTGAAATAAAATTACTGTATCAATATTTCTTGTTTACTTATATCATGCATATTGCACAGTATATGAGCTGCAGTATTTGTTTTTCCTGAGTACTAAATTAAAACAGTCCCCATATCTGCTACAAATTTTCCGAAGTCAACGTGACATTTCAAGATCATTGGTTCTACCAACTAGTAGATAATATATTTCATAATTAATTTTGTTTATGTACGTAATTTAATTAAGCAGATGTTACTTGCTTGATAACATGGTTGATGATCCAAACTTTTATTTTTATTTGCACCATATGTATTTCGTAAGGTGATTTATTGTTTTATTGAAAGGCCTGGTTATATGAAAAGGTTATTAAATTTTATTGCCACATACAGCATTTAATGTGGACATTTTGTATTTCTAAATGGTCTACAACGTTTTGACAATGTCATACTATTTGATTCCAATTGCCATGTCCATAACATTTAATAAAACGTAAGTGCAGTCACAATGAGAAATGTATATTCATAAAAACACATAAAGACGGTCTATTTGCATATAAAAGCCAACGTGAAGCGATATGAATTCCATAGACATAATTGTATGACCGAATGCATAAGCAAATAGTAGAATATAGCATGACATGCATGGATCACTTTCCCTGGACAGAACCAAAGCTCTAGACAAGTACTTGTGAAAATGTGTATTAAATACCGAATTAACTAACACGTATTCCAATTCCAAACCATTGTTATCCAAACCATTGCTACAAAAATTTACGTGGCGTGGGTAGTCCTGGTAAAACAACATGGACAATGCATGTAAAACATATACTTTTTAAAAACTTATTTGGCTACGCCTGGATTGACAATAATGTAGGAGACAAACTTGTATAACTATTCCATCTATATCAGCTTACTAAACTTTCTTTACAACCAAACAGTTAACTGTAATTGCAATATTGGCCAAATTATATCATTATCCGTCAAATGAGATCTCTGTCAAATGCTGATATGCTAGTGACTATGAAACAATTAAAAGTCAGTACCCTGTAAGTCTACTTATTGACCATGAAAACCACAAATGACTATATGTAAGAAAGTGGAGGTATGCGCCTAGTAATTGGTTTACAAGTAAATCCAACCTTTCCAGGGAGGGTGAGTATATCGACTGTCCGCCGTGATATGACCTATGCAGTATGTCGCAACAGCGTTGAACCAACCAAGAAAAACATCATAAGCTTTTTGTAAGAATACTATTCTGACACATTTGTCATAAACCAATTTCAGATTGCAAACCTTCGTGACCAATTAAGTAAGGAAACTTTTTTTAAAAAGATACGCTCATTTCTTGTGCCAACCAAATTTCTCTGCAGTGTTAATAGAGGTAGTTTAGAAAATAATGAAACAAGACATAAGAAGCCGTATGATAGGATCTTTACTTCTATAAGCAGTCTATCACCAGCATGTAATATTTACCAGGTAAATTAGTCTGATGCTCGTCTGAGAGAAACTACTTATCGGTTCATCTTTATATCCACGAGAGAGATGTCATCTTCTATCTACTAAATATATATCTGTTAATTCTTTGAAACCAACATTTCATGTTGCATGATGCAGTTTTACACTTTATGGTGTGTGAAAATCTATTGTTTTTTTTTTGTTTCTTTCCCCTAAAAGACATAAGGCATGTGACAGCAGTGTTCATAAACTCCTATTGTGAATAAAATGTGTGACTCCACATTGGCATGTGCACCTGATTAGTTTTGGAGTTGTGTTTATATAGTCACAGCTCTAACCTTATAGAAAAGCTGGCAATTACATTTAATGGCCGAGTATGACCAGTGTGTTCGATTACAAATTAAAACCGAATCACCAGATAACGTAATCAACTTGATAAACTGAACATTGATGATAAAGGAATATATTTGTAATTCATAATTTTATTGTTATCTGATTTGTTGGTGTTAATTATTAACTATCTACATCCACAGTGAAGACTGACTTGTTTATGTCTTCATTATCGTTAATTACAATATCTTATTTTAATCCACTTTTAATCCACTTAATTGACAAGTAAGTAATCGACTAAAGGAATAAAATAGTAATTTTGAACTTCTAAATGTGTGCAGGCCGTTAGTATGACTATTTCGCATTCATTAAAACAAGAAAATGAATAAATTTACCTTTCAACAGCCTGTCCATAACACTTAAGATAACCGTGAGATCAACTATCTTTCTTAGTTTATTGTTAAAATATGAATAAACAATATTAATTTGTATTGAATATAAAAGACGTTGTAGATAATTAATAAAATATCAAATAGACATAAAAATATACATCGTTAAATAATTCAATCAAGAAATACATTATAATTATGCAGATACAGATGAAGAAATGTGCTGATTTGCAAAACATATTTCACTTACCTAAATTGGACTAGTAAACTGTCCAGCGTGTTATTAACAAGAACACGCAATGATCTACAAACGAAATCTAATTTGTTAATGGGGGTAATTATATTATCCAAAGTAAAATCAGCAAAGAAATATACCACACGAATGTATTTGTGCTGAACTTGGTAAAGAATGAAATGGTGTTTCATGTTGTATCAATTTATCAATATGACCTAATGCCTTCACATATATAAATAATAATGGTGATTGACATTAGTTTATAATCATATTTGGAATGGACATTCCCATTTGCTTACTTACACGAGGTCGAATTTTTGTACTTGTGGTGACCACTTAATTAGTTAAGTTTGTTTCAAATAAAAATGACGTTTTATTTATACGAAGTTCGAACATTTCTTTCGGTGATGGTCTAATCGTGTAAAGGATGCAAGGAAAATTACTGGTACCAAAGTTTCAAGAACTCATTCAAACATTTGTCTCAATGAAAAAAATTGAAACTATATTCGTGTGGGAACTCCAACTTTAGCCCATTTAGTCATCACAAACTATTTTGCTTAACTACGGTAGGCGCATTATAATGGAAAAGGTAACGATTTAAATGTGTGGTATTGTATCTCTAATATAGGAAGGTGTCATTTTATTCCAGACGTGACATAAAGTATGATTTTTACAAAAACAAATATTTCAGTATAAAGTCATTGTGACAGTTGCTCATCTGCGCTTAAATATAAACCATCCTTTTTGTAACTCATTTAATATGATATATATGTCTTTCTAAGCGTGTATCACCTGCTTCACAATATGTGTCATTTAAGAACAATATAATGTCTTTATCATAGAGAATATAATTCATGATAATAGCAAGGCAATATGTATTAATGGATTTGTATAAAATGCAACGCTTAATTGAGTTATTGTTCACCTGCGTTCTTCAAATATTTCACAGTGGTGTGACTTTATAAAGAAACTATCAGTTCGTTTAATAAGTACCTATACTGAAAAAGGTCGTGGACAAAATCCCGTTTTAATGATAAACATATTTACACATAGCGAAAAAACCACAGAGACATGAAAGGAAATTCCAAAATCAATTTTAGGTATTGAAAATTTTTAAATTTAGCCGTAGTCATATAAATAAGCTTTAGCTATGGTAAATTACTTGCAATATTCATGATAGCTGGTCCTTAAGACTTAAGAACTTTGGGAAATTGGGAGGAAACTGTATTTGCTAATGTATATCTGAACAAGAAATCAAAGTCACTTTTTTCTGAAGTGAAATATAATCTTAAAGGGAATCAGTGACGTCAAACAAATCATTTACACGATGACACTCAGATCAAGTAGTTGAAAGATATTATCACATTATAGCTTTGCGGAATCTGATGTTAAGGACATACAGTATTTTGAGACAGAGGAATAAATGACTTCATAATGTTTACAGGAGATGCTCTATTTGTAAGATGTATTTCTGTTCGAGGTATTTGTGTAAAAATCACCATGTTAACGCTAAATATGATTTCATCTGAAAAAGCACAATGGATTTTTCGATTGAAGAGGGCTTGCATTTTTAAACCAGACGAGAAAAAAGTGCTGTTACAAACGACATAATTTATGATGATAGAAAAACATATCATTATAATAGTTCATGTAAACACAGACTTTGTTAATAAACTACCTTCAATTATTTTAACCTTAGCACATTCTGTCACCAGAGACCGACAACACTCTTATTATATAAAGAGGTAGGCGAGAGAATGGACACGAACAAACTAGCTATTACATAGACACTTAATACACGCAATTTGTAAATAAAACGCAGTGGTGTGATTTTATTTACCAAATTTACATAGAAATAAATGAATAATTACTTATACCTTCGTGAAATTGAGTCATGAAATATATTTGCGACCATTCCTCTGCTGACATATTAATGAACATCCTTAATACCATAATAAATAAAACAAGCCAACATTCAATCATGGGTTTGATTAGAATCTATACACATGAGTGGATAAGGTATGGTGAACAGTGTTGTATGCTATGTACTTTTGTTAAAATCTTACAGCAAATGTAATATTTCCTCTTATAATCTAATAGAAAGTTTCTGATAGGTTTAGAGTCAAGAAATAAGAATGACAATTGTAAGTTATATTAGAATGAAACACGTTAAAGGTCTTACAAACGTCTAAATAACTATGTTAGGAGAGAGTCAATCTGATTAAAACCCGATCTTAAATTTTCCGCTCGCATGCTCGCTAATTTAGATCTGGCCTTTTTCAAACGAAGGTCACGTTCAGGCGACCTTTTCTCATCATAATATCCATGACAAAATTGTTATGACACGTAACTTGTTTACATCGTCTACGTCACGCAATTTAAAATGAGCCGCCCAATCACAGACTGTGAATAATACTGCGGTAAAATTAGCAAGCAAAACTTAAAAATAAAAACTACGAAATCAAAATGTGATTAATAGTGTTTCGTTTAGATGAAAGTTACGCATTGATTGGTCGACACAAAGTTCATCTCGACGTGACCCTGCATTGAGAAAGTAGAGATCTTGTACGACAACGCTCTACAAGATATCTGTTTACGGAGATTGGGAGAGAGTTTATAGGTAATCAAATATGTTCGAAAAGTCCTACGTTTTCAAAATATTCCAGAAGAAAACGGTAGTTCAAATGTAAAAAACTTCAGATTAAGATGTTTTATCTGAAGTAACACCTTTAACGTAGCTTAATAATATCCGGTCAAGTTATCATGTATTCAATTAGTATTCTAAAATTACATTTTACAAGTCCTAGGAACTGAGGACTTAAGCCTGTTACATTTTAGCCCACAGCAGTCAGCCATAAGACGACAAACGGAGAAAAATGTATATATGTATGAAACAAGTAACTTGGTTAAACAAGCATTCATTAGACATAAATATGTAAACTAAAGTTCAACACAGTAACATGAAATATAATTGTAAGTGTACATTTGCCATAAAATCAATTAAAAACATATTCGATGTATTATTTGCCAACTGTGAGCCGATTTTCAAGCTCACGGATGTCACTAAATCAGAAGAAATGGAAACCGACCGCTACGTCGTTTTGTAAATCAAGTCTTATTGTGATATTGTTCTCGGTAAAGGTATCGGCATTTTTGCAACAAAATTAGCAAAGATTTACCGTATTTATGTCATTGGAATTTATGAATAAATATGTGGTATACACGTATTTTGTATCGAAGCATAAATTTTACAAAACATATCAAGCTTAGTTACCTAGTATAAAACGTGTCAGAAATATTATTCTCTGCGTGACGAGTTTTTATCAAGCTTTAGTATTTTTTTTCAAACCAACCAACTTTACAAACTGTGATTATAATTTGATTTGTAAGAGATAAAATAACATTGCAGTCGTAATTTTAATTATTTTTCATGTTCCTTTTTCTGGAAGTAATAAAATAAAATCATTTTTACGATAAATCCAAGTATAATTCCTCAGAATCAGATAGGATTTTCAACACACAATTAAGCTTTATTGTCGAGCTGTTTTATGGATAAAAATACGAAGTATCATATACAAGTACATTCATTATATACAAAAATTGTATTACTTTACATCACAAATTCAAATATATTCCGACTATTGGTAAATATATTGCATATTAATCAACTCGGTTGTGGTTAACAATTAAATGTATTTGTACATCAAATATTTCCACGCGAAAAATCATTGCGGTCTGAACATAATGCACAACTGTTACTCCTTTGTTTGTCATTTTCTTAAAAAAACATAACAAATCATAACTTGTAACTTTTTAGATTGCCACAGTCTTAATACACTAATAAACCTTACTTTGTCGGCTTCCTTTCAATTGGCTGTGTTACATAGTATATACACATTACGTACAAAGACGATAGAATACTAGTGAGCACAATTTGTCTTTATCAAATAAATGTTAAAATGACGCCGAGCTCGATATATTCACAAAACAGTCACGTGAAAAATACTTATTAGTTTTCTGAAAGACAAAGACTAAACTTCATTTGTGTTAAAGATTTTAACGTCATAGCAGAAAGAGGTTAAGGTGCTTTATTTTGAACATGTTAACAGATAGAAACGTGTATATTATACTATGCCATAGCCATTCTCGCGAGTAAAAAAATAAAACAAAATGGTTACTTTTAACAACAAACCGTAACGGATATCTCATTGTAAAATGTTTTGACCAAAGGGCACGAGCAGTTTTGGTGAGAATAGATAAAAAAGTGTAACTAAACAACAAATCTATTTACATGTTTAACGTACATAAACATGCCGAAGACATAAATTTAATCATTCTGTTTTCATGTCCTCTTGATTATCTGAGATGTACGGACTACTATGTAACAAAGGTTTAAATGAAAATAAAAGTATATTTTAAATACATGTACGCATTTTAACGTAAACCATTTGCATTAGAGGTAGCTAAACTACCCAACGAATATATTAATAGTATCAGATTCAGTCACTACAAGGTATACACAATTAAGCTAAGTTTCGATTGAGGTTTGCTCAATAAATAGAAACACAAAAATCAAGAGACTACATTGTAAATAAAGCTTACCTTATATCAACGTTTATAGATTTAAGAATAACCATATATATAGTGATAAAACATACTAAAATCCAATATCAAACCAATTGTAACATTATTCACTGCATGAATATTAAAAATACAAGTATTACAAATCTCATGGATGTCCCTTCTCAACAAGAAATTAACTAGTACAACTTCACATACAACAAAACAGAATGGCATATGAACTAGATAATGAAATGTTTTATAGCTAAGTCCAATATCGATGTTCTTGAAATCTTGATAGAGTTCAATCTCAAAACCAAAAAAGAGAAAATGCAAGAGTTTACTCCATAAAGTATGAATAGTTTAACTGCAATATCTCTCAGCAACTCATGCAACAATTTGTTGAGAACATTGGTTACCGCACAGTTAATCACATTGGATTTTTATAACTCAATGCGGAGTGATCTTTTAATCCAATGAGTATCAATAATTATTTTTACTTATTTTAAACGAACAATTTATTGATCAGTCTGATGATTATCGTTCACATTATGATTTTTCGATAACACGAAGTAAGTTAAGTGCAATACAGGAAATATTAATGCACAGAGAGTTGCATTAATTGCACGAATAAAAGTTTCATTGATACAGGTGATTGGGTTGATGTTTGATGGTTTCCAATCGTGCTTACTTTTTGTCATCACTGTTTAGAAAATGCAATTTCATCATTACGTGCAAACGTTTGTATTATTGTCTACTGTTACGTTAACATAATATTCTTTTTATTGGAAACACATAAGATAGAAATTGCATGTTTCCAATAATTGCATTCCAATTCTTACAAGCACGTATGCTTAATTATATTAAGCGTGCATGCTAATAAGATTTGGGAATCTATAATTTTCTCGATTTATTACTTTGCATTGATTTTGTTTGCATTGTAATGTCTCCTTTTTTCATTATTCAACTTTATTTTGGTTTCAATATATACAACTTTTTGTATTTGTATATATGAGTTTAACGTTTATAGAAAAAGATATTTTTTCAAATTGTAAACGTATAACTAGCTTAACTATTTGCCACCATGGTTTGTGACCATGGTAGTATGTTGACATTGCAAGTTTATAAGACTATCTCTGGTCAAGGTGTTCATCAACTTTATCCCTATCACGTTGTAATTAACAAATTGCATGTATAAACTATTCTATGTATATAGATGTAAGCGGTTCAATTTATAATAATAAGACATATGGTCTAGTGATAAGTCAGTAGTACCCAGAAATATTTCTTAACACGCGATACAACTTATAATTGAGACATTCTATTGTCCCAATCCTGCCAGCGTTTAATTAAAGGGTTATTTTTTCCTACTCATGGGTACAAATGAAAATTGAAGCAATCTAAAAGCGCCAACATTAGTGTACAAAAGTTGTAGGAACATGATGAAATGTTTGTTAATAATATTACAGTAGCTATGATACCAAAGCAAATGCGAAACGAACTCGTTATTTAATTGCGTGACGTACATTACAAGATGATTTACAATAAATCTGGACTATATAAGTCTATATATCATATCCCAACAATTTCTACTTTTACCAATAATTACCACTAATGTCAATAACAGATAATAAATGCTTAACGTAAGACTGAATATGATATCAAATAAACATATAAAAGTCGACTGTAACAATGTAACAAAATTTGCATTTTTACTAAAAGATGACGCAGATCTAAGTCAAATTAAGATACTGATGAAATATTGAGTATCATTATTCGTTGTAGCATTTATAAATGGTCACTTCAGATAATCTCTTATTAGCATATGTCTATCAGCATTAGCACATAAAAATCCTTTTTAGAATACTGCAGACAATTTTCCGACCATTTGCATTTATGTGTGTACTTTAAAAAGACAAGTATTTGTAATGTATACTTTCAGGACTTTAGAAATGCAACTATAAGAATCACAATCTCAAATATTGTTACGTGTAACTTAAAAGAACTGTAGACGAAATTCGGCAGATTTAACTCACCCTGCTTCCATAAAATACTTTTTTATAATTATATTGCTTAACAAATCATTATTGATGATAGTAACATTTTAGAGATTTCCAATCTATTACGATAATAGTGTATATAAATAAATTATATAAATAAATTGAATCAAGATCCCATGGGTCGTATATGTCATCGCTTATAGCGCTTAATTAAATTGAGATAAAATACTAATAAAAGAATGGCTTAACAATTAAATGATATTAAAACGCCTGCAGCCGTTTTGATTATTTGAAACATCATTTAATAATACGTTTATATACGTAAAAGTTCCATATTGAACTGATTGATTATATTAAAATGCTGACCTAGTGCATGTACAATAAGGCAATACAAGTAAATCTGTGAGCTAATGCTCACTAGTGATACCCCCGCAAAAATCTAAAAATATGCGACAAACAGGAAGTAGATGAGCAAGGAGCATGAAATCGCTTTATACCACATGGGACTATGGGATGAAGCAATATGCAAAGTATTAGGCTGCTGCATGTTATAGTTGCTGAGAAAACTGCGACGGAAATTTTGTAACGGACGGACGGACGCACGGACAAGGGTAAAACAGTATATCCCCTCTTCTTCGAAGCGGGGGTATAAAAATGATAAGGCTAGCTTTTGAATTAGAGTTTTGTACGCCTCACACATTTTCTCAAGTATGTATTAAAATCGACTTCCAATAGTATTTGGGATAGGCACAAACTACTAGTTAGGCAGTGTAACCTCTTCTAAAAAGGTGTAATAAAAATTACTTTCTCAATTTTTCCTTGCTTTTTATATGCATGAGCTGTAGAATTTGTTTTATTACCGAGTACTTAATTAAAGCAGTCCCAATATCTGCTACAAATTTTCCGAATGCGGTGTGATATTTTAAGATCGTTGATTCTACCAACTAGTAGATAATAAATTTCATAATCTAATTACGTTTATGTACGTAATTTAAGTAGATGCTACTTGCTTGAAAACATAACTGATGTTCAAACTTTTACTTTTATGTACTTTGTATGGTGATTTATAGTTATATTGAAAGTCCTGGTTATAAATAAAGTTTTTTTTAAATTATTGCCACATGCAGCATTTTATATAGACGTTATGTACGTCTAAATGGTCTAAAAAGTTTTATACAATATCCTACAGTTAAACAATTTACACAATGTCATGCTATTTGATTCCAACTGTCATGTCCATAACATTTAATAAAACGTATTCATGCGCAGTCATTATAAGAAATGTAAATTCATAAAAACACTCAAAGACGGACTATTTACATATAAAGGCCAACTAGTAGCGATAGGAATTACATTGATATAATTGTATGACCGATTAGCAAATCGTAAAATATAGCATGGCATGTATGGATCACTTTCCCTGAACAGAATCAAAGCTCAAGTACTCGTACTTGTATTTGTGACAAGATGTATTAAATACCGAGTTAACTAACTCGTATTCCAATTAAAAAACATTGTTATCAGGGCCACTCCTGCAAAAAGTTACACATGGTGTGGACAGTACTGGTAAAACAACATGGACAACGCGTGTAAAACATTTACTTTTTAAAAACGTACTTGGCTACGCCTGGATATAAGTAATGCTGGAGACAAACTTGTATAAATATTCCACATATATTAGCTTACTTAACTTTCTTTACAACCACACAGTTAATTGTAAGTGCAATATTGGCAAAATTATATTATTATCTGTTAAATGAGATCTCTGTCAAATGCTGACATGCTAGTGACTATGAAACAATTAAATGTCAGTACCCTGTAAGTCTACTGATTGACCATGAAAATTACAATTGACTATATGTAAGAAAGTTATTAGCAGTCACGGAGGGAGGTATGCGCCTAGGAGCTGGTTTACAACTTAATCCAGCCTTTCCAGGAAGAGTGAGTATATTGACTGTCCGCCGTGATATGACTTATGCAATATGTTGCAACAGCGTTGAACCAACCAAAAAATAACATCATATTTGCAAGAACCCTATTCTGACACATTTGTCATACACCAATCGGTTTATCTTTATTTTCACGAGGGAGATGACATCTTATATCTACTGAATATTTCTGTTAATTATTTGAAACCATCAATATCATGTTGCTTGATGCAGTTTTACACTTTATAGTGTGTTGAATTTTATTGGCTTTTTGTTTCATTCCCCTAAAAGACATAAGACAAATGACAGCAGTGTTTATAAATTCCTGTTGTGAATAAAATTTGTGATACAATATTGGCCTGTGTGCCTGATTAGTTTTTGAGTTTTGTATATATATTCTCAGTTCCAACCTTACCGAAAGCTCGCAATTACATTTTATGGTGGAGTACGACCAGTGAGTATGATCAGAAATTAAAGCCGAGTCACCAGATAGCGTAATCAACTTGATAAACTGAACATTGAAGATTAAGGGATATTTGTAATTCCTGGTCTGATTAACTGTTATCTGATTTATTGGTGTTAATTATTTAACTATCTACAACCACACTGAAGCAATTATCACACTCTTAACCATCTTAAAATAAAGACTTGTATATGTCTTCAATATCGTAAAATACATTTTCTTATTTTAATCCGCTTAATTGGCAAGTAAGTAGTTGAAAGAAGGACTACAATAGTAATTTTGAACTTTTAAATTATGTGCAAGCCGCTAGAATGACTATTTCTCGTTTATTGAGACAAAAATTGATTTTTTTTCCTTTCAATAGTCTGTCTATAACACTTAAGATAACCGTGACATCGACGTTTTTTTTCTCAGTTTATTGGTACACTATGAATAAACAATAATTAATGGTATGGTATATAAAGGACGAGGTAGATAATTAATAAATAAACAAAATGACAAATTAATAAATACATCGTCAAATCATCCAATCAAGAAAAATATTCGAACTATGCAAATACAGATGGAGATTGAAGTAATGCGCTGATTTGCAAAACATATTTCACTTATTTAAATTGGATTAGTAAACTGTCTAGCTTGTCATTAACAAAAACACGCAACTGAAATGTAATTTGTTAATGGTGATAATTACATTATCCAAAGTACAATCAGTAAAGAAAATACACCTCACGAATATATCCGTGCTGGTAAACTTGGTAAAGAATACAATGATGCTTCATGTAAAATCCAATAATCAAAAATACCCCAATGCCCGCACGTATATAAATAACAATGGTGATTGACATCACCAAGTTTGTTTCAAATAAAAATGACGTTTAGACAATTGTTTCGGTGATGGTCATATCATGTGAAGGGTACAAGCAAACATTATAAAAATAACTGGCACCAAAGTTTCAAGAACTAACACAAACAAATTTCTCAATGAAAGTAAAAAAACAACGAAAACTGTATTCGTGCTGGAACTTCAACTTTAGCCCATTTTGTTAACACAAACTGTTATGCTTAACCACGGTAGGCACAGTATCGTTGAAAAGGTTACGATGTGCTTTTAAATGTGTAGTATTGTATCTCTAATATAGGAAGGTGTAATTTTATTCCAAATGCGACATAAAGTATGATTTTTACCAAAAACTAATATTTCAGTATAAAATTATTGTGACAGTTGCTCATCTGCGCTTGAATATGAACCATCCTTTTTGTAACTCATTTAATATGATATATAAGCCGTTTAAGCGTTCATCACCTGCTAAACAATAGGTGTAATTGAAATACAATGCATTGTCTTTTTCATAGAGAATATAATTAATGGCAACTGCAAGACAATATGTATCAATAGATTTGCATCAAATGCAACGCCTAATTGAGTTATTGTTCACCTGCGTTCTTCAAATATTTCACAGTGGTGTGACTTTATGAAGAAACTATCAGTTCGTTTAATTAGTACCATGTCCTGAAAAAGGCCGTTGACAAAATTCTGTTCTAAGGATAAACATATCCACACATAGCCGAAAAACAAAGATTCATGAAAGAAAATTCCAAAATCAATTTTAGATGATTGAATAATTATAAATATAGACGTAGTCATACAAATAAGCTTTAGCCATGGTAAATTTACTTGCAGTATTCATGATAACTTGTTCTCAAGACTTAAGAACTTTGGGAAATTTGGAGGGAACTGTATTTGCTAATGTATGTCTGAATTATAAATCCAAGTCACTTTTTTCTGAAGTGAAATATAATCTTAATTGGAATCAGTGACGTCAAACAAATCATTTACACGATGACACTCAGATCAAGTTGTTAAAAAATATGATCACTTTATATATTTGTGGAAGCTTATGTTAAGGACATAGAGTATTGTATTTTGAGACAGAGTAATAAATTACCTCATAACGTTTACAGGAGATGCTCTGTTTATAAGATGGATTTCTGATTCGAGGTATTTGTGTAAAAATGTTAACGTTAAATATGATTTCCTGTGAAGAAGCATTAAGGATTTTTCAATTGAAGAGGACTTGCATCTTTAAACCAGACGAGCAAAAAAAGTGCTGTTACAAATGACTAAATTTATGATGATAGAAAACTCATAATTATACTAGTTCATGTAAACAAGGACTTTGTTAATAAACTACCTTTTCAGTTTTAACCTAAGCACATTCCGTCACCATAGACCGACTATTCTCCTACTCTATAAAGAGGTAGACGAGAGAATGGACGACGAAAATATTTTATGACCGAATTCCATGAAGGTATGTGGGCCCTGTAGGGGAACTAGTTGAAGAATTTATATAAGAAGGCGTTTCATACATTTTGCATACTAGTTTTATATGAATATATGTCAAGAGAAAGATTTGAAATGCTTCACGAAAGCTCAGAATGTTAATGATAACGTAGAAGTTACGAAAACCTAAACGCATTTTTCACAATTCGTACATTAATTTCAAAATTGCATTATCACAAAGTAAGTTGACTGTAAATATAAAATATATATATACCAATTAATATTGGATTCTTCTTATAATTGAAAGTAAAGCCTACCATTGCTGGTAAACATAAGGACGTCAAACTTAAATCAACACACAGGCAGACATGGTATAAAAAGTAAACACTTAACGGATATTTTTGTGGGGCAATAAATTAAGCATTAGTGTAGTTCCCTGCATTTGCGCCATTTGGACGACAAATACATAAAATGAAGTATTGGCTCGACACTTGTCTGAACTAATCTAAGAATAATGAATGTTGGTTGTATAAGGTAATTTTATATATAGAAGTATTTTCTGATTTGATCAGTAGAACCAACAAACTAGCTATTACATGGACACTTACTACGCGCTATTTGTAAATAAAACGGTGTGATTTATTTACCAAATTTACATAGAAATAAATGAATAATTACTTAAACCTTCGTAAAGTTGAGTCATGAAATATATGTGCGACCATTCCTTTGCTGCCATATCACATTAATAAACATCCTAAATACCATAACAAGTAAAACAAGCCAACATTCAATCATGGGTTTGATTAGAATCTTTACACATGAGTGGATATGGTATGGTGAACAGTGTTGTATGCTATGTACTTTTGTTAAAATCTTACAGCAAATGTAATATTTCCTCTTGTAATCTAATAGAAAGTTTCTGATAGGTTTAGAGTCAAGAAATAAGAATGACAATTGTAAGTTGTATTCGAATGAAACACGTTAACGGTCTTATAAACGTCTAAAAAACTATGTTAGGAGAGAGTTTATAGGTTATCAAAATATTCCAGAAGAAAACGGTAGTTCAAATGTACAAACTTCAGATAAAGATGTTATATCTGGAGTAACACCTTTAATGTAGCTTAATAATATCCGGTCAAGTTCATATGTAGTCAATTTGTATTCTTATTACATTTTACAAGTTCTAGGAACTAGGGACTTGATTTGCATAAGCCTGTAATATTTTAGCCCACAGCAGTCAGCCATGTGACGACGAACGATACAATGTTTATATGTATGAATCAAGTAACTTGGTTAAACAAGCTTTCATTAAACTTAAATATCTAAACTTAAGTTCAACACATTTATTTATCAAATATCAGGTGTGTACCAACATGAAATATAATTGTAAGTGTACATTTGCCATAAAATCAATTAAAAACATATTCCATGACGATGTATTATTTGCCAACTGTTAGCCGATTTTCAAGCTCACGGGTGTCACTAAACCAGTTAAATTGAAATCGACAGCTACGTCGTTTTGTAAATCAAGTTTTATTATGCTATTGTCCTCGGTAGAGATATCGACATTTTTGTAACAAAAGTAGCAAAGTTTTACCGTATTTGTGTAATTGGAATTTATTATTAAATATGTAATAAACACATGTTTTTGTATCGAAGCATAAAGTTTAGAAAACTTGGTTACCTAGTATAAAACGTGTCAGAAATATTATCCTCTGCGTGACGAATTTTTATCAAGCTTTAGTATTTTTTTCAAGCCAATCAACTTTACAAACTGTGATTATAAATTGATTTGTAAGAGATAAAATAACATTGCAGTCGTAATTTTAATTATTTTTCATGTTCTATTACTTGAAGTAATAAAATCAAATCATTTTTACGATAAAGCCAAATATAATTCCTCAGAATCAGGATTTTCAACACACAATTAAGCTTTATTGTCGAGCTGTTTTATAGATAAAAATACGAAGTATCAAATATACAAGTATATTCATTATATACCAAAATTGTATTACTTTACATCACAAATTCAAATACATTCCGACTATTGGTAAATATATTGCATAATAATCAACTTGGTTGTGGTTAACAATTAAATGTATTTGTACATCAAATATTTCCACGCGAAAAATCATTGCAGTCTGAACATAATGCACAACTGTTACTCCTTTGTTTGTCATTGTCTTAAAAAAGACATAACAAATCATAACTTGTAACTTTTTAGATTGCCACAGTCTTAATACACTAATAAACCTTTACTGTCGGCTTCCTTTGAATTGGCTGTGTTACATAGTATATACACATTACATACAAAGACGATGGAATACTAGTGAGCACAATGTGTATTTATCAAATAAATGTTAAAATGACGCCGAGCTCGATGTATTCACAAAACAGTCACGTGAAAAATACTTATTAGCTTTCTTAAAGACAAAGACTAAACTTCATTTTTGTTGTAGAATTTTTCGTCATAGCAAAAAGAGGTAAAGGTGTTATGATACTTTATTTGTTACATGTTAACAGCTAGAGATTTCATGTATATTATAATATGCCATAGCTATCCCCGCGAGTGAAAAACCCAAATGGTTACTTTTAACAACAAACCGTAACGGATGTCTCATTGTAAAATGTTTTGACCAAAGGGCACGTGCAGTTTTGGTGAGAAATGATAAAAAATTGTAACTAAACAACAAATTTATTTACATGTTAAACGTACATAAACACGCCGAAGACATAAATTTAATCATTCTGTTTTCATATCCTCTTGATTATCTGAGGCGTACGGAATACTATATAACAAAGGTTTAAATGAAAATAAAAGTATATTTTAAATACATGTACGCATTTTAACGTGAACCATTTGCATTAGAGGTAGCTAAACTACCCAACGAATATATTAATAGTATCAGATTCAGTAACTACAAGGTATACAAAATTAAGCTAAATTTCGATTGAGGTTTGCTCAATAACTAGAAACACAAAAATCAAGAGACTACATTGTAAATAAAGCTTACCTTATATCAACGTTTATAGATTTAAGAATAACGATATATGTAGTGATAAAACTTACTAAGATCCAATATCAAACCAATAGTAACATTATTCACTGCATGAATATTAAAAATACAAGTATTAAAAATCTCATGGATGTCCCTTCTCAACAAGAAATTAACTAGGACAACTTCACATACAACAAAACAGAATGGCATATGAACTAGATAATGAAATGTTTCATAGCTAAGTCCAATATCGATGTTCTTGAAATCTTAATAGAGTTCAATCTAAAAAAAAACCCAAAAAGAGAAAATGCAAGAATTTACTCCATAAAGTATGAATAGTTTAACTGCAATATCTCTCAGCAACTCATGCAACAATTTTTTGAGAACATTGGTTACCGCACAGTTAATCACATTGGATTTTTATAACTCAATGCGGAGTGATATTTTAATCCAATGAGTATCAATAATTATTTTTACTTATTTTAAACGAACAACTTATTGATCAGTCTGATGATTATCGTTCACATTATGATTTTTCGATAACACGAAGTAAGTTAAGTGCAATACAGGAAATATTAATGCACAGAGAGTTGCATTAATTGCACGAATAAAAGTTTCATTGATACAGGTGATTGGGTTGATGTTTGATGGTTTCCAATCGTGCTTACTTTTTGTCATCACTGTTTAGAAAATGCAATTTCATCATTACGTGCAAACGTTCGTATTATTGTCTACTGTTACGTTAACATAATATTCTTTTTATTGGAAACACATAAGATAGAAATTGCATGTTTCCAATAATTGCATTCCAATTCTTACAAGCACGTATGCTTAATTATATTAAGCGTGCATGCTAATAAGATTTGGGAATCTATAATTTTCTCGATTTATTACTTTGCATTGATTTTGTTTGCATTGTAATGTCTCCTTTTTTCATTATTCAACTTTATTTTGGTTTCAATATATACAACTTTTTGTATTTGTATATATGAGTTTAACGTTTATAGAAAAAGATATTTTTTCAAATTGTAAACGTATAACTAGCTTAACTATTTGTCACCATGGTTTGTGACCATGATAGTATGTTGACATTGCAAGTTTATAAGACTATCTCTGGTCAAGGTGTTCATCTACTTTATCCCTATCACGGTGTAATGAACTAATCGCATGTATAAACTATTCTATGTATATAGATGTAAGCGGTTCAATTTATAATAATAAGACATATGGTCTAGTGATAAGTCAGTAGTACCCAGAAATATTTCTTAACACGCGATACAACTTATAATTGAGACATTCTATTGTCCCAATCCTGCCAGCGTTTAATTAAAGGGTTATTTTTTCCTACTCATGGGTACAAATGAAAATTGAAGCAATCTAAAAGCGCCAACATTAGTGTACAAAAGTTGTAGGAACATGATGAAATGTTTGTTAATAATATTACAGTAGCTATGATACCAAAGCAAATGCGAAACGAACTCGTTATTTAATTGCGTGACGTACATTACAAGATGATTTACAATAAATCTGGACTATATAAGTCTATATATCATATCCCAACAATTTCTACTTTTACCAATAATTACCACTAATGTCAATAACAGATAATAAATGCTTAACGTAAGACTGAATATGATATCAAATAAACATGTAAAAGTCGACTGTAACAATGTAACAAAATTTGCATTTTTACTAAAAGATGACACAGATGTCAAATTAAGATACTGTTGAAATATTGAGAAACATTATTCGTTGTAGCGTTTATAAATGGTCACTTCAGATAATCTCTCATTAGCATATGTCTATCAGCAGTAACACATAAAAATCCTTATTAGAATACTGCAGACAATTCGCCGACCATTTGCATTTCTGTGTGTACTTTAAAAGGACGACTATTTGTAATGTATACTTTCAGGACTTCAGAAATGCAACTATAGTAATCACAATTTCAAATATTGTTACGTGTAACTTAAATGAACTGTAGACGAAATTCGGCAGATTTAACTCTCCCTGCTTCCATAAAATACTTTATATAATTATATTGCTTAACAAATCATAATTGATGATAGTAACATTTTAGAGATTTCCAATCTATTATCGTGTCTTATATAAATAAATTGAATCAAGATCCCATGGGTCGTATATGTCATCGCTTATAGCGATTAATTAAATTGAGATAAAATACTAATGAAGTAATGGCTTAACAATTAAATGATATTAAAACGCTTACAGCCGTTTTGATTATTTGAAACATCATTTAATAATACGTTTATATACGTAAAAGTTCCATATTGAAAGTCAATTGTGTGGTTGGTTTTAAATTCACAGTAGTATGTAGAAGTATTAAGTAACAAAAGTACATAAATATGACATTTTTACCTGATTGATTATATTAAAATGCTGACCTAGTACATGTACAATAAGGCAATAAAATGATAAGGCTAGATTTTGTTTTAGAGTTTTGTACGCCTCACACATTTTCTCAATCATGTATTTAAAGTCGACTTCCGATAGTATTTGGGATAGGCACAAACTACTAGTTAGGCAGTGTAACCTCTTCTAAAAAGATGTAATAAAAATTACTTTCTCAATATTTCCTTGCTTTTTATATGCATGAGCTGTATAATTTGTTTTATTACCGAGTACTTAATTAAAGCAGTCCCAATATCTGCTACAAATTTTCCGAATGCGGTGTGATATTTCAAGATCGTTGATTCTACCAACTACACGTAGTAGATAATAAATTTCATAATCTAATTACGTTTATGTACGTAATTTAATTAAGTAGATGCTACTTGCTTGAAAACATAAGTGATGTTCAAACTTTTATTTGTATTTGCACCATATGTACTTTGTATGGTGATTTATAGTTATATTGAAAGTCCTGGTTATAAATAAAGTTAAAAAAAAAAATATTGCCACATGCAGCATTTTTTATAGACGTTATGTACGTCTAAATGGTCTAAAAAGTTTAATACAATATCCTACAGTTAAACAATTTACACACTGTCATGCTATTTGATTCCAACTGTCATGTCCATAACATTTAATAAAACGTATGAGCAGTCATTATAAGAAATGTAAATTCATAAAAACACTCAAAGACGTACTATTTACATATAAAGGCCAACTAGTAGCGATAGGAATTCCATAGATATAATTGTATGACCGATTAGCAAATCGTAAAATATAGCATGGCATGTATGGATCACTTTCCCTGAACAGAATCAAAGCTCTAGTACTCGTACTTGTATTTGTGACAAGATGTATTAAATACCGAATTAACTAACTCGTATTCCAATTCAAAAACATTGTTATCAGGGCCACTCCTACAAAAAGTTACATGGTGTGGACAGTACTGGTAAAACAACATGGACAACGCGTGTAAAACATTTACTTTTTAAAAACGTACTTGGCTACGCCTGGATATACAGTAATGCTGGAGACAAACTTGTATAAATATTCCACTTATATTAGCTTACTTAACTTTCTTTACAACCACACAGTTAATTGTAAGTGCAATATTGGCCAAATTATATTATTATCTGTTAAATAAGATCTCTGTCAAATGCTGACATGCTAGTGACTATGAAACAATTAAATGTCAGTACCCTGTAAGTCTACTGATTGACCATGAAAATTACAATTGACTATATGTAAGTAAGTTATTAGCTGTCACGGAGGGAGGTATGCGCCTAGGAGCTGGTTTACAACCTAATCCAGCATTTCCAGGAAGAGTGAGTATATTGACTGTCCGCCGTGATATGACTTATGCAATATGTTGCAACAGCGTTGAACCAATCAAAAAATAACATCATAAACTATTTGCAAGAACCCTATTCTGACACATTTGTCATACACCAATTTCAGATTGCAAACCTTCGTGACCAATTATGTAATGAACCTTTTACTGGAAAATAGACTCATCCCTTGTCCCGACTAATTTCCTCTACAGTGTTAATAGATGTAGATCAGTAAATAATAAAACAAGACATTAGAAGCTGTCTGATTTGATCTTTACTTCTATAAACAGTTTATCAACAGCATGTAATATTTAACTGGTAAATTAGTGTAATGCTCGTTGAGAGAAACTACAAAGGAACTACTTATCGGTTTATCTTTATTTCCACGAGGGAGATGACATCTTATATCTACTGAATATTTCTGTTAATTATTTGAAACAATATCATGTTGCTTGATGCAGTTTTACACTTTATGGTGTATTGAATTTTATTGGCTTTTTGTTTCATTCCCTTAAAAGACATAAGACAAAATTTAATGACAGCAGTGTTCATAAACACCTGTTGATTAGTTTTTTAGTTTTGTATATATATTCACAGTTCCAACCTTACCGAAAGCTGGCAATTACATTTTATGGTGGAGTACAACCAGTGAGTTTGATCAGAAATTAAAGCCGAGTCACCAGATAGCGTAATCAACTTGATAAACTGAACATTGAAGATAAAGGGATATTTGTAATTCCTGATCTGATTAACTGTTATCTGATTTATTGGTGTTAATTATTTAACTATCTACAACCACAGTGAAACAATTATCACACTCTTAACCATCTTTAAATAAAGACTTGTATATGTCTTCAATATCGTAAAATACATTATCTTATTTTAATCCGCTTAATTGGCAAGTAAGTAATCGAAAGAAGGACTACAATAGTAATTTTGAACTTTTAAATTATGTGCAAGCCGCTAGAATGACTATTTCTCGTTTGAGACAAAAATTGAATTTTTTTTCCTTCCAATAGCCTGTCTAATACACTTAAGATAACCGTGACATCGACGTTTTTTCCTCAGTTTATTGATACACTATGAATAAACAATAATTAATGGTATGGTATATAAAGTACGAGGTAGATAATTTATAAATAAACAAAATGACAAATTAATAAATACATCGTCAAATCATCCAATCAAGAAAAATATTCGAACTGTGCAGATACAGATGATGATTGAAGTAATGCGCTGATTTGCAAAACATATTTCACTTATTTAAATTTGATTAGTAAACTGTCTAGCGTGTCATTAACAAGAACACGCAACTGAAATGTAATTTGTTAATGGTGGTAATTACATTATCCAAAGTACAATCAGTAAAGAAAATACACCTCACGAATATATCCGTGCTGGTAAACTTGGTAAAGAATGCAATGATGCTTCATGTAAAATCCAATAATCAAAAATACCCCAATGCCCGCACGTATATAAATAATAATGGTGATTGACATCACCAAATTTGTTTCAAATAAAAATTACGTTTAGACAATTGTTTCGGTGATGGTCATATCGTGTGAAGGGTACAAGCAAACATTATAAAAATTACTGCCACCAAAGTTTCAAGAACTAACACACACAAATCTCTCAATGAAAGTAAAAACAAACCCGAAACTGTATTCGTGCTGGAACTTCAACTTTATCCCATTTTGTTAACACAAACTGTTATGCTTAACCACGGTAGGCACAGTATCGTTGAAAAGGTTACGATGTGCATTTTAATGTGTAGTATTGTATCTCTAATATAGGAAGGTGTAATTCTATTCCAAATGTGACATAAAGTATGATTTTTACCAAAAACTAATATTTCAGTATAAAATTATTGTGACAGTTGCTTATCTGCGCTTGAATATGAACCATCCTTTTTGTAACTCATTTAATATGATATATATGCCTTTTAAGCGTTCATCACCTGCTACACAATATGTGTAATTGAAATACAATGTATTGTCTTTTTCATAGAGAATATAATTCATGGCAACTGCAAGACAATATGTATCAATAGATTTGCATCAAATGCAACGCCTAATTGAGTTATTGTTCACCTGCGTTCTTCAAATATTTCACAGTGGTGTGACTTTATGAAGAAACTATCAATTCGTTTAATTAGTACCATGTCCTGAAAAAGGCCGTGGACAAAATTCTGTTCTAAGGATAAACATATCCACACATAGCCGAAAAACAATGAATCATGAAAGAAAATTCCAAAATCAATTTTAGATGATTGAATAATTTTAAATATAGATGTAGTCATATAAATAAGCTTTAGCTATGGTAAATTTACTTGCAGTATTCCTGATAACTTGTTCTCAAGACTTAAGAACTTTGGGAAATTTGGAGGGAACTGTATTTGCTAATGTATGTCTGAATTATAAATCAAAGTCACTTTTTTCTGAAGTGAAATATAATCTTAATTGGAATCAGTGACGTCAAACAAATCATTTACACGATGGCACTCAGATCAAGTTGTTAAAAATATGATCACTTTATATATTTGTGGAAGCTCATGTTAAGGACATAGAGTATTGTATTTTGAGACGGAGTAATAAATGACTCCATAACGTTTACAGGAGATGCTCTGTTTATAAGATGGATTTCTGTTTCGAGGTATTTGTGTAAAAATGTTAACGTTAAATATGATTTCCTGTGAAGAAGCATTAAGGATTTTTCAATTGAAGAGGACTTGCATTTTAAACCAGACGAGCAAAAAAAGTGCTGTTACAAATGACAAAATTTATGATGATAGAAAAACTCATAATTATACTAGTTCATGTAAACAAAGACTTTGTTAATAAACTACCTTTTAATTCAGTTTTAACCTAAGCACATTTCGTCACCATAGACCGACTATTCTCCTACTCTATAAAGACGTAGACGAGAGAATGCACTGTCTAGATCGTGAAACGGTTGCGATTTTCCGTGTCACGGTGTAGCCACACCAAGATGGCGGAAAAACAACCATCCAGAAGGTACGTGTCGTTTTTTGCATGATAGTTTGAGAAATATTCGGGCCCAAACGCGTTATAAAGTTTCATTTGATCCGTAAATATATAAACTAAAGGGCAAGTGTACTCACCTGACAAGTCACAAAGGATTTATGTGAATTAAAGCCACCAAAGTTGACGAATGACCGTCAGTCAAATTTGAACCGAGAGAAGTGTATGACTTTTGATAAAATCGCCGTTAGTACGGCACTTACCGTGTTATAAATACGTTTGTGGGATAGTGTATATGCATGCAATTATACCTTAAAATTGTACAAGTTCTAATTTATTTTGTTTCGTCAAAACATGCCTACTTTCGGTTTTGTCAAAGCAACGGTTGAGATATTAGCTCCGGTGAAGATTTTCCGTAAGAAATGACTCGGTGTTGCCATAAAAAGTGGACACGGTGTATACATTTGCGTGAAAGTGAACACGGTTCAGACACTCATCCAAAGGCTAAACGCAACCATATCATTTGAAGTAAATCACATTGGCATTATCCTTCGTATTTTGCTATACAGAAAAGCCCAATGTTTTCAATACGTTAATCTTTGCAGGAACAACGCCTAATTATAAATCAGTTAATATTATTTTATTCCCACTATTCCAGATCGTCACCTTTCGTATTGATACTTAAACACGAAACAGATACTTATAAAAGCCCTTTTGTGATAAGACTAAATTTATATATTTCATAATTTTGTTCTCCCCAGTGTCAAAATGGAAAAAGTCTATAAATGCTACTACTGTCAGTTTTCGAAATCTGATCTCCTAGCATGCATTCATCATTCATTTAGAAACGCATGCCAAATTGCAGATAAAATGATGGATGAGATGGTTTAAAAAGTATCAACCGGCCGATAAGGCCTTCTGACGATAGACTACAGACTAACACCAAATTTAGAACTGCAAACTGGGGAATATTTCAAAGTGAATCAACACATAAATACATCCTTTCTAGAAAATAAGAAGTGTCCTTATGTAAAAGAGGTAGAAAATATACAAGAATCCACACAAGATATTTCTGTTGATACTGATTTAATTACTTCCAAGTCCAGATTTGAAAAACGTACAAAACGTCAGCACCAATAAGAGCACTCGGCATTGTAACTTTAGCAGGACTCTCTCAGCAAACGTTAATTCCATGTTCGAGGAACTTGATGAACAGTTAGAAGATTTAAATTTGTTTACGATTTGACCAAACCCGTATCTGTGTTTTAACAAATACTGTTACGTTTTGCCTTGTCTACATTTCGACAGTATTGCAAATGGTCTGGTCGCATTTCAAACGTTTGAATGAGTGTCCTACCCGTGTTCTATTTAACGCAAATGTATACTCCGTATCCACTTTTTATGGCAACACCGAGTCATTTCTTACGGAAAATCTTCTCCGGGGCTAATATCTCAACCGTTGCTTAGACAAAACCGAAAGTAGGCATGTTTTGATATAACAAAATAAATTAGAACTTGTACAATTTTTAAGTATAGTTTCATGCATACACACAATCTCACAATCGTATTTACAACACGTTAAGTGCCGTACTTACGGCGATTTTATCAACAGTAATACACTCTCTCGGTTCAAATTTGTCACACGGTCATACGTCAACTTTAGTGGCTTTAACTCACATAAATCCTTTGTGACATGTCAGATGAGTACACCCGCCCTTCAGTTTATATATTTACGGATCAAATGAAACTTTATAACGCGTTTGGGCCCGAATATTTCTCAAACTATCATGCAAAAAACGACACGTACCTTTTGGATGGTTGTTTTTCCGCCATCTTGGTGTGGCTACACCGTGACACGGAAAATCGCAACCGTTTCACGATCTAGACAGTGGAATGGACGACGGAAATATTTTATGACCGAATTCCATGAAGGTATGTGAAGAATTTATATAGGAAGGCGTTTCATACATTTTGCATACTAGTTTTATATGAATATATGTCAAGAGAAAGATTTTAAATGCTTCACGAAAGCTCAGAATGTTAATGATAACGTAGAAGTTACGAAAACCTAAACGCATTTTTCACAATTCGTACATTAATTTCAAAATTGCATTATCACAAAGTAAGTTGACTGTAAATATAAAATATATATATACTAATTAATATTGGATTCTTCTTATAATTGAAAGTAAAGCCTACCATTGCTGGTAAATATAAGGACGTCAAACTTTCATTTCAACACTCAGGCAGACATGGTATAAAAAGAAAACACTTAACGGATATTTTTGTGGGGCAATAAATTAAGCATTAGTGTAGTTCCCTGCATTTGCGCCATTTGGACGACAAATACATAAAACGAAGTATTGGCTCGACACTTGTCTGAACTAATCTAAGAATAATGAATGTTGGTAGTATAAGGTAATTTTATATATAGAAGTATTTTCTGATTTGATCAGTAGAACCGAACAAACCAGCTATTACATAGACACTTAATACACGCAATTTGTAAATAAAACGGTGTGACTTATTTACCAAATTTACATAGAAATAAATGAATAATTACTTATACCTTCGTGAAGTTGAGTCATGAAATATATTTGCGACAATTCCTTTGCTGCCATATCACATAAATGAACGTCCTAAATACCATAACAAGTAAAACAAGCCAACATTTAATCATGGGTTTGATTAGAATCTATACACATGAGTGGATATGGTATGGTGAACAGTGTTGTATGCTATATAATTTTGTTAAACAATCTTACAGCAAATGTAATATTTCCTCTTGTAATCTAATAGAAAGTTTCTGATAGGTTTGGAGTCAAGAAATAAGAATGACGATTGTAAGTTATATTAGAATGAAACACGTTAAAGGTCTTATAAACATCTAAATAACTATGTTAGGAGAGAGTCAATCTGATTAAAACCCGATCTAAAATTTTCCGCTCGCATGCTCGCTAATTTAGATCTGGCCTTTTTCAAACGAAGGTCACGTTCAGGCGACCTTTTCTCATCATAATATCCATGACAAAATTGTTATGACACGTAACTTGTTTACATCGTCTACGTCACGCAATTTAAAATGAGCCGCCCAATCACAGACTGTGAATAATACTGCGGTTAAATAAGCAAGCAAAACTTAAAAAAAAAAACTACGAAATCAAAATTTCGATTAATAGTGTTTCGTTTAGATGAAAGTTACGCATTGATTGGTCGACACAAAGTTCATCTCGACGTGACCCTGCATTGAGAAAGTAGAGATCTTGTACGACAACGCTCTACAAGATATCTGTTTACAGAGATTGGGAGAGAGTTTATAGGTAATCAAATATGTTCGAAAAGTCCTACGTTTTCAAAATATTCCAGAAAAAAACGGTAGTTCAAATGTAAAAAAACTTCAGATTAAGATGTTTTATCTGAAGTAACACCTTTAACGTAGCTTAATAATATCCGGTCAAGTTATCATGTAGTCAATTAGTATTCTAAAATTACATTTTACAAGTCCTAGGAACTGAGGACTTAAGCCTGTTACATTTTAGCCCGCAGCAGTCAGCCATAAGACGACAAACGGAGAAAAATGTATATATGTATGAAACAAGTAACTTGGTTAAACAAGCATTCATTAGACATAAATATGTAAACTAAAGTTCAACACAGTAACATGAAATATAATTGTAAGTGTACATTTGCCATAAAATCAATTAAAAACATATTCGATGTATTATTTGCCAACTGTGAGCCGATTTTCAAGCTCACGGATGTCACTAAATCAGAAGAAATGGAAATCGACCGCTACGTCGTTTTGTAAATCAAGTCTTATTGTGATATTGTTCTCGGTAAAGGTATCGGCATTTTTGCAACAAAATTAGCAAAGATTTACCGTATTTATGTCATTGGAATTTATGAATAAATATGTGGTACAGTATACACGTATTTTGTATCGAAGCATAAATTTTACAAAACATATCAAGCTTAGTTACCTAGTATAAAACGTGTCAGAAATATTATTCTCTGCGTGACGAGTTTTTATCAAGCTTTAGTATTTTTTTTCAAACCAACCAACTTTACAAACTGTGATTATAATTTGATTTGTAAGAGATAAAATAACATTGCAGTCGTAATTTTAATTATTTTTCATGTTCTATTACTGGAAGTAATAAAATAAAATCATTTTTACGATAAATCCAAGTATAATTCCTCAGAATCAGATAGGATTTTCAACACACAATTAGGCTTTGTTTTATGGATAAAAATACGAAGTATCAAATATACAAGTATATTCATTATATACAAAAATTGTATTACTTTACATCACAAATTCAAATATATTCCGACTATTGGTAAATATATTGCATATTAATCAACTCGGTTGTGGTTAACAATTAAATGTATTTGTACATCAAATATTTCCACGCGAAAAATCATTGCGGTCTGAACATAATGCACAACTGTTACTCCTTTGTTTGTCATTTTCTTAAAAAAACATAACAAATCATAACTTGTAACTTTTTAGATTGCCACAGTCTTAATACACTAATAAACCTTACTTTGTCTGTCGGCTTCCTTTCAATTGGCTGTGTTACATAGTATATACACATTACGTACAAAGACGATAGAATACTAGTGAGCACAATTTGTCTTTATCAAATAAATGTTAAAATGACGCCGAGCTCGATATATTCACATAACAGTCAGGTGAAAAATACTTATTAGTTTTCTGAAAGACAAAGACTAAACTTCATTTGTGTTAAAGATTTTAACGTCATAGCAGAAAGAGGTTAAGGTGCTTTATTTTTAACATGTTAACAGATAGAAACGTGTATGTTATACTATGCCATAGCCATTCTCGCGAGTAAAAAATAAAACAAAATGGTTACTTTTAACCTCAAACCGTAACGGATATCTCATTGTAAAATGTTTTGACCAAAGGGCACGAGCAGTTTTGGTGAGAATAGATAAAAAAGTGTAACTAAACAACAAATCTATTTACATGTTTAACGTACATAAACATGCCGAAGACATGAATTTAATCATTCTGTTTTCATGTCCTCTTGATTATCTGAGATGTACGGAATACTATGTAACAAAGGTTTAAATGAAAATAAAAGTATATTTTAAATACATGTACGCATTTTAACGTAAACCATTTGCATTAGAGGTAGCTAAACTACCCAACGAATATATTAATAGTATCAGATTCAGTCACTACAAGGTATGCAAAATTAAGCTAAATTTCGATTGAGGTTTGCTCAATAAATAGAAACAGAAAAATCAAGAGACTACATTGTAAATAAAGCTTACCTTATATCAACATATATAGATTTAAGAATAACCATATATGTAGTGATAAAACTTAAATCCAATATCAAACCAATAGTAACATTATTCACTGCATGAATATTAAAAATACAAGTATTAAAAATCTCATAGATGTCCCTTCTCAACAAGAAATTAACTAGTACAACTTCACATACAACAAAACAGAATGGCATATGAGCTAGATAATGAAATGTTTTATAGCTAAGTCCAATATCGATGTTCTTGAAATCTTGATAGAGTTCAATCTCAAAACCAAAAAAGAGAAAATGCAAGAATTTACTCCATAAAGTATGAATAGTTTAACTGCAATATCTCTCAGCAACTCATGCAACAATTTTTTGAGAACATTGGTTACCGCACAGTTAATCACATTGGATTTTTATAACTCAATGCGGAGTGATCTTTTAATCCAATGAGTATCAATAATTATTTTTACTTATTTTAAACGAACAATTTATTGATCAGTCTGATGATTATCGTTCACATTATGATTTTTCGATAACACGAAGTAAGTTAAGTGCAATACAGGAAATATTAATGCACAGAGAGTTGCATTAATTGCACGAATAAAAGTTTCATTGATACAGGTGATTGGGTTGATGTTTGATGGTTTCCAATCGTGCTTACTTTTTGTCATCACTGTTTAGAAAATGCAATTTCATCATTACGTGCAAACGTTTGTATTATTGTCTACTGTTACGTTAACATAATATTCTTTTTATTGGAAACACATAAGATAGAAATTGCATGTTTCCAATAATTGCATTCCAATTCTTACAAGCACGTTTGCTTAATTATATTAAGCGTGCATGCTAATAAGATTTGGGAATCTATAATTTTCTCGATTTATTACTTTGCATTGATTTTGTTTGCATTGTAATGTCTCCTTTTTTCATTATTCAACTTTATTTTGGTTTCAATATATACAACTTTTTGTATTTGTATATATGAGTTTAACGTTTATAGAAAAAGATATTTTTTCAAATTGTAAACGTATAACTAGCTTAACTATTTGTCACCATGGTTTGTGACCATGGTAGTATGTTGACATTGCAAGTTTATATGACTATCTCTGGTCAAGGTGTTCATCAACTTTATCCCTATCATGTTGTAATTAACAAATTGCATGTATAAACTATTCTATGTATATAAATGTAAGCGGTTCAATTTATCATAATAAGACATATGGTCAAGTGATAAGTCAGTAGTACCCAGAAATATTTCTTAACACGCGATACAATTTATAATTGAGACATTCTATTGTTCCAATCCTGCCAGCGTTTTATTAAAGGGTTATTTTTTCCTACTCATGGGTACAAATGAAAATTGAAGCAATCTAAAAGCGCCAACATTAGTGTACAAAAGTTGTAGGAACATGATGAAATGTTTGTTAATAATATTACAGTAGCTATGATACCTAAGCAAATGCGAAACGAACTCGTTATTTAATTGCGTGACGTACATTACAAGATGATTTACAATAAATCAGGACTATATAAGTCTATATATCATATCCCAACAATTTCTACTTTTACCAATAATTACGAATAATGTCAATAACAGATAATAAATGCTTAACGTAAGACTGAATATGATATCAAATAAACATATAAAAGTCGACTGTAACAATGTAACAAAATTTGCATTTTTACTAAAAGATGACGCAGATCTAAGTCAAATTAAGATACTGATGAAATATTGAGTATCATTATTCGTTGTAGCATTTATAATCTCTTATTAGCATATGTCTATCAGCATTAGCACATAAAAATCCTTTTTAGAATACTGCAGACAATTTTCCGACCATTTGCATTTATGTGTGTACTTTAAAAAGACAAGTATTTGTAATGTATACTTTCAGGACTTTAGAAATGCAACTATAAGAATCACAATCTCAAATATTGTTACGTGTAACTTAAAAGAACTGTAGACGAAATTCGGCAGATTTAACTCACCCTGCTTCCATAAAATACTTTTTTATAATTATATTGCTTAACAAATCATTATTGATGATAGTAACATTTTAGAGATTTCCAATCTATTATCGTGTCTTATATAAATAAATTGAATCAAGATCCCATGGGTCGTATATGTCATCGCTTATAGCGATTAATTAAATTGAGATAAAATACTAATAAAGTAATGGCTTAACAATTAAATGATATTTAAATGCTTACAGCCGTTTTGATTATTTGAAATATCATTTAATAATACGTTTATATACGTAAAAGTTCCATATTGAAAGTCAATTGTGTGGTTGGTTTTAAATTCATAGTAGTATGTAGAAGTATTAAGTAACAAAAGTACATAAATATGACATTTTGACCTGATTGATTATATTAAAATGCTGAACTAGTACATGTACAATAAGGCAATAAAATGATAAGGCTAGCTTTTGATTTAGAGTTTTGTACGCCTCACACATTTTCTCAAGTATGTATTAAAATAGACTTCCAATAGTATTTGGGATAGGCACAAACTACTAGTTAGGCAGTGTAACCTCTTCTAAAAAGGTGTAATAAAAATTACTTTCTCAATATTTCCTTGCTTTTTATATGCATGAGCTGTAGAATTTGTTTTATTACCGAGTGCTTAATTAAAGCAGTCCCAATATCTGCTACAAATTTTCCGAATGCGGTGTGATATTTTAAGATCGTTGATTCTACCAACTAGTAGATAATAAATTTCATAATCTAATTACGTTTATGTACGTAATTTAAGTAGATGCTACTTGCTTGAAAACATAACTGATGTTCAAACTTTTACTTTTATGTACTTTGTATAGTGATTTATAGTTATATTGAAAGTCCTGGTTATAAATAATTTTTTTTTAAAATTATTGCCACATGCAGCATTTTAAATAGACGTTATGTACGTTTAAATGGTCAAAAATTTTTATACAATATCCTACAGTTAAACAATTTACACAATGTCATGCTATTTGATTCCAACTGTCATGTCCAAAACATTTAATAAAACGTATGAGCAGTCATTATAAGAAATGTAAATTCATAAAAAACTCTCAAAGACGGACTATTTACATATAAAGGCCAACTAGTAGCGATAGGAATTCCATAGATATAATTGTATGACCGATTAGCAAATCGTAAAATATAGCATGGCATGTATGGATCACTTTCCCTGAACAGAATCAAAGCTCTAGTACTCGTACTTGTATTTGTGACAAGATGTATTAAATACCAAATTAACTAACTCGTATTCCAATTCCATAACATTGTTATCCGAATCATTCCTACAAAAAGTTACATGACGTGGACAGTACTGGTAAAACAACATGGACAACGCATGTAAAACATTTTATTTTAAAAACGTATTTGGCTACGCCTGGATAGACAGTAATGCTGGAGACAAACTTGTATAATTATTCCACATATATTAGTGACTTTGATTCTTTGTTCAGACATACATTTATTAGCTCACTTAACTTTCTTTACAACCAAACAGTTAATTGTGAGTGCAATATTGGCCAAATTATATTATTATCGGTCAATTGAGATCTCTGTCAAATACTGATGTTTTAGTGACTATGAACCACTTAAAAGTCAGTACCCTGTAAGTCTACTGATTAACCATGAAAACAACAGATGACTATACAACATATATGTAAGAAAGTTACTAGTTGTCACTGAGGGAAGTATGCGCCTAGTAACTGGTTTACAACTAAATCCAACCTTTCTATGAAGGGTGAGTATATTGACTGTCCGCCGTGATATAACCTATGCAATATGTCGCTACAGCGTTGAACCAACCAAAAATAACATCAAACTTTTTGCAAGAACCTTATTCAGACACATTTGTCATACACCAAGTTCAGATTGCAAACCTTCGTGACCAATTAAGTAAGGAAACTTTTACTACAAAAAAGGCTCATCACTTGTCCCAACTAATTTCCTCTACAGAGTTAATAGACGTAGATAAGTAAATCATAGAACAAGACATAAGAAGACGTTTGATAGAATCTTTACTTCTACAAGCGCTTTATCAACAGCATGAAAAATTTAACTGGTATATTAGTCTGGTGCTCGTCTAAGAGAAATTACTTACCGCTTTATCTTTATTTTCACGAGGGAGATGTCATCTTCTATCTACTGAATATTTCTGTTAATGATTTGAAACAAACATTTCATGTTACACGCAGTTTTACATTTTATGGTGTGTGAAAAATTATTGGCTTTTTGTTTCATACTCTGAAAAGACATAAGACAAATGACAGCAGTTTTCATAAACTTCTGTTGTGAATAAAATGTGTGATACCATATTTTGGTCTGTACGCCTGATTAGCTTTATAGTTTTGTTTATATATTCACAGTTCTAACCTTATCGAGAAGCTGGCAATTACATTTTATGGTGGAGACTGACCAGTAAATTAGATCCCTGAATCTTAGCCTAGTGTATTTGGTTACGATAAAGGCACGCTTTATCAACATGACAAGAAATAAAACTGACGTGTATGTGCAAACCTGTTCAGATAACGTAATCAACTTGAAAAACTGAACATAGATGATAAAGGGATATTTGTAATTCCTGATTTGATTAACTGTTATCTGATTTGTTGGCGTTAATTATTTAAATATCTACATCCACGTTGAGGATAAGCTTCAATCACACTCTTAATTATCTATAGATAAAGACTTGTATATGTCTTCAACATTGAAAATACGTTGTCATATTCTATTTACATTTAAAAAACTGGTAAGTAATTGAAGGAAGAAAATAGTCATTTTAACTTTTAAAACTGTGCAAGTCGTTAGAATGGCTATTTATCATCAACTGAAACATTATTTGAAGAAAATTCCCTTTAACTATGGCATTGTCATTATTTCTCAGTTTATTGGTACAAATTGCAATATAAATAAACGATAAAAATTGGTATAATATATAAAAGACGTTGAAGTTAATTAATAAAATATCAAATAGATAAATAAAAAATACATCGTTAAATCGTCCAATTAAGAAATACATTCGAACTAAGCAGATACAGATAAAGATTGAAGGAATGCGCTTATTTGCAAGACATATTTCACTTATTTAAATTGGACTAGTAATGTGATGCAAACGCAAGCACGCTAGTGAAACATGTCTAACGTGTTAATAACACGAACACGCAATGATCTACAACTGAAATCTATTTTGTTAATGGAGGTAATTACATTACCCATGGCACAATCAGTAAAGAAAATATACCTCACGAATATACCCGCGCTGAACTTGGTAAAGAATGAAATAATGTTTCATGTCGTATCAAATAATCAAAATGACCTTATGACTTCACAAATATAAATAATAATGATGATTGACATAAGTCTATATATTTGGAATGGAAATTCCCATTTGCTTACATACACAAGGTCGAATTGTTTTATTTGCGGTGACCAGGAAGGTATAATTTTATTCCAAATGTGACATAAAGTATGATTTTTACCAAAAACAAATATTTAGTATACAGTAATTGTGACAGTTGCTCATCTGCGCTTGAATATAAAACCATCCATTTGTAACTCATTTAATATGATATATATGTCTTTCTAAGCGTGCATCACCTGCTTCACAATATGTGTCATTTAAGAACAATATAATGTCTTTATCATAGAGAATATAATTCATGATAATAGCAAGGCAATATGTATTAATGGATTTGTATAAAATGCAACGCTTAATTGAGTTATTGTTCACCTGCGTTCTTCAAATATTTCACAGTGGTGTGACTTTATGAAGAAACTATCAGTTCGTTTAATTAGTACCATGTCCTGAAAAAGGCCGTGGAAAAAATCCTGTTTTAAGGATAAACATATCCACACATAGCGGAAAAAACACAGAGACATGAAAGAAAATTCCAAAATCAATTTTAGGTAATTGAATAATTTTAAATATAGACGTAGTCATATAAATAAGCTTTAGCTATGGTAAATTTACTTGCAGTATTCATGATAACTTGTTTTCAAGACTTAAGAACTTTGGGAAATAGGGAGGGAACTGCATTTGCTAATGTATGTCTGAACAAGAAATCAAAGTCACTTTTTTCTGAAGTGAAATATAATCTTAAAGGGAATCAGTGACGTCAAACAAATCATTTACACGATGCACTCAGATCAAGTAGTTGAAAGATATGATCACTTTAAATATTTGCGGAATCTGATGTTAAGGGCATAGAGTATTTTGAGACGGAGGAATAATGGCTTCACAATGATTACATGAGATGCTCAATTTATAAGATGGATTTCTGTTTCGGGGTATTTGTGTAAAAATCACCATGTTAACGTTAAATATGATTTCATGTGAAGAAACACAATGGATTTTTCGATTGAAGTGGGCTTGCATCTTTAAACCAGACGAGCAAAAAAGTGCTATACAAACGACATAATTTATGATGATAGAAAAACCCATAATTATAATAGTTCAAATAAACAGAAAGTAACGAAAACCTAAACGTATTTATTTACAATTCGTACATTAATTTCAATATTGCATTATCACAAAGTTAGTTGACAGTAAATATAAAATTTACTAAATTAGGACGTCAAACTTAAATTTCATCACACAGACAGACATAATGTAAAAAGTAAACATTTAACGGAAATTTTTATCATATCCATTTTGTCCACGGCCTTTTTCATGACACGGTACTTAAACGAACTAAAAAGTAAAACATACCAACATTCAATCATGAGGGGTTTAGAACCTATACACATGAGTGTATACGGTACACTGTTGTATGGTAGTAATTGTGTTGTACAATTCTACAACAAATGTAATATTTCTTCTTATAATCTAATAGAAAGTTTCTAATAGGTTTAGAGTCAAGAAATAAGAATGACAATTGTAAGTTATATTAGAATGAAACACGTTAAAGGTCTTATAAACGTCTAAATAACTATGTTAGAAGAGAGTTTATAGGTAATCAAAAATGTTCGAAAAGACGAAGGTAGTTCAATTGTAAAAACTTCAGATAAATGTTTTATCTGGTATAACACCTTTAAAGTAGCTTAATGGTATCCGGTCAAGTTCGTATGTAGACAATTTGTGTTCTATTACATTTAACAAGGCCTAGGAACTAGAGACTAGATTTGCATAAGCCTGTAACATTTTAGCCTACAGCAGTCAGCCATGTGATGACAAACTGATAAAAATGTATATATGTTTGAATCAAGTGACTTGGTTAAACAAGCATTCATTAAACTTAAATATCTAAACATAAGTTCTTCATCAAATAACGGATGTGTAACAACATACATGTATATAAATATTAATTTGCCATAAAATCGATGGAAAACATCTTCGATGTATTTTTTGCCAATTTTTAAACTCATGGGTGGCACTTAACCGGTACAATGGAAGTCGACAGCAACGTCGTTTTGTAAATCAAGTCATATTATGTTATCATTCTCGGAAAAGATATCGACATTTAACAAAATAAACAAAGTTTTACCGTATTTATGTCATTGAAATTTATGATTAAATATGTGGTATACACTTTTTTGTATCGAAGCATAAATATTACAAATCATATCAAGCTTTGTTACCTAGTATAAAACGTGTCATAAATATCATTCTTTGCGTGACTAATTTCTATTTAAGCCAATCGACTATACAAACTGTGATTATGATTTAATTTGTAAGAGATAAAATAACATTGCAGTCGTAATATTATTCTATCTTTCATGTTCTATTACTGGAAGTTATAAAAAAGAATCATTTTTACGAGAAATCCAAATATAATTCCTCGGAATCGGATTGGATATTTCAACACGCAATTAAGCTTAATTGGCGAGCTCACGTGTATTATTAAATAAAATACGGAGTATCAAATACAAATAAATTTATTACAGTAAACGAAACTTTTATAAATTTATATCACAAATCCACAACGCCTAATAATTTCTGTGGTTGTGGTTAATTGCAGTCTGAACAGAATACACTTTAGTTACTTCTTTGTTTGTCGAAGTCTTAATACACCGACATTACGAATCATAAATGGTGTATCGGCTTCCTATTAAAGAACTGATTGTGTCACATGATTATATAGTTATTACAGTGTATATACACAATGAATTGCTATACTATACTAAATTGAGAGTATGTTTTATGTCATAACAGAATTGAAACATATACTAAGGGTAAATTATACTAATTATGTAAACAGAAGGAACTTCTATGTGTATAAAACTATATCATAGCCATTCTTGCCGGTACCCCCCCCCAAAAAAAAACCCGTAATGGATGTCTCATTGTAAGATGTTTTAATCAAAGGACACGTGCAGTTTTGGTTAAAATAGATATAAAAAACAATGTAACTATAACATATTTACATATTAAATGTACATAAACATACCAAAGACATAATCTAGTCGTTCTTTTTTCATATATTCTTAATTATCTAAGACGTACGTAATAATATGTAACAAAGGCTTAGATGAAAATAAAAATACATTGTATACATGCATTTTAAATACATGTACGTATTTTAACGTGAACCATTTGCATTAGAGGTAGCTAAACTATCCAACGAATACATTTATATGAAGTATCAGATTCAGTCAATATTAGGTATACAAAATTAAGCCAAATTTCGATTTAGGTTTCCTCAATAAGTAGAAACAAAAACATCAAGAGAATGCATAGTAAACAAAGCTAACCTTACATCATTGCTATACGAATATAGAATAAAGAATAACTTATCCATAAAAGTAGTGATAAAACTTACTTAAATCCAATATCTGCTTAATAAATAGTTAAATAATTTCACTGTATAAATATTAAAAAATACAAGTAATAAACGTCTCATGGATGTCCCTTCTTAACAAGAAATCAACTAGTACAACTTCACATACAACAAAACAGAATGAGCTAGATAATGAAATGTTTCATAGCTAAGTCCAATATCGATGTTCTTGAAAACTTGATAAAGTTCAATCTCAAAACCAAAAAAAAAGAGAAAATGCAAGAATTTACTCGATAAAGTATGAATAGTTTAACTGCAATATCTCTTATCATCATTCATTTTGATCATATAGTAAAGGTCAAATCATGCAACAATTTATTTGAGAATGTTGGTTACCGCACAGTTAATCACATTGGATTTATATCTCAATCCGGAGTGATATTTTAATCAAATGTAGCAATAATTACTTTTACTTATTTTAAACGAACAATATATTGATCAATCTGGTAATTATCGTTTATACTATCCTTTTCGACAACAAGAAGTTGTTTAAGTGCGATGCAGGAAATATCAATGCACAGAAAGTTGCTTTCATAGCGCAAATAAAAGTTTCATTTATATATTAAATGAAAGAGTTGGTGTTGCAATGGTTTTCATTCGTGCTACCTTTGTGTCATCACTGTTTAGAAAATGCAATTTCATCATTATGTGCAAACGTTCGTATTATTGTCTACTGTTATGTTAACATAATATTCTTTTCTGTTTAACACGTACGATAGAAATTACATGTTTCCAATAATTGCATTCTATTTCCAATTCTTACAAGCACACATGCTTAATTATATTAAGCGTCCATGCTAATAAGATTTGGGAATCTATAATTCGTTCTATTTATTACTTTGTATACATTTTAGTTGCATCGTAATGTCTCTTATTTTTTGCATTGTTCAGCTTTGTTTTGGTTTCAAAATACATATATACGATTTTGCATATTTGTATTTATGACTTTAATTTTATAGTAAAAGATAATTTTATAAAAGTTGTAAATTATCTTTGTTGGGATAATTAGTTACTCATGTTTACCAATTAAGAAATGAAGATTCACATCCCAGGTTCTGCACATGCATTTGATTTATTAAACAGTTTTTGTTAGTTGAAGCAAAATGAATAGAGATACTTGTAAGTAAAAGTTCATTGTTTTGTTTTTTTCGACAAAAGTGTAAACTCCAGCAAAACTAGCAGCGATATTAACCTTGGATATTGACATTGGAAGATTTATTAGACTATATCTGGTCAAGGTGTTCATCAACTATATCACCATCACGATGTAATGGACTAATCGCATGTATGAACTATTTTGTGTATATAGATGTAAGTATAGATGTAAGTAGTTCAATTTATAATAATAAAACATATGGTCTAGAGATAAGTCAGTAGTACCCTGAAGTATTTCTTAGCACGCGATACAACTTATAATTGAGTCATTTTATTGTCCCAATCCTGCCAGCGCTTAATTAAACGGTTATGCTTTCTTACTCACGGGAACAAATAAAAATTGAAGCAATCATAAAAGCACAAAAACTATTGTATAAATATTGTAGGAACATGATGAAATGTTTGTAGATAATAATTACAGTAGCTATGATACCAAAGAAAATGTCAAACAAACTCGTTAATCAATTGCATGACGTACATCACTAGATGATTTACAATAAATCTGGACTATTTAAGTCTATATATCATATCCCAACAATTTCTCCTTCTACTAATAATTACCAATAATGTCAATAAAGATTCCAAATGCTTAACGTAAGACTGAATATGATATCAAATAAACATATAAAAGTCGACTATAACAATGTAACAAAATTTGCACTTTTTCTAAAAGATGACACAGATGTCAAATTAAGATACTGTTGAAATATTGAGAAACATTATTCGTTGTAGCGTTCATAAAAGTCACTTCAGATATTCTCTTATTTGCATATGTCTATCAGCATTAACACATAAAAATCCTTTTTAGAATACTGCAGACAATTTTCCGACCATTTGCATTTCTGTGTGTACTTTAAAAAGACAAGTATTTGTAATGTTACTCTCAGGACTTTAGAAATGAAACTATAAGAATCACAATCTCAAATATTGTTACGTGTAACTTAAAAGAACTGTAGACGAAATTCGACAGATTTAACTTTCCCTGCTTCAATAAAATACTTTATAAAATTATATTGCTTAACAAATCATTATTGATGACAGTAACATTTTAGTGATTTCCAATCTATTATTGTGTCTTATATAAATAAATTGGATCAAGATCCCATGGGTCGTATATGTCATCGCTTATAGCGATTAATTAAAGTGAGATAAGATACTAATAAAGTTATGACTTAACAATTAAATGATATTAAAACGCTTACAGCCGTTTTGATTATATGAAACATCATTTAATAATACGTTTATATACACAAAAGTTTCATATTGAAAGTTAATTGTGTGGTTGGTTTTAAATTCATAGTACTATGTAGAAGTTACGTATTAAGTAACAAAAGTACATAAATATGACATTTTGACCTGATTGATTATATCAAAATGCTGACCTATTACATGTACAATAAGGCAATAAACTGATAAGGCTAGATTTTGATTTAGAGTTCGTACGCCTCACACATTTTCTCAAGTATGTATTTAAAGTCGATTTCCAATAGTATTTGGGATAGGCACAAACTACTAGTAAGGCAGTGTAACCTCTTCTAAAAAGGTGTAATAAAAATTACTTTCTTAATATTGCCTTGCTTTTATATGCATGAGCTGTAGAATTTGTTTTATTACCGAGTACCTAATTAAAGCAGTCCCAATATCTGCTACAAATTTTCCGAATGCGGTGTGATATTTTAAGATCGTTGATTCTACCAACTAGTTAATAATAAATTTCATAATCTAATTACGTTTATGTACGTAATTTAAGTAGATGCTACTTGCTTGAAATCATAACTGATGTTCAAACGTTTACTTTTATTTGCACCATATGTACTTTGTATGGTGATTTATTGTTATATTGAAAGTCCTGGTTATAAATAAAGTTTTAAAAAAAAAATTATTGCCACATGCAGCATTTTAAATAGACGTTATGTACGTTTAAATGGTCAAAACTTTTTATACAATATCCTACAGTTAAACAATTTACACAATGTCATGCTATTTGATTCCAACTGTCATGTCCAAAACATTTAATAAAACGTATGAGCAGTCATTATAAGAAATGTAAATTCATAAAAAACTCTCAAAGACGGACTATTTACATATAAAGGCCAACAAGTAGCGATAGGAAGTCCATAGATATAATTGTATGACCGATTAGCAAATCGTAAAATATAGCATGACATGTATGGATCATTTTCCCTGAACAGAATCAAAGCTCTAGTACTCGTACTTGTATTTGTGACAAGATGTATTAAATACCGAATTAATTGACTCGTTTTTCAATTCAAAAACATTGTTATCAGGGCCACTCCTACAAAAAGTTACATGGTGTGGACAGTACTGGTAAAACAACATGGACAACGCGTGTAAACCATTTACTTTTTAAAAACGTACTTGGCTACGCCTGGATATACAGAAATGCTGGAGACAAACTTGTATAAATATTCCACATATATTAGCTTACTTAACTTTCTTTACAACCACACAGTTAATTGTAAGTGCAATATTGGCCAAATTATATTATTATCTGTTAAATGAGATCTCTGTCAAATGCTGACATGCTAGTGACTATGAAACAATTAAATGTCAGTACCCTGTAAGTCTACTGATTGACCATGAAAATTACAATTGACTATATGTAAGAAAGTTATTAGCTGTCACGGAGGGAGGTATGTGCCTAGGAGCTGGTTTACTACTTAATCCAGCCTTTCCAAGAAGAGTGAATATATTGACTGTCCGCCGTGATATGACTTATGCAATATATTGCAACAGCGTTGAACCAACCAAAAAATAACATCATAAACTATTTGCAAGAACCCTATTCTGACACATTTGTCATACACCAATTTCAGATTGCAAACCTTCGTGACCAATTATGTTAGGAACCTTTTAATGGAAAATAGACTCATCACTTGTCCCAACTAATTTCCTCTACGTTGTAAATAAACGTAGATCAGTAAATAATAAAACAAGACATTAGAAGCTGTCTGATTGGATCTTTACTTCTATAAGCAGAGATGACATCTTATATCTACTGAATATTTCTGTTAATTATTTGAAACCATCAATATCATGTTGCTTGATGCAGTTTTACACTTTATGGTGTGTTGAATTTTATTGGCTTTTTGTTTCATTCTCCTAAAAGACATAAGACAAATGACAGTAGTGTTCATGAACTCCTGTTGTGAATAAAATTTGTGATACAATATTAGCCTGTGTGGCTGGTTAGTTTTTGAGTTTTGTATATATATTCTCAGTTCCAACCTTACCGAAAGCTGGCAATTACATTTTATGGTGGAGTACGACCAGTGAGTTTGATCAGAAATCAAAGCCGAGTCACCAGATAGCGTAATCAACTTGATAAACTGAACATTGAAGATTAAGGGATATTTGTAATTCCTGGTCTGATTAACTGTTATCTGATTTATTTGTGTTAATTATTTAACTATCTACAACCACACTGAAGCAATTATCACACTCTTAACCATCTTAAAATAAAGACTTGTATTTGTCTTCAATATCGTAAAATACATTATCTTATTTTAATCCGCTTAATTGGCAAGTAAGTAATCGAAAGAAGGACTACAATAGTAATTTTGAACTTTTAAATTATGTGCAAGCCGCTAGAATAACTATTTCTCGTTTATTGAGACAAAAATTGATTTTTTTTCCTTTCAATAGCCTGTCTATAACACTTAAGATAACCGTGACATCGACGTTTATTTCTCAGTTTATTGGTACACTATAAAAAACAATAATTAATGGTATGGTATATAAAGGACGAGGTAGATAATTAATAAATAAACAAAATGACAAATTAATAAATACATCGTCAAATCATCCAATCATGAAAAATATTCGAACTATGCAGATACAGATGGAGATTGAAGTAATGCGCTGATTTGCAAAACATATTTCACTTATTTAAATTGGATTAGTAAACTGTCTAGCGTGTCATTAACAAGAACACGCAACTGAAATGTAATTTGTTAATGGTGGTAATTACATTATCCAAAGTACAATCAGTAAAGAAAATACACCTCACGAATATATCCGTGCTGGTAAACTTGGTAAATAATACAATGATGCTTCATGTAAAATCCAATAATCAAAAATACCCCAATGCCCGCACGTATATAAATAATAATGGTGATTGACATCACCAAGTTTGTTTCAAATAAAAATGACTTTTAGACAATTGTTTCGGTGATGGTCATATCATGTGAAGGGTACAAGCAAACATTATAAAAATTACTGGCACCAAAGTTTCAAGAACTAACACAAACAAATTTCTCAATGAAAGTAAAAAAACAACGAAAACTGTATTCGTGCTGGAACTTCAACTTTAGCCCATTTTGTTAACACAAACTGTTATGCTTAACCACGGTAGGCACAGTATCGTTAAAAAGGTTACGATGTGCTTTTAAATGTGTAGTATTGTATCTCTAATATAGGAAGGTGTAATTTTATTCCAAATGCGACATAAAGTATGATTTTTACCAAAAACTAATATTTCAGTATAAAATTATTGTGACAGTTGCTTATCTGCGCTTGAATATGAACCATCCTTTTTGTAACTCATTTAATATGATATATAAGCCTTTTAAGCGTTCATCACCTGCTAAACAATATGTGTAATTGAAATACAATGCATTGTCTTTTTCATAGAGAATATAATTAATGGCAACTGCAAGACAATATGTATCAATAGATTTGCATCAAATGCAACGCCTAATTGAGTTATTGTTCACCTGCGTTCTTCAAATATTTCACAGTGGTGTGACTTTATGAAGAAACTATCAGTTCGTTTAATTAGTACCATGTCCTGAAAAAGGCCGTGGACAAAATTCTGTTCTAAGGATAAACATATCCACACATAGCCGAAAAACAAAGATTCATGAAAGAAAATTCCAAAATCAATTTTAGATGATTGAATAATTATAAATATAGACGTAGTCATATAAATAAGCTTTAGCCATGGTAAATTTACTTGCAGTATTCATGATAACTTGTTCTCAAGACTTAAGAACTTTGGGAAATTTGGAGGGAACTGTATTTGCTACTGTATGTCTGAATTATAAATCAAAGTCACTTTTTTCTGAAGTGAAATATAATCTTAATTGGAATCAGTGACGTCAAACAAATCATTTACACGATGACACTCAAATCAAGTTGTTAAAAATATGATCACTTTATATATTTGTGAAAGCTTATGTTAAGGACATAGAGTATTGTATTTTGAGGCAGAGTAATAAATGACCTCATAACGTTTACAGGAGATGCTCTGTTTATAAGATGGATTTCTGATTCGAGGTATTTGTGTAAAAATGTTAACGTTAAATATGATTTCCTGTGAAGAAGCATTAAGGATGTTTCAATTGAAGAGGACTTGCATCTTTAAACCAGACGAGCAAAAAAAGTGCTGTTACAAATGACTAAATTTATGATCATAGAAAAACTCATAATTATACTAGTTCATGTAAACAAGGACTTTGTTAATAAACTACCTTTTCAGTTTTAACCTAAGCACATTCCGTCACCATAGAACGACTATTCTCCTACTCTATAAAGAGGTAGACGAGAGAATGGACGACGAAAATATTTTATGACCGAATTCCATGAAGGTATGTGGGCCCTGTAGGGGAACTAGTTGAAGAATTTATATAAGAAGGCGTTTCATACATTTTGCATACTAGTTTTATATGAATATATGTCAAGAGAAAGATTTGAAATGCTTCACGAAAGCTCAGAATGTTAATGATAACGTAGAAGTTACGAAAACCTAAACGCATTTTTCACAATTCGTACATTAATTTCAAAATTGCATTATCACAAAGTAAGTTGACTGTAAATATAAAATATATATATACCAATTAATATTGGATTCTTCTTATAATTGAAAGTAAAGCCTACCATTGCTGGTAAATATAAGGACGTCAAACTTAAATCAACACACAGGCAGACATGGTATAAAAAGTAAACACTTAACGGATATTTTTGTGGGGCAATAAATTAAGCATTAGTGTAGTTCCCTGCATTTGCGCCATTTGGACGACAAATACATAAAATGAAGTATTGGCTCGACACTTGTCTGAACTAATATAAGAATAATGAATGTTGGTAGTATAAGGTAATTTTATATATAGAAGTATTTTCTGATTTGATCAGTAGAACCGAACAAACCAGCTATTACATAGACACTTAATACACGCAATTTGTAAATAAAACGGTGTGATTTATTTACCAAATTTACATAGAAATAAATAAATAATTACTTATACCTTCGTGAAGTTGAGTCATGAAATATATTTGCGACCATTCCTTTGCTGCCATATCACATAAATGAACATCCTAAATACAATAACAAATAAAACAAGCCAACATTCAATCATGGGTTTGATTAGAATCTATACACATGAGTGGATATAGTGTTGTATGCTATGTAATTTTGTTAAACAATCTTACAGCAAATGTAATATTTCCTCTTATAATCTAATAGAAAGTTTCTAATAGGTTGAGAGTCAAGAAATAAGAATGACAATTGTAAGTTGTATTAGAATGAAACACGTTAAAGGTCTTATAAACGTCTAAATAACTATGTTAGGCGAGAGTTTATAGATAATCGAATATGTTCGAAAAGTCACATGTATCCAAAATATTCCAGAAGAAAACGGTAGTTCAAATGTAAAAACTTCAGATGAAGATGTTTTATCTTGTGAAACACCTTTAACGTAGCTTAATAATATCCGGTCAAGTTCATGTGTAGTCAATTTTTATTCTAATTACATTTTACAAGTTCTAGGAACAAGGGACTTAAGCCTGTTACATTTTGGCCCACAGCAGTCAGCCATGTGACGACAAACTGAGAAAATGTAAATATGTATGAATCAAGTAACTTGGTTAAACAAGCATTCATTAGACTTAAATATCTAAACTAAAGTTCAACAAAGTTCTTTATCAAAGAAAGGGTGTGTAACAACATATATAAATATTAATTTGCCATACAATCGATGGAAAACATCTTCGATGTATTTTTTGCCAACTGTGAGCCGATTTTCAAGCTCACGGGTGGCACTTAACCGGTACAATGGAAGTCGACAGCAACGTCGTTTTGTAAATCAAGTCATATTATGCTATCATTCTCGGTAAAGATATCGACATTTAACAAAATAAACAAAGTTTTACCGTATTTTTGTCATTGAAATTTATGATTAAATATGTGGAATACACGATTTTTTGTATCAAAGCATAAATATTACAAGTCATATCAAGTTTTGTTACCTAGTATAAAACGTGTCATAAATATCATCCTTTGCGTGACTAATTTCTATTTAAGCCAATCGACTGTGATTATGATCTGATTTGTATGAGATAAAATAACATTGCAGTCGTAATATTTACTATCTTCCATGTTCTATTATTGGAAGTAATAAAATGAAATTATTTTTATGATAAATCCAAATATAATTCCACAGAATCGGATAGGATATTTCAACACGCAATTAAGCTTCATTGGCGAGCTCACGTGTATTATTAAATAAAATACGGAGTATCAAATACAAATACATTTATTATAGTAAACGAAACTTTTTATAAATTTATGTCACAAATCCACAACGCCTAATAATTTCTGTAGTTGTGGTTGACTGCAGTCTGAACAGAAAGCACTTTAGTTACTTCTTTGTTTGTCGAAGTCTTAATACACCAACATTACAAATCATAAATGTTGTTTCGGCTTCCTATTAAAGAACTGATTGTGTTACATGATTATATAGTTATTACAGTGTATATACGTAGACAATGAATTGCTATACTATACTAAATTGAGAGTATATTTTATGTCATAACAGAAATGAAACATATGCTAAGGGTAAATTATACTAATTATGTAAACAGAAGGAACTTCTATGTGTATAAAACTATATCATAGCCATTCTTGCCGGTAAACCCCCCCCCCCAAAAAAAAACCCGTAATGGATGTCTCATTGTAAGATGTTTTAATCAAAGGACACGTGCAGTTTTGGTTAAAATAGATATAAAAAAAACAATGTAACTATAAACTATTTACATATTAAATGTACATAAACATACCAAAGACATAATCTAGTCGTTCTTTTTTCATATATTCTAGATTATCTAAGACGTACGTAATACTACGTAACAAAAGCTTAGACGAAAATAAAAATATACATGCATTTTAAATACATGTACGTATTTGAACGTGAACCATTTGCATTAGAGGTAGCTAAACTATCCAACGAATACATTTATATGAGGTATCAGATTCAGTCAATATAAGGTATACAAAATTAAGCTAAACTTTGATTTAGGTTTGCTCAATAAGTAGAAACAAAAACATCAAGAGAATGCATAGTAAACAAAGCTAACCTTACATCATTGCTATACGAATATAGAATAAAGAATAACTTATCCATAAAAGTAGTGATAAAACTTACTTAAATCCAATATCTTCTAAACCAATAGTAAATAATTTCACTGTATAAATATTAAAAATACAAGTAATAAACGTCTCATGGATGTCCCTTCTTAACAAGAAATCAACTAGTACAACTTCACACACAACAAAACAGAATGTGCTAGATAATGAAATGTTTTATAGCTAAGTCCAATATCGATGTTCTTGAAAACTTGATAGAGTTCAATCTCAAACCAAAAAAAAGAGAAAATGCAAGAATTTACTCGATAAAGTATGAATAGTTTAACTGCAATATCTCTTATCATCATTCATTTTGATCATATAGTAAAGGTCAAATCATGCAACAATTTATTTGAGAACATTGGTTACCGCACAGTTAATCACATTGGATTTTTATAACTCAATACGGAGTGATATATTTTAATTCAATGAGTAGCAATGATTACTTTTACTTATTTTAAACGAACAATATATGGATCAATCTGGTAATTATCGTTCATACTATCCTTTTTGACAACAAGAAGTTGTTTAAGTGCAATGCAGGAAATATCAATGGACAGAAGGTTGCTTTCATAGCGCGAATAAAAGTTTCATTTATATATTAAATGAAAGGGTTGGTGTTGCAATGGTTTCCATTCCTGCTACTTTTGTGTCATCACTGTTTAGAAAATGCAATCTCATCATTACGTGCAAACGTTCGTTTTATAGTATACTGTTACGTTAACATAATAATCTTTTCTGTGTAACACGTTCGATAGAAATTACATGTTTCAATTAATTGCATTATATTTCCAATTCTTAGAAGCACGTATGCTTAATTATATAAAGCGTGCATGTTAATAAGATTTGGGAATCTATAATGTTTTCGACTTATTACTTTGTATAGATTTGATTTGCATCGTAATGTCTCTATTTGCATTATTCTTTATTTTGGTTTCAAAATATACGATTTTTCATATTTGTATATGTGAGTTTAATTTTATAGTAAGAGATATTTTTTCAAATTGTAAACGTATCTTTAATGGGATATTTAGTTACTCATGTTTACCAATCCCACAGTCTCCACAAGTCTTTGATATATCAAACAGTTTTCGTTAGTTGAAGATAAAAATAGATAAAAGAATAGAGATACTTGTAAATAAAAGTTCATTGTTTTTTTGTTTCGACGATAGTGTAAACTCCAGCTTAACTAGCAGCGATATTAACCTATTTTGTCATCATGGTTAGTGACCAAGATAATACGTTGGCATCGGAAGATTTATCAGACTATTTCTAGTCAAGATATGTTTAAACTTTATCACCATCACGATGTAATGGACTAATCGCATGTATAAACATTTCTATGTATATAGATGTAAGTGGTTCAATTTATAATAATGAGACATATAGTCTAGTGATAACTTAATAGTACCATGAAGTATTATTTAACACGCGATACAACTTATAGATGAGACTTTTTATTGTTTTAGCGCTGAATTAAAAGATTATGCTTTCTAAATCTTAAGAACAAAATAAAAAATGAAGCAACCATAAAACACCTCAACTATCGTACATTTGTTGTACAAACGTGATGAAATATACGTAGATGATATTATAGTAGTTATGATACCAAACCAAATGCTAATTGAACGTACAACACGAATCAATAGGCAATAAATCAAGACAACTCAAGCGTATATTACATCATCGAACAATTTCTCCTATTTGTGATTCTGAATTACATAATACCAATGTCAATATAAAATAATACTTGCCTAATTGAAGACAGGACAGAGAATATGATATCCAATAAACATATGAAAGTCGAATGTTACAATTGCATTCTTACTAAAATGTGACGCAGTTAACAATTGAAATTATTGTTGAAATATTGAGATTCATTATTCATTGTTGCATTTACGAATGGTCACTTCAAATAATATCTCATTAACATTACCAATTCGCATTAACATATAATACAAGACACTTTTAAAAATCTGTCAACCATTTGCACTTCAGTATGTATTTTGAAAAGAGGAAGACTTTTGTCAATATGTACGCTTTCTAGACTGCCTTCAGAAATGGTGTTATTTAAAACATTTCGGTTCTTTATGTTTTAGCTTCACTGTTCGAAAAACAACATATTAAATACCGTGTTTTGTGTTTCTAATTAAATGGTCGTACGTTTGATAGCAGCAACGATAAGAGACACTACCTCAAACATTGTTCCGTATTACGTAAAGAAAATGTAGGAGGTTTTGCACAGACTTACCTCTTTGTGCTTTCATAAATACTTAATACAATTATTCTGTTTCACTAATGAAATAATTATTGATGATAGTAACGTTTTAGTGATTTTAATTCCATTAACTAATCCTATATATTAATAAATAGGATTAAACTCCTATGGGTGGTATATGTCATCGCTTAAAGCGATCTATCAAATTAAGATGAAATACTAATATTATAATGGCTTTACCATTAAATGATATAAAAACGTTTACAGCCATTTTGGTTATTTTATAATATTCATGTATATATAAAAGTTATTTTAAAAACGAAATTGGGTATTTGTTTCTTAAATTTATATTAGTCATATTAGTTTTTAAGGTACTAGTTCACAGATTTGGTTTATACTTCTACAATTTCAAAATACCATTCACTGGCTGTAATTGTGTCATAAAATAATTCTTATTATTTTTAGACAAACTGACCCATATGTTGCAAGAAATATACAATAAAATCACAAAAATGCACTAGAAGTGTCTATACCGTGTCATACGGGGTATATATTTACTACATGAAACACCATCATTTGTACATAGTTGTATGTCAATTTGCACTAAAATTGTCATTATCAGAACAATACTTTCCTGCTTCCAAACATATGTCCATACAATTTTGATAGTTTTTAGAAAAAAGTTGATATTTAAGTTGTAATTTGAGACTTAGTACCTCTAAGTACTAATTGTACAGATTTAATTTTTTTATTTAAAAAAAAAAGATACAGTAAGGCGCGCGTAATAGTTGAAATACGATCTTTACCATTTACGAAGACAATACGCATACCATTCGTACGTTATACCATTCCCAAAGTCGAATGCGTACGATACGTATTACGATCTGTACGAAGTTCTTACCATATACGTTTTATACCATACGTTCTATACGTTTTATACCATACGTTCGATACGAATGATACGATACATATTTTGCGATCAGTCCGACTTGCTTGTATCTCTATATCTTAGGTAGCCATAATGCAATAAAAATACACAAATTACAACCAGTTCTTATTCAACTCTTTGATTATCGATATTATTTTAAGGCTGGTTCCAATGATAAATGTGGGCGGGATCAGTCTCAATGGTTATGATTTTGCCCTCCGGATTAGTACATATTCGAAAAGTAGCCGAAAGTTATTTTATGTCCGGCAACCTAAACACTTCAACTGACAGGTCTGTCAAGTTGGAACCTTTCACTGTACAAAATAATGGGAAATGACGCGGGGACAGCCAATAATGACCAACAGTCGTCAATATCTAAACAACAACGTGTTCGCTTGGTGAAGACAAGGTGAAATCTTAAGATTTCTGATGTAAAAACGACTTGCCGAATCGCATGGAGTCGATGGACACCCATGTCACAGAGATGTGTCAATATTCAACAATAATGATCGAAAAGGTAAACGTGATTGTAGTCTGCATAATATAACTGTGATAACAACGTCAGTCTCACAGTTTGCTCAATGTTTTTCGTCCCCAGTTATTTCGACCCATTAAAAAGTGTTTTTTTTTACCTAACTAATTATGTCTTTATTTGTTGACATCACGGGGTAAGAAAAATATTCAGCCTGACTGTGACTCGAACCCTGGACCTTTCCTCACAGTGTGAGTGCTTTTGCGACTTAGCTATGCTGCCACTATACTTCTTCCAATAATGTGAACAGGTAAGGGCTGTGACAAACTACCCTGTGAATTTGAAATTTGTCTCAAATTTCAGTATTCCAGGCTGTTTAAGGAACATTTATTTTGTTTTCAAGTGTTTCGCAACTGAGCAAGTTATTGTCATGGACCGACAATGGATGTCAAATGTCAGACAAAAATATGCAGTCTGACTGGGAATCGAACCTAGGACCTCTTGCTTTACAGGGAAAGTGCATATAATCCGGTATATAAAACCGGTATATAATCTGGTATATAAAAAGAGTGCTTTCGCAACTGGGCTATCTGGCGGCTTACATATCCTTCTTCCCATAATGTTAATTAACTGGTAATTACTGTGATGTTAAATCAAAAAAACTTCCCTTCTATTACAATAAATAGAAACTGAATGACAGTTTTTTCAGAACACCCACACCAAGCATATCCTGGATTGATATATATCAACTGGGTAGGTTTTAGATGGGATTCAAACCAACACAGAGCTGGGTAGCTAATAATACCAGTCCAACGTTATAAATGCTGGGCCATGTCCGTTTCCTGCCGAGTTGCATTCAGCTGAGGATATGCAATGATATGTTGATCTTCAAATCAGAATTTTTAGAATGTTATTTGTATGATTAGATCTATGTCATTAAAATTCCCATTTTAATTATTTCAGATGACAATATGTTGATTTTATAGCAGCTAAAGGTTGTACAAGTGTGTTCATCTCAACAAGATCTTGAAGTCGACAAACTTTTCATATTCCTGTGTGGCGAACAATAAAAGCAGATAGATTTCCATTTGTTGTAGCTCCAAAAACTATTTCCTCAGGCTGAGCACATTTAGATGATAGACACAACACCTGATTAGGACCAATTCTAAAGACTTAATATTTAGCTCAATGTTTATTCCATGGATAATTAGGAGACATTGTTTGTCAAGTAGATGGACTATTTTAACACCTATTTGTGCTATTTAAGTGACATGCACTGTATGGGTCCGGTTCAACTCAACCAGTAGAAAACTCAACCCATGGTCAACCTGCCCTGAAGTTAGACAACTCGACCAGAAAGTGCAAACATCTTAACCCATTGACAATTTTTATTTGAAAAAAGGGTATATAAAGAAAAGTAAAAAATGTAGCAAGATTTGCCCAGTTTTTTTTGCAGTCAGCTTTACTTACTCAGTGACTGAGTGGAGAATTGGAGAATTGCCCTAAGAATGACAAACTGGAGAGCTCCTTATTTAATGACATATTTCCAATTTAATTTACTAACATTAGGTTAAAATTGTCATCGTTATTTTAATACTTGGATATCTTTCATTAGCGATAAATTTTATATCAATATAAAATGTTTATTTTATTCCGACTATATATCATGAATAAATAATAATTATACTATACTATATCATATGGGTTAAGTTTTCCACAGTTTGAGTTGTCCTTACATATGGGTTGAGTTGTCGGGGCTTATGAGTTGAGTTGTACTGGGTTGAGTTATCTTCGGGTTGAGTTGTCCCAGTCCGTACAGTACCTATCAAAATTATGGAGACATTGTTACTTTAAAGGCCTACTGAATAGCGGTTTTCAAATATTTTATTTACTATTTGTTGTTAAGTTCTTATCAGTTTTGTTTAATTCTTGTTTTATATAGATCCAACTAAAGTTGCTGAAAAGTATTTTTAGGAAAGATTTACGAAATTACTTATCATAATTTTGGAGGTTTTGAAATATCAGATGCTGAACCTATTAATTGTGATGCATTCATGAAATGTGCCTTCATTTCATCATATATAATCCTTGATTTGAGTATTGAAAGTAATATGTTTAAAATAACCAATCACTAGAGTAAAAAACATATTTCCTTATTCTCCAAACTTTTGGTGGGTACTGTATTTGTATTAGAAAGTGTTTGAGACAAGAATTCAACATAATACAATAAGAACAACTATAGTATTATACCCTATAATTATATTCTGGCTTGAATCATACATATGTAGCTGATGTAGAAATTTAAACTACTATATTTTCATTTTTTTTTTGTTTAACATTAAAAGATTGAATTTTATAAATGTTTTTCTTCTTGAGTCTTCAATTCCTACTTAAATTCATATGAATGTGTTATATATACATCTTATATGATAAACAACAGATGTCAAGTTGAACCAAGAAAGGCTGCTTCTTGCTAGTTAAAAATGAGTTACAGTCAAGAAATAAGCATTTGGACAGATACATTTTGGAAATTCCAGTGGGGTCCGAACCCCTAGCCTGACCCCCTCTAGATCCACCCATGAGGAAAATTCATCCTAGTGAACAAATCTGTGTAGCAGTGGTTAACTAATGTATTTGTACTCCCTTGCAAGCTAGATTTATAGTAACACGGTTGAGAGTCTGCTGAATATTTTGTAGTTGAGGATTCAAATTTCAGTTCTGACCAGGGATTTTCATAGGGTTACATTTGGCACACCAAGTTAATAACCCACAAGGGATTGTGTGCTCGCATACTAAGATTGTCAAGCTCATAGATTTTGTTAAGGAGAGGTTTATGTAGCAGAGGTAAATAACAGCACTTATACTCCATGCCATGAAACTAGTTGGTGTGTCAACATGGTAGGTTGTCCGCTTATGACTAAAGAGGTTGTATGTGGGTATGAATCTCAGTAAGGGCCATATATTTTCATATGAATACTTATCGGACAAGTCCAAAGAAAGGATATCACATGATATCAGAAGAAGACAGTGTTTTAGGAAATCAAACCTTTTCCTATTGTATTCATTTTCAGATTTACACAAACAACTTATGAACTAAGCTAGCTAATTACAGGCACACGACAGATATATTATTATTTTTTACCTGAATTATATCATAGTACATAGCCACCCGGCTAGCTTATTTGGTAGCATGCAAGTCTACTGATCGTGGGTTTGATTCTGGGCAGCGCATACTTTCGTGGTGCTTGATCATGAAATTATTTCTCAAGCCAATCTCCCTCCTGCCAATGATTTGTAATCATGTAGGGCAGTTGTCAGTCACTGACGAAAGCATGCACTAAGCAATTGGTTAATAGCTAAATCCAGAGATTAAGACTTCAGTAGGAGTGAGTAGGTTGACTGACCACATTTATATGAACTAAATGATGTGTCGCTATGGCATTAAATTCAAAAAGCAATAATATCATAGTACATGCACATCGAAAGCTGAAGCTTACTTATTTTTTATTGAATAGTAAGTATATGCTGTAAGACTAAAGACACTACATGTATGTAAAAATGTAGATCCACATACGAATTACACCAGTTGAAACTGAAAATAAATTATCTTTACTTTTCAATCTTTTGAGATAGACAGAGCCAGTTTTCTGTATCGTTTCAAAATATTTTTTTATTTCTTGGTACGAGCATCTTATATGCAATGTAGGCCAATTTTCTTTATTTTTATATCAGAAATTGCCATTCCTTTCCGATGAAAAAGAATGATATCTTGCTTCATTGCTGACAAAAAGTGATTTTCATGATGGACAAATTTTATGGTGTCCGTATTTTCCATTTCATAGTGAAAATCACTCGCCGGCAATTAATAAATAATTAATGTCGGGAAAATACCCCGTTGAATAATAATAATTCAATATTTTGTGAGCTAATATTTGTCTAACGTACGATGCCATACGAAGATGACGCTTATACTATTCATACGATGTTTACCATACGATTTATACCATGTATTAATACGATCATACGATACGATACGATACGATACGATGCGATATACGAATTATACGCACGTACGGCTTATACGCTGCGATTCTTACGCACGTTATACTTACCATATACTTACGAAATACGTACGAAATACGCAAAAAAAGTCTAGTTATTCGCGCGCCTTACTGTAATCTAGACTACAAATAGCGGCTAAAGAAATTGATAAGTCTAGTTTTTGATATAAAACTTTGTATTCTAATACGATGTTTTCAAGTATATTCAAACGCGATTTCCAACAGTATTTTGGATGGATAAAAGCTACCAGTAAGACCATTTTTCTTCGTCTGTTTTTAATATTATGAATGCAATAATGAAAAACGAAACAACTGTATCAACATTAATTGATTTTTCCTTATCAAAATGCAAAGTAAACATAATCTGAACTGTAGTAGAGTTGTTTCAACCATGTTGTATAAAAAACAGTCATAACATCTGTTACTTACTTTGCAAAGCTGATGTGACATTTCTTGTATGTTTATGTAATTGAACTCTAATTTGCTTGTTATTTTCAGTATGTATAATATTGCACCTAAATTTGCTTCTCTATGTAAGTGTTATTATGTATGTACATTGTAAATATCTGTGTGAACCATATTGAAAATTGGTTTACACCAAATTTGTTATCCACAATAAATAAAGTCGTTATTAATAGTATTATTATTTCAAGATCGTTGTTTATACTTTCTAGTGACACACTCAATTTCATAATCTAATTTCGTTCAATCATGGCATTTAAGTTAGTAGGTGTTACTTCCTTGATAACATTTGAACAGTTCCATTTTTATATTTTATTATCGACATATATACTTCTTATAGTGATTTATTGTTCAACTTGAAATCCATTGTTGAAGATGTTACGAACTAACTGTCGCATGCGACATAGTTCCTATAATTTTATTAACTTTTAATGCATGTTCAATGTCTAATAGTATGCACAAAAATGTTATACGGTAATTCACAACTGAACAATTGATATAATACCATATCATCCCAATTGTTATGTTAATTAAGTTCCATGAAACACGAGCGTAGTCACAATCAGAACATGCAAATTAAAAAACAAACACTCAAAACGGAAGTATGTGTAAATAAAGGTCGACATGAAGCAATAGGAATTCCTTATATTTAATGTTATGACTAAAAGCATTTATAAGCAAAAATTAAAAAAAGCTTAACCTGCATGTAGTTTTCGCTGCGTTTCATGTGGCGGTCATTTGTCCTACTCACTTTCCCCGGACAGAAATAGCTCTGGGCTTAAGCTACTAGCCAATAACAAGCACAAACCATCACCAATGACTGACAAATGCCTTATATTTCACATAGATGGTCGAGAGAATGACTGTAGATATTATTTCATGCCGAAGCCCCACAAAAATGTGTATATCTCTCCCGGGAATCGAACCCTCGACCAAAGATGCGCTGCCGACAACGTTTACTGGGCAGGATTTACGAGAAAAGTAACTTAAACGATTTTCTAGACGAAGATTATGAAAATTCGCATTTACAAAAGTTATCTCTGATATGTGAGACATTCTCATGCCAGTCAAGTCATAGTAAACTTCCATATTTACATAACAAAAGGATAAAATATGTCTTCGAGACATGTCTTTATATTAAACTAAAATGTAGTAATCACCATGACAATGCTGAATAGGCAGCACCAGACTGTCAGTCAGCATTAAATTTCACACCGAATCTACGGAATTAAGTGAGACTTTTATGTTCTGAAGAAAAAAACTGATGTTCATACCATATTGAACCAGATGTGCAGGAAAATTTAAATTCATCTTTAGTATTCAGTTGAATATCTTGAGATGTTTAACAATAGTTGTAGAATATAACACTAGTTAAAAGACCCGACAAAAATACAAGTCACATGTGGTAGAATACCTATTAGAGTGAACAAAAAAAGTATTTAGAATTAATGCTCAGTTAAAACAATAATCGTATGCTATTTAACTACATATACTTGTTCATACAGTTTATTATTATGTGTATTATATTTCTTTTAGTAATGACACATTCCGATATGAAACAATTTAAAGAAATACGCCTCTGCCAATAACGGGTGCCTTGAAACATGTAATTCCTCGTTCTAATTAGTTCTAAATTATATTGGTTAAAACTTTCAACACGTTTGTTCACTAATGAGCATATTGCATGTTACTGAAAATACTGTAATTGGAATATTCAGAAATAATGAGACAGATGAATGTGTGAAGGGATCATATTAACGTGAACTGTTTATCAATACGCTAAATGTGAAAGAAAGACATCGTTTACTCTTTCCATCGCCAAAATGAATGACAGATCATTGTTATATGACACGGAAAGTAAAAGCGCAAGCAAATATTAGGCACATTTGTTTGGTTGGGTTTACGAAAGGGTAACGCCATAGCAATACGTTGTATGGGTCATATTACAGAGGTCAATCAACCTATTTATCATTCTTGGAAAGGTAAATCTCTGGCTGTAGCTGTAAACCAGATACTAGGCAAATACTTTGTCAGTGGCTAATAACTGCCGTACATTATTTAGAATCAGTGGTAGGAGGGAGAATGGCGGTAGACATTTTTACGAAAGATATATAAAATACTAACAGCATCTCATCCATTGGAAATATAAGACTTATTAGAAATATTTAGCCTATTTCGTCATTTATGAATGTCCCTAGGTAATGCAGTGATGTTGTGTACAACTGGTGTGACTTCCATGTTCAAACATTTAAAACCATCATTTTTAACAAAGTATTCACATACCATATTAATGTCCATGAAAGTCATCAACCAAATAAATTAAGATAATATTATGAAATTGCCATTAATAAATGATTGCCATTCAGTAATACACCGTTCTCACAAAAAATAACTTTAGGACATTTTTCCGTCAGTAACGTGAATTGCGATCATATATTTAAAAATACTCCAAATGCTTTGTTTGCGATCTTAAACTCTCCTAGTGTTCCTTGGAGACCAAAACTATTAAATAAAAGATATTAATATAGCTTCGAATCGTGAGAGTTTCATTTTACAGAATAAATGGTACCTTTCCATATTATATCAAATAAAAGAAAAAAACTTTACTCGTGAGTATTATAAAGTATCACCGTTTTCAATTATTATCGTATATTAATACGTATAATATGTATTATAAATATTCTAATAATAATTTCATAAAACTATTGCCAACCTCAAGATTTCAACGATCAAATTCATATTTGTCGTTTTGCTAAAATTAAACTAACTTTCGTTTTAAATTACATTTTAATCGAAAGTAGGTATCATTACGTTTAGACAGTTTAGGAAAGATATATCGGGTTGACTCAACTCATAAGTGTTTTAATAACAAAAAAAACCACTCAGCACGAACTTGAATTGACAGGGTGTCGCTTTATCAACGTTAACGTAATTGAAGGAGTGTCGTAACTCCGACTTAAGCGGAATTTACGTCAGTACTGCGTTTTATCAAAGTTTTCTTAACTAAAGGTTTTTGTAAATACTGGTGTTAATTACGACAGCCTCTAACCTTTCGTAAAGGTGTACGAATCATCCAGATAAAATCAAAATTGATCTTCATACTTTTCTTGTTAAATGACAAAACAGAGGACGGTGCATTTTCATCGTAGAACACTGGTGGAAGACGAATAGCAAGACGTGATGTGACGAATACACTTTCGTATGAAAGATATTCAATACATTTTGCACACTGTAAAAAATGGGAACACGTAACATGTTTTATAAGTGTTTAAAACGAAAACACTGCAATTTACTTTCGTAACACATCCGTTTAATATAGTAACACTTAGCGTTTTAGTGATTTAAAAAAATCGGCAGTGTTTTACTTTAAAACGGTACCATTTTCAATCGTTAAAATTTGTTCGTCTGAAAAATTAATAATCGCAATGGAGAAAACAAATGTAACTACAAAACGATATATTAGACCCAACATCTTCATTAGAATACGGATTTTTGCGTATTTTTTTTACCAGAAACGGAAATGTAAAACACGTGCGTTTTCACTAGTGTGCAAAACGAACACACTTCATAGTCTCTTAGCGAAGCTTTGACTTTTTTTATAAACACACAGATATGTAAATATATTAAGAATGGAATGCGTAAGTATTCTTTAATATTAAATTAACATTGTTAACGTGGAAACTATATAGTCCCAATCACCAAGTAGTTTTGTTTGGAGATTATGGAATGTTCGAATTCAAGGTTGAAGCGCTGTCTGCTCGCGCCCAGAAAATCGTCGGAACATTAATGTAAGTAATGTATTGCTTTAATATTTCTTGGGTCGCTTTATCACCTGTCGTGTTTTCAGTCTCCAGTTTTGAAATTTAGAAATAAAATTTATGCAAGGGAAGAGCTTTTTGACGTGGGATACATTTTGTCATCAGTTTTCGCGACATTCTTTGAATTTCGTTGGTATTATCTGTGGCCATTTAGGATCAGTGGCGCCTACACAGCTAATTGTTTAAAAAGGAAATATTAACTTTTTTGTATCAATTTTTGCATTCCCTTCTGCATTAATATATTGTTATTATTTACTCAGTTAGTTTTTGCGTTTGTTGTTGGTCTAATACAATAGCTAGTACCTAATTTCATCCCTGTCCTAATTTCGTCACCCCACCTCATACACTTAAAGCAATTTTCTGGGTCCTAATTTCGTTCCTGTCCTAATTTCGTCACCCCACCTCGTACACTTAAAGCATTTTTCGGGGTCCTAATTTCGTTCCTGTCCTAATTTCGTCACCCCTTCTTTATTACAAAAAGCATATAGCCATTATAAAATATACACTTAAAATAGCTCTATTTTTATATGAAAGGGATGTAATTACACATTGCAGATGACGAATTGTTTTAAATTTTCAATGTTGTTACTTTATACAATGTATTTTAGGGAAAAAGAGCAGATGCTTGAAGAAATGATAAGAAAATAATACTCAGACTGTGAGACAAGTTATTTAATGATACATTATACAGGCATGACAGGCTTTTTTCCATGGTGGTTAGGCCAAGTTAAAATTCTGTGTTTATGGGAATAGCCTGAGAAATGAGAGGTGGGGTAGGTTTTTTGTTGTTGCTTTTTACTCATGAAATCACTATTTTTTGCAGTTATGAACAAAAAAACCACCCAAGTTTGCTGACTTTGAAATAAAAACTTTAAGGTCGGCAACTTATTTAGGTAGTCGGGTGCCCTAAGCACAGCTATTCTCATTTTAGGCCTTGGTTAAGCATGCATGTTTTATCCTGTTATATTTTTTATTAATTTAAGACTAGAATGTGATTGAGTTTGAGTGTGTCATCATATTATCATAAATCCTTGAATTTAATATTGTTATTTTCATTTTTATTCAGGTTGGTTATTTACTATACATACACCTTTTGGAAGGAAAGGCAGAGACAATGCTAATAACTGAGAAATGGAACCATATTGTTGAATGAGTTGTGTTTATATGAGTTTTGTATATATATAGTGTTTGGGGAGAGTAATGGAGCTTTTGGCAAACTGAAATGTACCCGTCTTATAAAGTAAGTTAATTCACTGAAGTTAGTAATATAATTTTTGGTTTGTTCGACCTAGCATAGTGCAGAAGTCCTATTTATAACCTGGTACTAGAGTTAAAACTAATACTTTGGAATGTTACAGCTTATTTTGCTTTTAAAAAATTTTGATAACAGCAAATTTTTAAATATATTACTATAAGTGAGAGTAACTCATACTGGTACAATGTATATATCTTTTAAACTGTATAGAAATTGCTTTACAATAATGCAGCACATGTCAAGTTTATCTATAATATAGAATTATCAACAAAGTAGCCCTTAAAGTATTTTTCAATTGTTAATTGTAATGTATATATTTCAGAAACAATCAAACATCCATCATTAAAGTTCGATAGAAGTTGAAATATATGTTAGAGATGGTACATGATGATATAGGATAGAGGGAAAGAAGAAAGAGGATGTAGATTACAAAAGTTAATCCCAATACAATTGAACTATTAATTTATAACCAGATAAATGATAATATAAAGAGCCTTGGATTATATATTTGATATTAAGAACAATAATGATTTAAATTGCTTGTATTTTTTCAATACTGATTCATCACACTGACTAAGATTCTGTGGGCATTTTCACAAAAAAAACCTCAAAGAAATAAGTATCGTGAGCCAATTTAAAAATTTTAAAGTTCAAAGCCTAAAAGATATAATATAATAATTATCATGATATGAATTTAAGAAAGAATTCATTATTCTACCATATTAGAGAATATTTTAGTTAAAGTTTATTGGACAAAGAAGAAAGGTATTATAAATGTTTTCCTGATTTTTACTTACAATGATTTTTATGTAAAATTTTTGTGAAAATGACCACTCTTCTTTAAATTTCTACTAGTTTACATCTCGGTCAATAGTCATAGTCATGTAGGTGTGACTGGGCTTAAGATTCTTTATGTTTTTAGATTGAACAAAAGTCAATGACATAATAAGTGAACTATATACTTATGAAATGAATATAATTATTTCATTAAGTTGGTGTTATAAAATTTTTAGTTTCAATAAGATAGTGTTTAATGCAGAGATCTTTTGTTACAATTTAGTTAAGTGCATATTCTGAAGAAGAGGAGAGTATAGTTAATACATAAACTTAAAAATGACTTAAAATCCATCTTAATAATGTTTCAAGTACACTAATGTTTTTGTAGGGGAGTCAAACCCCATTGGAAAAGAGACTATATGTACAAGTGACACATTATCACTATTTAATAGCTTTTGTGTGTGTATGTTAATATGAAGGAAATAATCACAAGTAAAATATTTTAACTAACTATTATTTTAGTCACTCAAAATAAATTATGGTTGCATTTGTATGACAAATAAATGATAATTTAATCTTTTCAAATTATGTTTTTTATTTATTTGCATATTTTCAGCCGTGACTTTGATTAAATAACATTGTTAGTTAGTCAAAGTTTCATTTTAGAAAGACTTGGCGAACAGTGCTCTTAAAGCAATAAGTTTCAGCTTTGCAACAAAACATGTGAAAAATACAAACATGTTCAGTGTTTATCAAGAAAACACATGAAGTGTTTTAATATGGCGTTACGTGTGCAAAAAGTGTAACAAGAAAGTGTTTTGATTTTAAACGCGTCAAGTGTTTTAATTTAAAACACTTTTACATGTTTTCAATGCGTTCGGGTGTGTTATTTTGATATGTGTAATGTTTTATAACAAAACACAAGCATGTTTTAAAGCAAAACATGTTACATGTTTAAAGTGGTAACATGTTTTAAAAGTGTAACAGAAAAGTGTTTCAAAAAGTGTTTAAAAGCAAAACACCTGTTTTTACAGTGCATTTAAGTTGAATGAGCGCTTTTTTAGCTGTTACAGCAGATTTTTGTGGGTAAAATATTCCTGAGTATTTTGATAGCGCGTTATTTCGCATTTTTAAAAGTAAAACACTTCAATATCTTTGCGTGTAGAGCTTTTGCAAACTATCATGTATAGCTTTCATTCATAAATAGTATACAAGTCTTTGTTAAAATTCATGTGACATGCGTATGATTAAAATGCGTATTCGCAGTAAAACTACCTTTTAGGAAGTTTTACGCCTTATGTTTGTACGTGCAGTACGAATGTTTAATCAAATTTAAGAAGATTGACGATTATTCATTTGTTTTAAGCTTTCAAAAATATATGATATTTAAAACTTTACTATACGTGTATGTATTTCAGACATTGGACATTTCGATTATACAAAACTTTGTTTGTTGTTTTTTGATAATACAATGTCCGCATACATATATCCTAAAGACCGTAAATTTTACCCTTGGGTCCATTTATCGAGGATACCAGGAATCAAAGACCCTGGTTGGAACAACCATAACATCTTGTTATTTGTTCATGTAAACTTGTATTTTTATTAAGTCTTTCGTATAATGTTAAATAAATCACCAAATACGATAATTATGTTTAACTCTTTTTAATTTTCAACGTTTCGCCTTGCGGCTTCATCAGGAAATGACGTAACGTAATTAAGTCTTTCAGAAAACTTTATCTTATAATTTTGTGATTTTTAATTAATGTTGTTTATTTACTATTACTTATGTAATCTTCATTTTACTTTTGTTAATAGCATACTTTATGTTGTTATCAATCGATTGAAAAACTCATGATTACTAATGCTATTTATTGTAAATGAGTCGACTCAAAATAAAGATTAATTTTCCACTTATAAAGCCAATATAATTATCAAACGCCACGGGAAGCAACCGCTGTGTTTTGTATCCCATATTAGATTGTCTCCCTTTCATATATTTATACGAGTTGATTAGTCCTTTGTATAGATTTCAATTTAATGCCTTAAGGACATAAATATTAGATCTTTTAAATATACTACATGAAATATAAAAAGGAAAAGGGAAGTAATTTGAATGTGTTCATTAATTTTAAAATATTGATATATATTTAGTTAGTTAAGACCTTAATTGAAATCAAAATTTTGTGACTTGTAAAATTATTAATACAGAACAAGCCATCTTAAAGTTAAATGCTTTTAAATCAAATTGAATTTAATAGACATGGTAATTAAAAAAGTTCGTCAACCGGAGAATTTACGTCATTTATTTGTAGTACAAAAGGTGAGACTTATCACATGAAGGATTGTAATTTGGACGAAAAGTCACACACACTGCCAAGCGTTTGCCATCTTTTGGTGAAGCATTCTATGGCTCTGGTCGTTCCAAAACACCACGACAATCCCTTGTCATATAGAAAAGGGAAATAAGGCATGGTTACTAGGGCTGTTGATGTTTAGCTGGGAGTTGAGCTTACGCTGATGTTTTTCGTTTGTCTTCGTGAGAAGACGAACAATCTGAATGAGTCGTGCGTAAGGTCGCACGATCATGGCACACTAACTGTCTTTCCCCTCATATCTAAGCACTTTAATACGTCCTCACCGTTACAATTACTTTGGCTTTCATTTAAAAAATCAACTTGGCTTGTTTTACTCAAAGAATAATTTTGGTAGAATAAGTGACTTTATCTACAAAGGCAACTTTAAATTTGGATTTGAATTCAATTCATGATTATTCCAAATTTATTTTCAAAATTTTTAGGAATCCGAAACGATTGTTAATATCTTAATTCAAATAAATTCATCTAACTGTTATTGTATTTAAAATTTGCATTCAAAAGACAGGGAGTATGTCCTACTTTATGCTGCTTTATATATATTATTATTTCTATTTTATAAAATACATGAAAAGCATGAGCGGACTAATATAACGTCCCTTTACATGTACGTCAGTGGAGTAAATTACTAAACAGGGACGATAGAGGACGGACAGAGGACAAACACGTGACAGTTCTTACAATTTCACGGGCTGACCAAGTCCATTTAATACACTCAGTACATGTACATGTAATATGAGGTTACATACCAGAAATAAATGATTTATGAAACAGAAAAAATACATAAAGTACAATTGTTGAACAGAATAAAAGAAAGTGTATAACACGAGCTAGAAAACACCTGATTAATTATACAAGTTATCAAATACATCTGGTTTAACTAAAGGTACCTTATGTTAGAATGTAATACGAAAAAAATATTGATCACGGTTAAAATATGAAAAAATAGAAGTTGATGTTTTAGCTCATTAAAATGACTACGGTTAAAATATGTAAAATTAAAAATTGATGTTTTAGCTCATTAAAAATGACTGCAGTTAAAATATGTAAAATTAGAAATTGATGTTTTAGCTCAATAAAAGTGAGTACGGTGGTGCCTATACATCTAAACACACTAAACACTTGTATAGCCGATAAAATTGTTATTATCAACAACTAAACCTTTTTGTCATTTTAATTGATAAAAGTTTCATTGGTGAAATATAACACTGTCATTGTTTAAACAGAGATAGGATGTGATAAAGTTCATGTTGTTTTACGAAAGTAACTTTTCATAATCAAAATAAGTTCTTGGGAAATTGTAGATATTTCTGTTTTAAATTACTGATATTTTCCCTGACAAAATCTGGAGAAAAAACTGGAAAGGCTTTTACTTAACGTCTATTCTTTGTTTCTGGTTAGGACATGTCAGTTGAGAAAGGTCATGCCGTGCCGATATCTAACAATTCATCAGAAAACAAAAGACATTTATCGTTAACAAAAGTCATCTCTGATAAATCAGCTATGCTTATAAGCATAATATCATACAAGACATTTCTACGTTACAAAGTCATATAATATGTCTTCCAGACATGGCATTATGTTTAACTAATATACTTTGATCCTTTGTATGAAATTACTATCAGACAGCAGGCTAATGTTGTATGTCACGATACGTCCTCACATACCATTTATGTTGCTATAAAGTTTTTTAAAGTATTTGTGACTACTAAAAATAAGAAGCACTTTGCTATAAGTCATACGTGGTCACACATCCTCCAGGTATGATATGGTGTCCTTTACTAAATGAAATATAGTGAAAGTAAATCTTATGGCACTTGGAATGTTGAACTATTTTTTGGTATACTACATTGTATGAATAGTTCATACATGTAGATATTAGCATCGAGTATAATCTGAAGTGTCGTGGTGTAACTTTTTTTATTATATAAAAATCCGAAAATCCATGATTGCAAGTTGCAAGTTTCGAATGACGATGTTTGTGAAACATGTTTGACATTTAATCTTATGACAAGTAAAAGCTGAAATAATATGTGGTTCATTAATTTGTACAAAGTAGAAGACAGTAGCAGAATTACATCCCCACGCCATAAACTAATTATGAGTAAAATAAGTTCGTAACTAGCCTATATTCCTTTTGGCAATACAAATAAATTTGCTTTAGTGTTTTAGATTTAAAATTGTAAAATCACGTCAAATCTGTAGAAAAAGGTTTAAGGTCTTAGTATCGTCAGTTTTTATTCAACGTCTAGACAGAGTCATCTCAATGCCGTAATTGAATTAAATATCTACTTACTTAAAAGAATATCTATAGATTATAAGGCTAGAGGCAATGAAATGTCAATAAGCAACATTAAACAAGAGATTCAATACTTTAATTAGATACAGCGACCATGTCCCAATAAATGTTTCTTCACTCAGAGGAAATTTATTTTGTCTTTAAGCAATAGTTATTCATAAAACCATAGGTACATAAAAACATTATTTGAAATTTCAAGGAATCAGTGGCGCTTTTTCACAAATATGTTTATAATAAGTCAAAAGCAAAAAACATCAGTTCCAAATATTATTGAATTATGTAAAATGTTGTATACCTTTTTAATATCATATCATAGTTGTTATTATATTATCCCTCGCACGTTGAACTGTAAAATACTGAAATTGACTTACGAGAACTTTTTTCGTAAGAATTTTTGTGAAAATATGCAGTGTACAACGTGTTAAATGAAGTCGATTAATAACGACGATAAAATGTCTTAGCACGAGGAATGCATCAGTATTCTCTTTATTGTTTTCAATGGTATGAAACACATTTTCTTTAGTAAAGTAGTTGGCCATCATTTTAAGCATTTTCTGTTTAAGAAACATGCATGCACATATTTTGCGATTAGTAACTTTGTCAGATGTAGTTTCTGCGTGTATTTCATTTCATTGTCTTCTTTGCTACTTATGAATTAAATTGTATGAAATGCTCTATCTAATCTGTCAGACTAATGACGTATTTTCTAGTCTAATAGTGTTATACTTTTGACGTTGTTTGGTATCTTAATATGTTCATATATTTGTAAACACCACATCATTTCAAAATATTGTCGATCTTCAATTACAAATAAGGAATATTGAAAAGAAGTCGGCCTTGTAGAAGGGTAAGTGAGTCCTGGTTAATGGCAAAGATTCACCAGAGGTGATTTGTTTGCAGTAAAATAACCATATGTTTTTAGATATAGCATAAAAAGAAAAGCACGTTCATTATGATAATGATAATACATTGTACTACGGTATAACTGTGAAGTATGTATTTTTGTAAATAAAAGGAAATTAAATCAAAAATGAAGTGGTAATACTTTGTTTAGAATATCTTAGAAAAAACGCCGAAACTGTCAACATTATTTCAGTAAAACAAAAAAGCTAAACTAATGCGTTCAGATAGAGTTAACACGAATTTTAAATATAACTGAAATAACTTTTAAGAAATATCACAATAATATATATATTTGAAAATACGATTTAAAAGAACATTTCCAATTTTCTTTATAACAAATACTATTATATTTATTTAAGAACTACACATTTGTAATAGATTCGCCCGTGACATTTCGTATTTAGCATTCCCAAAAGCACCGGTGTTATTACAGAAGTTCGATCAAAATTGATAAGAATATTATAGTTTGACATTTCTTAGAACAATATTTGGTACCATTCCACAAATTTATCTAAAAACAGACATTTCAATTATTGCTTCAGAGAAAATGAAATGTTTCAAATACATAAGAACAAAACATAGGGAGGATAATGTCCAAATAGATCATATATTTATAGTTTGATGATAAACATTGATAAATGTAATATGTCGAGTAGTGTAAGAAAGATAACTTTCAGAGATATACGAGAACATTTGTGTTACTGAATGTGTGTTATGTAAATAGTAAGTAAAATGAAAATTGCATGTTTGCTAAAAAATTTTTTTAAATCCATTGGGTTATAATGAAAGAAGCAACAATAGACTATATATACTTTTGTATTAGTAAATCAGGCTAATCTAGTCGATACACCATTGCTTATTTGTCTAATATATTACATTCGCATTCCATGTGGGACATAACTAACTTTGTATGTTCGTAGAGATTGTCACTCTTTATATTTCACATGACAAATTTTGTTAGCCACATCTAATGCGATTTCTTTTTTTCACAATATGGGTTAAGCTGTCCCATTTTCCTTCGATCATTTTAATATCATATTTTTCTGTTTAAATTCTATTTTCTAAAACATAGCATTAAATTTGTTTGGATAATTATGAACCAAATGCAGATTAATTTCAACAAAACAATGAATACTTTGGAAATATAACAATAAGTCAACATATATTATGAAAATTACTTGATGGTAATATTTTATTTTACTTACGAGTAGTCATATAAGGATCACGGATGTGTAATTTTCAATTTATCAAACGTTTAAGATAATGAACCCAATGAGGGAATTTAAAATGATAGTCTCTTAATTTGAATTTAACTCTTCTGAGTATCTAGTTTTTTCATATGCAGTTAGTGCATAAGAATCAAACAATCGAAAAAATCTTTCAAAATATAAATACGAATTTAATTCTTAAAAAAACTGAAAAGTCTAATGGTTTATAAAGATTATACAAATATGCAAATCAATACATTGAATTATGAATGTCGCTAATAGACAGCCTATTATAAATACTACACAGTTAGATCCTGTTTATCTTAAAACATAACCCACTTTAAAAGCTGAAGTAGTTTATTTATTCAAGGACCCTCAAGCCGTTTCAATATAACGTTACCGTGCGGAAAGTAAAACACTCTGCACTGGTAATGTACGTTACATGTAAATACTCATTAAAGCAACATTACTAATATAGATAATTTACTATTTGTATTGGAGTTCGATTTCAATTCAGCAGAAGATTTAATGGTCTCTCGTTGTAACCACTTGTTTATGTATAGGAATATAGTTCACTGTCACTCTCGACTATCATTTCATTACTTGATAGCGTTTTCTTTTCTGTCTTGAATTAGGCGATTATTACCTATTATAGACAGAAATGTATAAACCACTCATTTTTGTCAATTTTCTACGAATGGGAGAAATTGTTCAGTAATGAAATCAGTTTTACGTATTAGTAGTGTCTAGATACATCCGTCGTCAAAGTAACAAAATTAGCCTAAGAAATACCATACTTCGGCAGGGGCACAAAGTACGAAATAAAAGTATAAATAATACACAACACGTACAAATAAATTGAAATGATACCTCCGTAATGTAAACAGGCATACTATATTTTATTACAATATATAGAGTGTGGTGATTGGTAAAGTTTATTTATATACGAATTTAAGCTAATCTTACGATTGACTGGCGTATAGAACGTTATAAGCCGTTATGATTGTTAAGTTTAAATAGTTTCAATTCAATGGTCTTGATAAAACACTATTTCTTATCTCGGAAACGCTCAAAGCTTTGCCATCAAGATCCATGATGTTCACATTGACAAAAGTATTTTCTGGAATATTAGATGATCTTATGCTACGTCAAGTCATCGTTAAATTCCTTTTTTACATATCAAAGTCATAAATATGTCATCGAAACATGATATTATATTTGACTAAAATGCTCTGATCACAATGATTATGTAACCACCAGCCAGCTTGAAAGCATTTAGTGTCACGCCAAGTCTGCGACATATAGTGAAGTGCTATTACAAGTACCATCAAAATCGATTGTCTTAATAGCAGAACGGTCTTAATAGCAGTACGTTTATAGTATAGAGACCTCTCTTTCTTCTCAAATACGGCAGTTGTCAGAAATCGTATTGGTTTTTATAGCGGAACTATATGTCGACTTTTCAAAATGTAAATATCAATTATTGTTGTAGACTGTATACAACATAAACAAACGGTTTTAAGGCTTAACAAATTTCATATCGCACATACTCTCACGATATTCTTTGTTTAATTATATTCATACCCTATAGATTTAATTTATAATTTATAAATTTACAAAATCTTACGAATTAAATGCTTTTTTTTAATTGTTAATGATAGCGAAAAACAGTCGTGACATATCGTCAGGCAAATTGTGAGTTAACATATATAGCACATGTACAAACATTTACTGAAGTGGATGCACCTATTTAGAAAACAAAACACTTGAGTATAATAATCCAACATCTATAAATAAATAACTCACAACATTATCACAGTATTGATAGGTTGGTTGGTCAGAAAAAGAATTATTCATGTCATTTTAATAATGTAATTATAATCAACCTCAATATAACCATTATATTCCTTTATATTCATTATTAATGTGATATTATAGATCATCATTTGACTAGTACAGGATAGTCTATCAGCTTCAACAATTTTTTGAGCTGGCATGTTATCTAAATCAGCTTACACAAAATTTATAGGCACTCCCATGGTCATGGCTATTTATTATGAGTAGCTTATTGATAGTTACAACTTACAATAATGGTTCTTGTAGACGTACAATGTCTGATTTCATGTTTAACAAAGGAATTAATAGTCAAAAGTATTATATTCTGAATCATAGAGAGCCAATTTCTAGTTTGAAATTTGGAATCAATTTTGTCAGGTTTGTCAACTGAACTCTTTGGCAATAAAAATGTATTTTGTTTTTGAGTTAAAATCACAGATGACGTCTAGTGTGTAGACAATTGCTTTAAATATAAGTCTCTCTAAACTGTCTTTATGATTTAATTCCAGTCTAGTCAATGTCTACTTAATAGTTTTTAATTTGAGAAAAATATCGACATGAATGCCAAAAGCTTATTCAGTCTAAGACCTTGTCAAGTCCTTCAATTAAATTAAAATAAATAGAAGATGATTTATTTAGAATCTAAAAAATGTACCTTTTAAATAATTTCATGAGCAAGCTCCACGAAAGTATTCCCGCAAGCAAGAGAATCGAACCCCTGACCCCTCGATAAGTAGACTTGCGTGATACTAACTAAGCTAGCCGGGCGGCTCTATAGTCATGTGATTCATCAGAACAACTTATAAGGTTGAAAACGTATGTTATACGTTGATTTCCCTTTCTAGACTTACAATTAAATGGCATTATAAAGCGCATAAAACAACAATTCCTTTCCTTTAGAATTTTACCTATTTGTAACTGTACAACAAATAAATAGAAAATACTTAACAAACTTAGGTAGTTTACGGTTTTAAATCAAGATTTGTTTATAATCGTGACAGTTAATCATATTTCAGAAATTACAAGTTTCATCTCTACAATTAGATTTCTCAGAGGAAATCCAAAGAAATTTTCTCTGCGATATTGGTTTAGAAATATAAAACAAACAAACATAGCTTAAAACTAAATCAAGGTTTTTTCGATTTTTCAATATTTTAATGAAAATATAGAAGCTGTGAAAATCTGTGGAAGTAAAAAAGAGAATATTTAGTACAAAAATAGAGTAATCTAATGAGATTGTCTATTTACATTACCGTTAATGGAAATACAAAACATTATATTTGTTGGAGCTTAATTTAAACTTGATATTACCAAACTTTATATAAGTGCATTTAATTGTCATGCAATGTGTAATTTTCTGCCTTTAATGTTCGACAAAACCTAGAAGATATGAGAAAAAATCAGACTGGTAAATGTAGTAAGTTGTGAACAATCGTCCATCATAATACAAAACTATCCAAACTATAAGGAAATACAATATTTATTATGTGTAGCATATATAGAAGAGCCAACATTAAACAAGAACTTCAAGCTAACCAAAAATAAATCAGTAGACAAGTACATAACCTTCTCGTTTATTAATGTTTGAATAGAAAACACATATTTCATCATTAAATATTACGTAACACAATGGAAAACGTTCTAGACATTTGGACCATTGCAGCTTGAACGTAAATATTGTTCTCTGAGAGTTGACCTTTAAGAAAAAATAGAGCAATATTTAAGTAAAAATGTTCAAAATATAACCATATAAATCATGGCTTTATCAATGGAATCGTTGATATTTTGCTTAAATTTATATTTCGGAATACACAAGAATAGATTTTCGGGGATCGATAACTGGCTTGTCAACTGACATCTTTTCTGGCAAAATTAATTTGTTCTTCAGTTTTAAAATACAGATAACGTCTAAAGTGTAGACAATTTGTTTAATTTTACTTTCCATCTGGGCTGTTATTATGTATACTCAGTAATAATTTAGTCTAGTCGGTTTCTTTATCTATAAATGTATTTCAAGAAAGAGATTAAAGAAATGGCTTTCTATAATTACATATTTCGCGACATATATGTCCATAAACATTTATTGAATCTTTGATTTAGTATACAATGTAAATTAACCGTGTTGCCGTGACCATGTCCTTCACTTTCTTAAACACGCTTGTTAATTTTTAAATATCAAACAACCAACATATCTGTAATCACCATGAAATAGTCTGCATTAGACAATTTGTTAGTAAAGTCACTTAGAATACTACATACGAGTACATGTTCAATCTCATCACACTTGTTTTTGTCACAAAGCTTAATTTAAATTGGGTTTAACGTCGTATTCAACACATATTGAGGTTATGTAAACGACGACCAGCTCTTCCTACTTTAGGTTTCCTGGACACTTTCTATCACCACGAGGCCGACAACTCATGTATAGGGTATGACCTACCGCGACCGGGCTCGATCTCGCACTTTCGTCACAAAGACTCGAATTTTAAGATGGTAATCAGATAAATCCCTCTTAAGTTTTCCATAAATTGATATACTTTTATAAGATATATAAAATAAACGTAAAATGCTTATTTATGTACAATGATGATAATTTAAGAAAAAAAATCAAACATCAACTGAACAGTATATCATGCATACTTATGAATTTTAATTAAAATACTAGTATAGACCACTTATCAGGTCTATAGGATGAAGCATTCATAAATGTTTACAAATTTAAACGGACCTATTTGATATTCAACATTTATTGTAAATAGTATTTTTATTGTTCATAATGATATGACCAAAGTATACTTTAAGACAAACTAAACAACTACATTTACATGTAAATTGTTAAAATGATTCACCACTAAATGTTGTCTTTTAATGAAAATATAAATTTATAAAAAACGCATTGATTTTATAAACGAGTCGTACTTCTTGTACTAAACTACAAACAAACATTCATTATGTTTTTACATAAAATTACTCACACATTTATCATATGTCGGTCGATAAGCAAAAAGCCAGACCTATAATTCACCTAAAACCAAATATTAGTGTGTCGTAATTTGGTAAAAACATCGATTATTCCATATATGTATGTGATATAATGAGAAAAGTAACCTCAAATTCAAAAGATCTAAGTAATAAAGCATTGTCGCAGTTTCTTGACTATGGAGTTATCTTAATGTCAACGATTGAATTTTCCATTTTTCTTATTAAACTTCATCATTTGCTTATATTACAATAATTATATTTATTACAATCAAAGGTTGAGAACAAATTTAGACTGGTTTGTCCAAATCTAAATCATTGATAAGTTGTGCCGCGGCCGTGGCGTAGTGATTAGCATGTCTGAATTAGAATCCGGAGATCGCAGGTTCGACCCCAATCGCAGTAGATCATACCCTAAACATGAGTTGTCGACCTCGTGGCAGAGTAAGAGAAAATATAAAAATTAAGTGATAGCAAAATGTGCAAGAAACTATTAGGAAGAGCTGGTTGTCGTATATATGACTTAAATATGTGTTCAATACGACGTTAAAAATGATAAGTGAGTTGTCAATTTTAACAATATCAAAAATATTACTGTGTTTTGTGTTCTATTATAACTTATTTTGTGGTATTTGTATGTGCATAAACCACGTATAAACTTATTATTGATATGGCTGTAATTATTTGAAGAAGTCACTGTTTTCAAAGCTTAGAAAGCAAGTTTCATAACATAACATTTACAATTTAAATGTATATGTTACAATGGAATGACGAGTCCGCAATGTCAGAGTCTAAAATATAAAGACAGCAAAATGATGAAACACAAAAAACCATCAAGAAGAACATTTTAATATGATAATAAATCAAGTTGATGTTACCTTGCAACATTCCATAAGGTATATTTAATACTTCCAAACAGTTGAAAGTGACTTCTTGCTCCAAACGCCTTTGCAGCATGTTGCAATCAAAATAAAAATCAACTTGAAACTTTTAGAAATGTTTGCTAAAAAATCAATTTCGTAAATTAATGTTGTCTTCTTTAATATCAATTTAATTTTGTTGCCCATTGGATTCAAAATATTTCATATAATCTACTACTAATTTCGCACGACAACGAAACATTAGGATCAAAATATTGCTTTCATGAAAATAATTTTTCTTTACCAGAAAACTTGGTACTGTTTATGCAAGTAAATGTAAAACTGATTGTCGGCATCTCTGAAAAGGAAATTTTCAGGAAAGTGCCATCATTATTTTCTCTTTTATGTTATTAAATGAATATTATCCACACAGCAGCAGATGAATCTTTTGTAGCATTGGAAATTTAAAGGAGCCATTACAGCAGGATAAAACGTTGCAGCAATTTATACGATGCAAAGACATGTTTCAACCGTAATGAATGCAAATTTCAAGAACTTTACTTTCCTATCATCAAAATCATTATGATGCAACTACAAATTCATTTTTATAAATAATACTTCGTGAGAAAATTGTTCTGTAAAATTTAATGATACATTTTCTCCTCGATTCTGGGCAAATTTATAATTTAATTAAAACTTCTCACTATAAGGAGGTTAGTATGCATTATTAAGGAAGGAAAATTCATCCATTGAACAATCCATTGTATGCTATGTTACTACATCATGTTCGATGGCTGTAATCAATCATAATTTCCGTTTAAGAAACATGCATCCTTATTATATTTTTACATTAGTTACTTTGTCAAAATTAACTAACGTTTATATTTCATTTCATTGTCTAGTTTGCTACTTATTTCCTTTTCGCGATGTATCAAATTGTATAAAGAGTCCCCTTTAACTGGTCAGATTAAGTACGTATTTTCTAGTATAATATTTTTGTATTTGACGTAGTTTAATGTCTTAATATGTTCATGCATTCGTAAATAACATTTATTCGACAATATAAACGTGTCGATCTTCCGCTAGTAATGAGGTATACGGAGAAGTAGTCGGACTTGTAGAAGGGTAGATGAGTATTGGTTATAAACAAAACTTTAGTCAATGTGAGCTGGCTGCCGTAAAATGATTATAGTTTTTTTTAATATGGCGTTTTACCCAATAAGTAGCAGAGCCCGATCAATATACTAAGAATTTAATGGGTAATTACTGTGTACTCTTTTAAAGCATTTTTTTGTGTAAATATAATGAACTTAAATTAGAATTTGAGTGATAATAAATTGTTTAGAATATCTTTCAAAACCACCAAGATATTACTTCAATAAAATACTTTTATTAACTTAAAATGCTAAAAATGAAAGTTATAGCATGTACAAAGATCATAGTGTGCAATAGCGTTCAGAACAAAGTAAACACAATTTAAAAAAAAAAAACACTTTAATATCTTTACCTTAAAAAATGCCCCTAAGAAGTGTAGCACTTTCCAAAATAATATAAAGGTCGTTGATCGCTAATTTACTCTAATGTCAAATACATTTATATTTCCTTAAGAACTACACATTTGTGATAGATACGTTTTTTACTCTTTTGTATTGTGCGTTCCCAAAAGCACCGATGTTATTTCGGAAATTCGATCAAAATTGATTAGAATATTATAGTTTGAAATTTCTTGGAACAATATTTGGTAAAATCCACAAATTTATCTAAAAACAGACATTTCAATTATTGCCTCAGAGAAAAATGAAATGTTTCACATACATAAGAACAAACCATAGGGAGTATAATGTCCAAATAGATCACATATTTATAGTTTGATGGTGAACATTTATAAATGTTATATGTCGAGTAGTGTAAGAAAGATAACTTTTAAAGATATAGGAGAACATTTTGTGTTACTGAAAGTGTGTTTATCAATAGTTAGTAAGATAAAGACAGTATGTTCGCTGAAATGTATTGAATCCATTGGGTTATTATAATTAAAGAAGAACCACTTACAAATATTTATATCAGTCAAGCAGGCTGATTGAGTCGGTACGCCTCTCCTATTAATCAAATGTATTGCATTCGTTCTGCGCAGGTCATACATAAATTCGTCGATTTCAGAGAGTTGGTCACTTTTTATATTTACATTGACAACATTGTTAGCCAAATTTAATGCAGTCATGTTTTCCTCAAAATGTTTAGCTTTACAAATTTCCTTAAATCGCTACAGTATCATTTATTCTGCTTTGATACCTTCGCCTTAAACATACCGTCCAGCATTTTAGATAATTATGAACTAAATGCAGATTAATTTGAACAAATAAATGAATACATTGGGAATACATCAATAATACAATATGATAAAATTGTACACACACATTATGAAAATCACTTAAAGGGCTGATGTAAAACTTTATCATACCGAAGAGTAATCATGTTATAAGGATCATGGAAAGGTGTAATTTTCAATTTATTAAACGAAAGTTTCAGAATATGCTTTATTACTAGTTTCCATTGATATAACCGATTGGGGAATTTTAAAATGATGGTCTTATAGGAATAGTTAGGAAGTATTTAAATACTTTGAGATCCGTAAAACTTGAACAATTTGAAGCATGCAATTTAACTATAATTAAATTTATTGTCTTTCTATCTTCTGCTCGAGGTTTTTTTTACAATGAATCATACAAAAAATAATAAGAAAACAAACATATGAATAATAAAAGGTCAAAGATATTACAATTCAAGTTAACCGCATGTATTATTTGTTATCGCCTGGTCGCATTTTTAATTATTATTCATAAGTTTAGTATGTAGTCTACATGTATGTATGTATTACGCTAAATGTTTTGATTAAATATATACCATGAACTACCTGGGAAACGAAAACTTGAATTTGCTCCATAATAGCAATCTTCCTTGTAACTAAGTGTACATGTATTTTGAAAATGTTGTTTTTATTCTGAATTGTCAATGTTCATTTATCAATTATAATTATAGAAAATGACTATTTGGTAATTTATATTTTTGAAAATCTTTTTCTACGGTGACAAATTTCAAAACGTGCGTGTTTTCATTAAAATATTGTTAGATAATCTGGATTTTTCTTTGATTCGAGGTAATCTGTTTTATAAGATAATTAAACCAATTTCCTGAAGAAAGTTTCTCCGACATTTCTGTGACAAACATTGCTGCATAAATTGAAATCTTTAGATTAATCATATGCAGTTTGTGCATTAGAATCAAACATTCGGAAAAATCTTTTAGAATACATATATTAAGAGAGGAATAGTCCAATGGGTCATTAAGATTATAAAATATGCAAATGAATGCGCCTAAATATCGCCAACTTGAAAAGCTGATGTAGTTTTTTTTTATTTAAGGACCCTCAAGCCGTTTCAATATAACGTTACCGTGCGGAAAGTAAAACACCCTGCACTGGTAATGTACGTTACATGTAAATACTCATTAGAGCAACATTACTAATATAGATAATTTACTATTTGTATTGGAGTTCGATTTCAATTCAGAAGTAAATTTAATGGTCTCTCGTTGTAACCACTTGTTATATGTATAAGAATACAGTTCACTGTCACTCTCGACTTTCATTTCATTATTGGATAGCGTTTCCTTTTCTATCTTGTATTAGGCGATTTTTACCTAATATTGACAGAAATGTACATACCACTTATTGTTGTCAATTTTCTACAAATGGGAGATATTGTTCAGTAATAAAATCAGTTGTACGTATTAGTTGTTTCTAGAGATACGTCCATTATCAAAGTAACAAAATTAGCCTAAGAAATACCATACTTAGTCAGGGGCACAAAGTACGAAATAAATGTATAAATAATGCAAAACACGTAAACACGTGCACATAAATTTATATGATACCTCCGTAATGTAAACAGGCATACCATGTTTTATTACAATATAGAGGGAGTTGTGATTTGTAAAGTTTCATTATATTTGAATTTAAGCTAATCTTACGATCGACTGTCGTTTATGATTGTCAAGTATAAATAGTTTCAATACAACGATCGTGATATTATACTATATATTATCTCGGAAACTCTCAAAGCTTTGCCATCCCGATCCATGATGTTCACATTGACAAGTTTTTTTCTGGAATATAAGATATTCTTATGCTACGTCAAGTCATCGTTAAATTCCTTATTTACATAACAAATTCATAAATATGTCATCAAAACATGATATTATATTTGACTAAAATGCTCTGATCACAATGATCATGTAACCACCAGACAGATTGAAAGCATTTAGTGTCACGCCAAGTCTGAGACATAAAGTGAAGTTTCAATATAAGTACCATCAAAAGCGATGGTCTTTATAGCAGAACGTTACTAGTCGAGAGACCTCTCTTTCTTCTAAAAAAAGGCAGTTGGGACTAAAAATTGTCAGAAATCGTATTGGTTTTTATAGCGGAACTATATGTCGACTTTTCAAAATGTAAATACCAATTATTGTTGCAGACTGTATGCAACATGAACAAACGGTTTTAAGGCTTAACACATTTCATATCGCACATACTCTCACGATATTCTTTGTTTAATTATATTCATACCCTATAGTTTTAATTTAATAAATTTACTAAATCTTACAAATATAATGCTTCCTTTTAATTGTTAATGATATCGTCAGGCAAATTGTGAGTCAACATATCTAACATATACAAACATTTAATGAAGTTGATGCACCTTTTTAGAAAATAACACACTTGAGTATAATAATCCAGCATCTATAAATAAATAACTTACAACATTATCACTGTATTGATAGGTTGGTTGGTCAGAAAAAGAATTATTCATGTCATTATAATAATGTAATTATAATCAACCTCGATATAACCATTATATTCATTTATATTCATTATTAATGTATTATAGATCATCATTTGATTAGTACAGGATAGTTTATCAGCTTCAACAATGTTTTGAGCTAGCATGTTATCTGAATCAGCTTACACAAAATTTATAGGCACTCCCATGGTCATGGCTATTTAGTATGCGTAGCTTATTGATAGTTACAACTTACAATAATGGTTCTTGAAGACGTACAATGTCTGATCTGTTTTCATGTTTAACAAAGGAATTAAAAGTCATTAGTATTATATTCTGAATCCTACAGAGCCAATTTCTAGTTTGAAATTTGGAATCAATTTTGTCAGTTTGTCAACTGAGCTTTTTGGCAATAAAAACGTATTTTGGTGTTTAGTTAAAATCACAAATGACGTCTAGTGTGTACACAATTGCTTTAAATATAAGTCTCTCTAAACTGTCTTTATGAATTAATTCCAGTATAGTCAATGTCTACCTAATAGTTTTTAATTTGAGAAAAATATCGACATGAATGCAAAAAGCTTATTCAGTCTAAGACCTTGTCAAGTCCTTCAATTAAATTAAAATAGATAGAAGATGATTTATTTAGAATCTAAAAATGTACCTTTTAAATAATTTCATGAGCAAGCTCCACGAAAGTATGCCCCGCCAGAGAATCGAACCCGTGACCCCTCGATAAGTAGACTTGAGGGATACTAACTGAGCTAGCCGGGCGGCTCTATAGTCACGTGATTCATCAGAACAAATTTTCAGATTGAAAACGTATGTTATATGTTGATTTCACTTTCTAGAATTATAATTACATGACATTATAAAGCGCATAAAACAGCTATTCCTTTCCTTTAGAATTTTTCCTATTTGTAACTGTACAACAAATAAATAGAAATTACTTCACAAACGTTGATATTTTACGGTTTTAAATCAAGATTTGTTTTTAATCTTGACAGTTAATCATATTTCAGAAATAACAAGTTTCATCTCAGTTTTCTCAGAGGAAATCCAAGAAAGTTTCTCTGCGATATTGGTTTAAAGCTTAAAACCAAATCAAGGTTTTTCGAATTTTCAATATTTTAATGAAAATATAGATGCTGTGAAAATCTGTGAGAGTAGAAAAGAGAATATTTAGTACAAAAATAGAGTAATCGAAAGAGATTGTCTATTCACATTACCGGTAATGGAAATACAAAACATTATATTTGTTGAAGCTTAAATTAAACTAGATATCACCAAGCTTTAAATATGGTTTATTTATATATACAACTTACCAAATATATACCATATTGTTAAAACGAAGAAGCATTTAAAGTTAACGATAGTGCATTTAATTGTCATGCAATGTGTAATTTTCTGGCTTTAATGTTCGACAAAACCTAGAAGATATGAGGAAAATCAGACTGGTAACTGTAATAAGTTGTGAACAATAGTCCATCATAATAAAGAACAATCCAAACTATAAGGAAATACAATATTTATTATGTGTATCATATATAGAAAAGCCAACATTAAACAAGAACTTAAAGTTAGCCAAAAATAAATCAGTAGACAAGTTCATAACCTTCTCATTTATTAATGTTTGAATAGAAAACACATATTTCATCATTAAATATTTACGTAACACAATGGAAAACGTTCTAGACATTTGGATCATTGCAGCTTGAACGTAAATATGTGTTTACCTTTAAGAAACAATAGAGCAATATTTAAGTAAAAATGTTCAAAATATAACCATATAAATTAAGACTTTATAAATGGAAATCGTTGATATTTTCCCTAATTTATATTTCGGAATACACAAGAATAGATTTTTCAAAGTTCAGATATCGGGGATCGATAACTAGCTTGTCAACTGACATCTTTTCTGGCAAAATTAATTTGTTCATCAGTTTTAAAATACAGATAACGTCTAAAGTGAAGACAATTTGTTTAATTTTACTTTCCATCTGGGCTGTTATTATGTTTACAGTAATATTTTAGTCTAGTCGGTTTCTTTATCTATAAATGTATTTCAAGAAAGAGATTCAAGAAATGGCTTTCTATAATAACCTATTTCGCGACATATATGTCCATAAACATTATTGAATCTTTGATTTAGTATACAATGTAAATTAACCGTGTTGCCGTGACCATGTCCTTCACTTTCTTAAACACGCTTGTTAATTTTCAAATATCACACAACCAACATATCGGTAATCACCATGAAATAGTCTGCATTAGACAATTTGTTAGTAAAGTCACTTAGAATACTATATACGAGTACATGTTCAATCTCATCACACCCACAAAGCTTTTTTAAATTGGTTTTAACGTCGTATTCAACACATATTAAGGTTATGTTAACGACGGCCAGCTCTTCCTACTATAGCTTTCCTGGACACTTTCTATCACCAGTACCAACTTACCCTACCACGAGGCTGACAACTCATGTAAAGGGTATGACTTACCGCGACCGGGCTCAAACTCACGCTCTCGTCACAAAGATTTGAATTCTAAGATGGTAATCAGACCAATTCCTCTCATGTTTTCCATAAATTGATATAATTTTAAACTAAATTACTACATTTACACGTAAATTGTTAAAATGATTCACCACTAAATGATGTATTTTAATGAAAACTTATATACATGTGTATATATAAATATTAAAAACGCATTGATTTTATAAACGAGTCGTACATATTCTTGTTCTTAACTACAAACACAACATTCATTATGTTTTTATATAAAATTACTCAAACAATTATTATATGTCGGTCGATAAGCTAAAAGCCAGACCTACAATTCACCTAAAACCAAATATTAGTGTGCCGTATTTTGGTAAAACGTTCGATTATTCCATAAATGTATGTGATAAAATGAGAAAAGTAACCTCAAGTTCAAAAGAACTTAGTAATAAAGCATTGTCGCAGTTCCTTGACTATGGAGATATCTTTATGTCAACGATTGAATTAAGTTTCCTATTTTCTTATTAAAATCTAACTTTTGCTATCCTTATTTTACATTAATTATATTTATTACAATCAAAGGTTGAGAACAAATTTACACTGTTTTGTCAAAATCTAAATCATTGATAAGTTGTGCCGCGCCCGTGGCGTAGTGATTAGCATGTCTGACTTAGAATCCATAGATCGAGGGTTCGACCCCAATCGCGGTGGATCATACCAAATACATGTCGACCTCGTGACAGAGTAACTAAGTAATTAGAAAACGTAACATAACATTTAAAATTTAAATAAATATGTTACAATGCAATGACGAGTCTGCAATGTCAGAGTCTAAAAGACATAGACAACAAATATGATGAAACACAAAAAAACATTCTAGAAAGACATCTTAATATGATAAGTAATCAAGTTGAAGTTACCTTGCAACATTTCATAAGGTATATGTAATACTTCCAAATAGTTGAACGTGATTTCTTGGTCCAAACGCTTTTG